>SJYT01021088.1:711369-721409 GCA_006410635.1 Cephalophus harveyi
ATTCAATAGCAATATGATAAATTCAAATTTTCATGTACTAGTAACAATTTTAAAATGTCTTTTAAAAAGTTGATATAAATAAACTACAAAGGAAACTGAAAAAATAATTCTAGCAGAATAACATCTACTCTCAAAAAACAAAGATATAAGATTCTAACAATAGAATTAATAAGTCTAATACTAGACACATATAAAATTTTTCACCAACAACTAGAAAATACACTCTTTTCAATACAAAAAACTCTCCAAATACAAAAAGTCTCAACAGATTTCCAAGGACTGTATCCACATAGATCACGCTGCCTAGCCACAACACAATAACAAATCAATAACCAAATTAACTAAAAGAATGCCAGCATGTTGAGAAATAAAACTTTTAAAATATTTTTATTTATTTGCACCAAGTCTTAGCTGCAGGACATGGGATCTTTACTTGTGGCATGCAGGATCTAGTTACCTGACCAGGGAGAGACCCAGGGCCCTCTGCCTTGGGAGCTTGGAGTCTTAGCCACAGGACCACCAGGGAAGTCCTCTGGAAGTAAAACTTTTAAAGAACTCATAAATTAAGAATTCGTCCCTTGTGTGATTCAGGGAAAGCAAATACATAGCTATTCATGATCTTAAATGTCTATTAAAATGCTGAAAATTAATAAGCAAGTCATCCAACGTAACAAATTAGAAAAATAGAAATAAACCCAAAGGAAATATAAAGAAACAGAAATTAAGTAGGGAAAGGATACGTTAAAGAGTATATAAAAAAGATAGAAACTTGATTATTTGAAAAGTTTTTTTTTTAATTGGCATTTTTATCTTTTAAAACTAAGCAAGAAAAAAGTCAGCACTAAAAAAAAGATTAAAAGGACATTAACTACAAAATAAGAAACTAACAATTTATTGCCACAAACTCAAGAATGTGGATGAAATGGACAACTTTCTATTAAAGTATAACCTACCAAAATCAGTTTGAAAATTGAAAATACGAGCAATCCTGTAACCAAAGCGACTGAATCAGTGATTAAGATGTGTCCCAATTCTACAAGGAAGCTCTACCAAACACTCAAGAAACAAATCTTTCTAATCTCACATAAACTCCTCCAAAAGAGGAAAAGTATATATACTTTCTTAATTATAAGGAAATGTTACTCATTATTAAAGCCAAAATCATACATTAACTATATTCAAACTGAGTCCAATAATGGAAAAAAGAGACAGACCAGGGTTGACTTAATATTCAAAACACAAGTTTGATTTAAATATTAGAAAACAAATCAGTGTATTTCATCACGTTAATAGGTTAACAGAAGAAAAATATACGACCCTCTCAAAAGATGCAGAAAAACTTTTTGATAAAATTCAACATCCATTCATTTTTCTTTTCAATTAGCAAACTAGCAATAGAAAGGAACATCCTTAACCTGAAAAGATTATCTACAATAAACCTACAGCAAGCATCATACTTAACTGTGAAACTCTGAAAGCATTCCCTTTAAAATCAGGAACAAGATCAGGATGCCCCCATCACCGCTTCTATTCAACATTGTACTGGAGATCCTAGCCAGCACATTAAGACAAGAAAAAGAAAGAAAAAAAAAAAAAAGGCATAAGAATTGGAAAGGAGGAAACAAAGAGGTCATTATTCACAGATCTGTCTATGCAGAAAATCCAAAAGAATTCTATATACAATTTATCACAATTAGAACAATACCAAGTCCATTACACCAAGTCCATTGTACTTCTTTACACCAGCAAGGTAGAAAATATAATTTTTAAAGATACTCTTACTGATTTGACACAAAAATACAGTACCTAGAAATAAATCTAACAAAATACTTGCAATCATTTTTTGAAACTATTAGAAAAAAATTATAAAAACTTTATTGAATGAGTTTGCATAAGACCTAAGTGAATGAATATTGCCATGTTCATGCTTAAGAAACAATAACAAAATGTCAGTTCAAATTGGTTTACAAATTCAATGCATTTCCCATCAAAATCCCAACAGCTGTGCATGTATCTACAGAACTTTAAAAACTGATTCTAAAAGTATATGGAGGAGCAAATCACCAAGAAGTTCCTTGAAGAGCTACGAGGCAGGAGGACTGGCCTACTTCTGTCCCCCTCAATGACTGACTAGATGGTTTCACACCAACTCTATGAAACCTTTAAAACTGAACATAATTTAAGAAAAAAAAATTGTTTGAAGGCACAAAGCACAACAAAGGCAGTAAGAACCTGGAAGGCCAAGATTGTGGAAAGAAGGGAAGCCTAGAATACGGAATCTAATATTTGATGCCTCTTTTCCCCGGAGATACCTGCCAAAGGAAAGCGGGCAATGGAGAAGTTAAGAAATCAAACAGAGCTTTGAATATACTTATAGGGCTGGGAAAACTGAGACGATTATTTGCAAAATACAACATACAAGCCCTGGTATCTGGAATACGTTAATAAACTCCTAAAAATCAGTATGAAAAAGACAGATGGCCCAATACGAAAATGGAAAAAGACTTAGCAAGCTACCTCACAAAAGACCAGTAAGTATATTAAAAAGGGCTTAACACCATTAATCATTACAGAATTCAAATGAAAACCACTGAACATCCACCAAAATGTCTAAAATTAAAAGTATGGATGAGAAAGGACAAGAAGCAACTGGAACTCTATTTCTTTGCTAGCGGAAGGGAATTAACAAAAAACTACAACTACATACAACAATATGGATGAATCTCACAAACAAAACTGAGAAGAAAAAATCAGACACAAAAAATATACACTACATTATATAGGCCCATTTAAATAAGATTCAAAAAACAGACAAAACTATTGTAAGATATTAAAGTCTGGCCAGTATCTTTTGAGGAGGAGGAGGTTAGTCACTGGGAAAGGACTCCCGGGAATGGATGCCAATCATGTTCTATTTCTTGCTGCGCTCTCATGATCTGCTTACTTACATATGCCCTATAGCAGTAGAAGTTCGTTTTTATGGGTGCTGTTAAAAAGTTACAGTAATTAAGACTATGTGATGGTGTTGTCAGACTAAGAAACTAGTCTAGAAACTATAGATAGATTCAATCGTGGAACTGCTACAAATCAGGAGGAAATTTTTTTAAAAAACTGAGCCATCAAAGGGAATGAATTTGAGTCAGCTGAACTGATGTGGATGAACCTTGGGCCTATTACACAGAATGAAGAAAGTCAGAAGGAGAAAAACAAATACTGTATATCAATGCATATATACGGGACCTAGAAAAAACGGTACTGATGAACCTATTTGCAGGGCAGAAACAGAGGCACAGACGTACAGAACAGACTTGTGGACACAGTCTGGAAAAGAGAGGGTCTGATGAACTGAGAGCATTGAAAAATACATGTTACCAATGTAGGCAATGGACTTGTGGACACAACAGAGGAAAGAGAGGATGCGACAGATTCAGAGAGTGGCACTGAAACATATACATTCAGTTCAGTTCAGTCGCTCAGTCGTGTCCGACTCTTTGCGACCCCATGAACTGCAGCACGCCAGGCCTCCATGTGTAAAACAGATAACTTGTAGGAAGTTGCTTAAAACAAGCAACTCAATCCTGTGTCTGTGACAACTTATCGAGGGGTGGGATGGGGGAGAGGAGGGAGGCTGGAGAGGGAGGGAATAAATGCGGACCCACAGCCAATTCGTATCGCTGTACAGCAGAAACTAATACAACACTGTAAAGCAACTACACCCCAATAAGAATATAGATACTAAAAAAAACCTAGTACAAACATGGGCGAAAGACATGAACAGAATCTCGGATGAGGGAAGAACATGTTAATCAGCACAGTAAAAGATGCTCAAACTCATCAGCAAAAATCAAAAAATTGAGAACTAGAAGGTGATATTTCATACTCCCCAGCAAATACTTCTGAAGTGTGATAAAAGTGCTAAGTAATGAAAACCTCTACATTACTGGAGGGAGCAAATACTGATACAATCCTCTTTAGAAAATAACCTAGCATTATCCAGTATTGTTGAAGATGCGAGTATCTTTAATTCCCAGCAATGCAATAGTACTCCTAGAATTTCTACAGTAAAACATATTGTATTAAATATCTACATTAAATGAGATCGATAAAGATTACAAATAGCATCGTATCAATGCAAGTTAACTTTGTTAACTAAGTTACGTGTGTGTGTATGTGTGTGCGTACACGCGAGCATTTTCAGAGCTTTTTGGATTTCAGACATATAGAAAAGAGATTTAGGCGCCTGCTGTAGGAGGGGGAAAAAAGGAAATTTTTCCAACAAAAATCAATAAATTAATATTTACATTTACACAATGGAAACTCAAAAACAATGATAAACCAAAACATCCCAAATACAGCATTATTCAATTTGTATAAAATTTTCAAACACACAAATTACAAAAAATTTGCATATATAAAATTTGTGATTTATATTTATATATAATTTTATATCTATATAATGTGGATGTAATCAGAGAAGGGCACCCTGTTGGTCTAATGAACTATTTCTTAACTAGGATGCTGTGCACACGAATGTTTATTTACCTATACCTTACCTGGTATAAGATCTTCCCTGGTTGCTCATGGTAGTGTCTGCCTGCAATGCAGGAGACCCGGGTTCGATCCCTGGGTTGGGAAGATCCCCCGGAGGACGAAAAGGAAATGGCAGCCCACTCCAGTACTCCTGTCTGGTAAATCCCATGGACAGAGGAGCCTGGCAGGCTACAGTCCGGGATGTTGCAAAGAGTCGGATACGACTGAACAACTTCATTCATTCATTCATTCCCTGGTATAGACGATCTTTTGAATCTATTATATAACTTAAATATTTAAGTCTATTAATTAGCATGATACACACCAATACATACATCACTAATGAAAGTGAAGTCACTCAGTCGTGTCCGACTCTTTGCGGCCCCATGGATTGTAGCTTACCAGGCTCCTCTGTCCATGGGATTTTCCAAGCAAGAGTACTGGAATGGGTTGCCACTTCCGTCTCCGGGGGAATCTTCCCAACCCAGGGATTGAACCTGGGTCTCCCACATTGTAGGCAGATGATTTACCATCTGAGCCACTAGGGAATTCCCCATTATCAATTCAGAAATCAATCAAGAGGACTTTTTTAAAGGAATTAGTATCCTAAGAGGGTTCAAGATATTTTCCCCCCATAAATCAAGGACAGGTTGCTACTTAAAAAAAGGGGGAGAGGAGAAAGAAAAACAGGATAAAGCTCTTCTAAATCAAAAATATAATCACTAAAATAAATTTTATGGATGAGTTCTAAGACAAGTCAAGGAAATCTTCCAGAATGTAAACAAATAAAACATCAACTTAGGAAATCTAGCATTTACCTGTCAAGAGTCTCAGAGAAAAGAGGAAAGAAATTATCAAAAAAAAAAATAATAATAATTCCCCAGACCTGAAGAGCCTTACTTACCATTGAAAAGGTTCCACCAGAAGGAATGAAAAAGGCCCGCAACTAGACAACAGTTCACAGGCCAAAGATAAGGAGGTAACCATAAAGACTGTAAACAAGGTTTCCACAAAAGGATAACCATCAGATTTGCAACAGATCTCATCAGCAATACTGGGCATTTTAAATTCCAAAAGCAAAGCTTTCAAAATTCAGAAGGAAAAACTGTATTACCAACTTACAATTCTGTATCTAAATTTTCCACTAGGAACAAAAGCAAGTCATTTTTTAAATGTTCAAGAAATCAGAAAGTTTATCACCAGCCTATCATTTCTAAAACAACTGCTTGGGTCGGGAGCAGGGATTGGGATACTGGGATTAGCAGTATATACAGCACGGACAAACAATTAGGTCCTACTGTACAGCATGGGGAACTATATTCAATATCCTCTGATAAACCCGAATGGAAAAGAACATGAAAATATAAACAGGTAACTGAATCACGTGCTGTACAGCAGAAGCTAACACATTAGAAACCAACTATATACTTCAATAAAATTTAAAAAATAAAACAACTATTCAAGATTATATTCCAGCAAATAAAAAAGGGAGTTTAAAAACAAGAAAGACATGAGATCCAAACAACAAACTAAACCCAGGAGTGCAATGTAATCTCAGAACACCATATATAGCAGATCTAGAAAGCAAACTGCCCAAATTATAGAAGGCTGAGAGCTCCAGAAAACCCTTCTTCAAGAAAAGTTCAATGGTTACAGGATGAAAACACGTTGCAATATTAAAGTTTTAATAATGATGTCCAGGAGCTATCCACAATCAAGCAGGGCGTTGCAATATTACTAATTTAAGGAGCCCGGGTTTAACAACACAGAAGCTCCTCTACAGATCCACACTACTTGGTTCTGCAATAACTACTTACTTATATCCGCACACAAATCACAAAGGCTGGTTATTAGTACTCAATTTGTAGAATCTTTCTGTAGAAGCACAGAGAGGTTTAAAAAAGTTATAAGCCATAATATAAAAATTACAAATCTTGACAACGTAATAGAAAATGAAGGCTAGAATGGGAAAGAAGGGTAGTTGTTGGACAGTCACACAGTCATGCCCAACTCTTTGTGACCCCATAGACTGCAGCACGCCAGGCTTCCCTGTCCTTCACCATCTCCCGGAGCTGGCTCAAACTCTTGAGTCAGTGATGCCATCCAACCACCTTATCCTCTATGGTCCCCTTCTCCTCCCACCTTCATTCTTTCCCAGCATCAGGGTCTTTTCTAATGAGTCGGTTCTTCGCATCAGATGGCCGAAGTACTGGAGCTTCAGCTTCAACATCAGTCCTTCCAAAGAACACTCAGGACTGATCTCCCCTAGGATGGAATGGCTGGATCTCCTTGCAGTCCAAGGGGCTCTCAATGAGAGTCTTCTCCAAAATCACAGTTCGAAAGCATCGATTCTTCAGCCATCAGCCTTCTTTATGGTCCAACGCTCACATCCATGCATGACAAGAAAGGTGGAAGCAGGGAGAACAAAAGGAAAACAGTGGGTGCTAAATCCTAAGACTGGAAATGAAAGAGTGTCTAAAACTGATTGGTCAAAAAACAAATCTGGGACTTCCCTGGTGGTCCAGTCATTAAGAACCCTCCATCCAATGCAGGGGACACCAGTTCAATCCCTGGTCCAGGAAGTTCCCATACAACTAAGCCCGAATGCCACAACTCCTGAGCCCACATGTTGTTACTACTGAAGCCCACGCTCTAGAGTGTGTGATCCACAAGAAACCACTGCAATGAGAAGAGCAGGCCCTGCAACACGAGTAGCCCCACTCCCTGCAAGAGAGAAAGCTTGTGCATAACAATGAGGACCCAGCTTAGCCAAAAACAATAACGATAATAAAACAATAATGCAATTAAAGAAATGCAAACTTCATTAGCATGATTACAATTAGTTTTTTAAAAAGCAAAAATCAAAGGAAACAGAAATGTAACTATTACAAAAAGTTTAAAATAATCAACGGCATTAGGAACAAAACTGTACCTCCTAGAAATCAAAGTGCTGGGGAAGGTAGAAAATACAATGACCTGAATTTCTTATCTAGTAGGGAGTCAAGCAACAGATACTGTTTAGAGTTGAAAGAAAAGTCAAGACATAGAAAGATATGCTTTATTTTTGACTTTTGGAATTAACTTAAAATAAATAAAGAGAACCCTCATTAAAGGCAGTAATATAAGGCTTTAAGAAAGAAAATTTTTAAAAAACATTTTCTGCCCTTTCATTTAAAAAAAGAAATAAGAAATTTTAAAATATTAAGCCATTTCCAATTGGGGGGAAAAAGTCAAATAATGTCTAAGGTCATACAGTTGAAATCCATGCATCCTCAATTGAAAAAAAAAAAATGCTCTTAATCTTAGATCTGCTTTTTACTGACTTGTATGAATAATCATATGGAGAGCTCTGAATGTCTACGTTAAGTTTATATTGTTCTCTGAAGTCACACATTTTAAAAAAAAAAACCTTGGTTTCAAAAAATCTAGGGAAATTGGCATGCCACTTGTGGATTTAAAACAAACGTTCATATAGGATAGTTTAGACTATGACACCAATTGATTTCATATCACATTTACTTCAATTGTGAATTTCTTAAATTCAGTTTCCTGAATAAAAAATCTAGCTATCAAGACAACTCAATAGGGAAACAATTTTTAACAAATCATCCTGGGAAAACTGGATATACACATGCAAAGGAAATTTTATCTCCACTTCATGCCATAAGCAAAAATTACCTCAAAACGGCTAACCAATCTAAATGTAAAAATTAAAACTATAAACTCTACATGAAAACAGGAATAAATCTTTGTCACTACATAAGGCAATGGTTTCTTAGATTTGACATCAAAAGCATAAGCAACAAAGAAAAAACGGATAAAATTCAAAACACTTGTGCTTCAAAGTACATATCAAAGAAAATGAAGTACAGTTCACAAAAAGGAAAAAGATATTTGAAAACCATATATCTGACAAAGAACTTATACCTCAAATGTATAAAGAATATAAACAATAATTAAAAAATCAAATAACCCAATTTTAAAAATGGGCAGAAGGCTTGGATAGACATTTTTCCAAAGAAGATACACAGATAGCCAATAAGCACATGACAACACGCTCAGCATCGAGTCACCAGGAAAACGTGAACCAAAACCACAGATACCACTTCACATCCATGAGGTCAAGTATGTGGAGAAGTCATAACACATGCATTTCTGGTAGGAATGAAAAATGGGGTAGCAGTTGGAAAAAGAGTTGGACAGTTTCTTAAGAACTTAAGAGTTACCACACCCAGCAATTACGTTCCTAGGTGTCTAATCCAAGAAAATCAAAAACATTACGTCCACACAGGACTTATACACTTAGAGATGAATGCTCACACTAATCAAAATGTGGCAACCACCCAAATGTACATAAACTCATGAAAGAATAAACAAAATGTGGTATATTTCATACAACGGAATATTATTCAACCATAAAAAAGAAAGAAGTACTGATACATGCTACAATAACAAACCTGGGAAGATTATATGTTAAGTCAAAGAAATTACATGATTCTTTCCAAGAAAGGCCACACGTGACATTGTGTTACTAGGAAATGTTCAGAATAGGCCAATCCATAGAGTCCAAGTAGACCAGTAGATGCCGAGGGCTGGGAGAGAGCACAGGAAGCAACTGACAGTGACGTGGGTTTCTTTGGGGGTGATGAAAATGTCCTGGAACTCAACAGTGGTGATGGCTGCACAACTGTGTAAATTGACCACAACCACTACAAGGCTGAATTTTATGGTATGACAATTATATTGCAAGAAAAAGATTTTTAAATAGCTAAGATCCAATTCAGAAAAACAAGGCATAAATGTTGACAAAAGACAAACATCTGGAGGATCTAATAGTTAGAAAAATGTCACCTTTATCAGAATAAATATTCATGTATACCAGAGAGATGGTGCTGACCTAAGGAGCACACACACACAAAAAGGTCTACTACAGCTGTGAAAAGAAAAGAGGCGAAAAGCAAAGGAGAAAAGGAAAGATAAAACCACCTGAATGCAGAGTTCCAAAGAATAGCAAGAAGAGATAAGAAAGCCCTCTTCAGCGATCAATGCAAAGAAATAGAAGAAAAGAACAGAATGGGAAAGACTAGAGATCTCTTCAAGAAAATTAGAGATACCAAGGGAACATTTCATGCAAGGATGGGCTCAATAAAGGACAGAAATGGTATGGACCTAACAGAAGCAGAAGATATTAAGAAGAGGTGGCAAGAATACACGGAAGAACTGTACAAAAAAGATCTTCACGACCCAGATAATCATGATGATGTGATCACTAATCTAGAGCCAGACATCTTGGAATGTGAAGTCAAGTGGGCCTTAGAAAGCATCACTACAAACAAAGCTAGTGGAGGTGATGGAATTCCAGTTGAGCTGTTTCAAATCCTGAAAGATGATGCTGTGAAAGTGCTGCACTCAATCTGCCAGCAAATTTGGAAAACTCAGCAGTGGCCACAGGACTGGAAAAGGTCAGTTTTCATTCCAATTCCAAAGAAAGGCAATGCCAAAGAATGCTC
>SJYT01021088.1:722001-733389 GCA_006410635.1 Cephalophus harveyi
AGGAGATCCAACCAGTCCATTCTGAAGGAGATCAACCCTGGGATTTCTTTGGAAGGAATGATGCTAAAGCTGAAACTCCAGTACTTTGGCCACCTCGTGCGAAGAGTTGACTCATTGGAAAAGACTCTGATGCTGGGAGGGATTGGGGGCAGGAGGAGAAGGGGACGACCGAGGATGAGATGGCTGGATGGCATCACGGACTCGATGGACGTGAGTCTGAGTGAACTCCGGGAGATGGTGATGAACAGGGAGGCCTGGCGTGCTGCGATTCATGGGGTCGCAAAGAGTCGGACACGACTGAGCGACTGAACTGAACAGCTAAGAATACCTTGGTTCACTATGAAAAATTATCTATTTCACTTTAAATTAAATATTTGGTTTTGAATCTGCTTAAATTGACATGATCTCAAATGGAAGCCCTCCTGGAAATTGAGTTGTGTCCATTAATAACCGCTTTGAGTTACATGGTGGATTCTGTTACATCTAATGTATGTATTAGTCTACTTCTTGGCCCAACAGATGGGAACTTGGAGGGATGAGGACCTCTAACCTCAACACCCTCCTTCCCGACTAACTTCCCATTCTCCCTCTGTATCCCAACAGCACCCAAAGGTACCAGGATGGCAAGTAAGGAACCAAACACTCAAGTCTTTTAGGCAGAAAATCTTCTGTTATGGAATTACTTAAGCCTCTGAGTAGATCTGTATCTGGTGTTCAGTTCGGTTCAGTCGTTCAGTCGTGTCCGACTCTTTATGACCCCATGAATCGCAGCACACCAGGCCTTCCTGTCCATCACCAACTCCCAGAGTTCACTCAGACTCATGTCCATCGAGTCAGTGATTCCACCCAGCCATCTCATCCTCTGTCANGTTCGGTTCAGTCGTTCAGTCGTGTCTGACTCTTTATGACCCCATGAATCGCAGCACACCAGGCCTTCCTGTCCATCACCAACTCCCAGAGTTCACTCAGACTCATGTCCATCGAGTCAGTGATGCCATCCAGCCATCTCATCCTCTGTCATCCCCTTCTCCTCCTGCCCCCAATCCCTCCCAGCATCAGAGTCTTTTCCAATGAGTCAACTCTTCACATGAGGTGGCGAAGTACTGGAGCTTCAGCTTTAGCATCATTCCTTCCAAAGAAATCCCAGGGCTGATCTCCTTCAGAATGGACTGGTTGGATCTCCTTGCAGTCCAAGGGACTCTCAAGAGTCTTCTCCAACACCACAGTTAGGGTGGCAAAAAAGTAGCTCTGGTTTTGGACCATGAATTTTAAGTCATTATAACTAGGCTCAAATACATCTTTATTAATCAAAATAGGAATCGTCGCAATCAACAATCAATTTCTGCCAATGAGAAATAAGTTTGTTTATTCCTACAGCATAAATATCCATGCTCCAGGATTCGACGAACTCTTGGAAAGCATTTTCTGCCTCATGCTGGTTGCAGAAGCATTTTCCCTGCAAAAAGTTGTCGAGATGCTTAAAGAAGACAAGGGTAGAAAAGAGTAATCAGTTGGCAAGAGGTGGTCGGGTGAATATGGCAGATAAGGCAAAACTTCATAGCCCAGTCCATTCAACTTCTGAAACGTCGGTTGTACGACACGCAGGTGGGCCTTGTCATGGAGAACTGGGCCCGTTCTGTTGACCAATGCCAGCTGCAGGCGCTGCAGTTTTCAGTGCCTCTCATCGATCTGCTGAGCATACTTCTCAGATGTAATGGTTTCACAGGGACTGAGAAAGCTGCAGTCGATCAGACAGGCAGCAGACCTCCAGGCAGTGACCCTGACCTTCTTTTGATGTAAGTTTGGCTTTAGGAAGTGCTTTGGAGCTTCTCGATTCATCCACTAAGTTGGCTGCCAGTTGTATAAAATCCACTTGTCATTGCACATCACAATCCAATTGAGAAATCGTTCGTTGCTCTTTAGTAGAATAACAGATGACAACATTTTTCAAAACGATTTTTTTTTTTTTGATTTGCGGTTAGCTCATGAGGCACCCACTAATGGAGCTTTATCAACTCTCCAATTTGCTTCAAATGCTGATCGACCATAGAGTGGTCGATGCTGAGTTCTTCAGCAACTTCTTGCATATTTGTAAGAGGATCAGCTTCGAGGATTGCTCTCAGTTGGTCATCGTCAACTTCTGACGAGCAGCCACTGACCTCCTCATTTTCAAGGCTTGTGTCTTCTTTGCAAAACTTCTTGAACAAGCACTGCAATGTAAGCTCATTGGGAGTTGCTAGACCCAATGTGCTGCTAATGTTGCAAGTTGCCTCTAATGCTTTATGACCAATTTTGAATACAAATAACAAAAACCGCTCCAATTTGCTTTTTGTCTAACATCATTTCTACTCTAAATAAATATAAAATAAACAGCAAGTAATAAGTCATTAGCAAAAAAAATACAGCAAGAAATACATATTAAAATGATGTATATAACACGACCACATTCAAGAACGTATTCCAGTATCAAACGTCAAAGTTCAACAAAGAAAAACCACAATTACTTTTGCACCGACCTAATAAATCACAACCTCCTAACAACATAAATGCTTTCAACAAGCAACAGTTGAACTGAATAAATTCTTCTCTGACACATTTACAATCAAATCTCAGACTCGCCAGAGATGCTGGGAGGGTGCAAACACAACCCTGTGTGCCGAGAAGGAGGGAAAGGAGCAGTGGCCCCCACGGGAGACTGAGCCAGGCCTGCCTTTGCGTGAGTGTCTCCTGTGGAGGCCTGGGCCAGCAGCGACCTGCCGCAGGGACAGGGGCGCTGAGTGCAGACCTGGGAGGCGCGGCAAGCAGCAGAAGTCCTCCTGGAGGAGGTTGCCACGAGACGGGCCACAGATAAGCCGAGCAGACAACCAACAAACTGGAGAACAGTTACTAACAAAGCCGTTTCTCGCACTGTTGCCAGAGTTCTAGGGCCCACAACAGACTTCCCAGCTGGGGATCAGGCAAAAGGACTGAGAACCCCCAGGGAATTTGAATTTGAAGGCCAGTGGGATTTGATTACAGAANGTTGCCACGAGACGGGCCACAGATAAGCCGAGCAGACAACCAACAAACTGGAGAACAGTTACTAACAAAGCCGTTTCTTGCACTGTTGCCAGAGTTCTAGGGCCCACAACAGACTTCCCAGCTGGGGATCAGGCAAAAGGACTGAGAACCCCCAGGGAATTTGAATTTGAAGGCCAGTGGGATTTGATTACAGAATTTCCAGGACTACAGAATTTCCAGATTACAGGACTGGGGAAACAGATTCCTGGAGGACACAATAAAACCTCATGCCCTCCCGGACCCAGGAGAAAGGAGCAGTGACCCCACAAGAGACTGAGCCAGACTTCCCCATGGGAGTCCGGGAGTCTCCGGCGGAGTCGTGGGTCAACAGCGGCCTGCCGCGGGGTCAGGGGCACTGACTACAGCAGTCCTGGGAGCCGCAGTGTGCCCGCAGCGGTCTTTTTGAAGGGGGTAGCCATTATCCCTACCACAGTTTGGCCTCAAGCCAAACTACAGGGAGGGAACACAGCCCCACCCATCAACAGAAAATTGGACTGAAGGTTTACTGAGCACGGCCTTACCCACCAGAGCAAGACCCAATTTCCCCCCACAGCCAGTTCCTTTCATCAGAAGCCTGCATAAGCCTTTTATTCTCATCCATCAGAGGGCAGAATGAAAACCACAATCACAAAAAACTAACCAAACTGATCACATGGACCACAGCCTTGCCTAACTCAATGAAACTATGAGCCATGCCATGCAGGGCCACCCAAGGTGGACAGGTCACGATGGAGAGTTCTGACAATACACGGTCCACTGGAGAAGGGAACGGTAAACTACTTCAGCATTCTTGCCTTGAGAAGCCCACGAATAGTATGAAAAGGCAAAAAAATAGTAGGACACTGAAAGATGAACTCCCCAGGTCAGTAGGTGCCCAGTATACTGGAGAAGAGCAAAGAAATAGCTCCAGAAGGAATGAAGAGGCTGAGCCAGAGTGGAAGCAACGCCCAGCGTGGATGTGTCTGGTAGTGAAAGGGAAGTCCAGTGCTGTAAAGAACAACGCTGCACAGGAACCTGGAATGTTAGCTCGATGATCAAGGTAAACTCAGTTCAGTTCAGTCTCTCAGTCGCATCCGACTCTTTGCAACACCATGGACTGCAGCAGGCCAGTCTTCCCTGTCCATCACCAGAGTTTACTCAAACTCATGTCCATCGAGTCAGTGATGCCATCCAACCACTCATCCTCAGTTGTCCCCTTCTCCTCCTTCAATGATCCCCAGCAACAGGGTCTTTCCCAATGAGTTAGTTCTTTGCATCAGGTGGCCAAAGTATTGGAGTTTCAGCTGCACCATCAGTCCTTCCAATGAATATTGAGGACTGATCTCCTTTAGGATGGACTGATTGGATCTCCCTGCTATCCAAGAGACTCTCAAGAGTCTTCTCCAACACCACAGATCAAAAGCATCAATTCTTCAGTGCTCAGCTTTCTTTACAGTCCAACTCTCACATCCATACATGACTACTGGAAAAACCACCGCTTTGACTAGATGGACCTTTGTTGGCAAGGCAAATTGGAAGTGGTCAAATAGGAGATGGCAAGAGTGAACATAATATTATAGCAATCAGTGAACTAAAATGTACTGTAATCGGCGATTTTAATTCAGATTACCGTATCTACTACTGTGGTCAAGAATCCCTTAGAAGAAATGAAGTAGCTGTTAGGTAAGGACCAAAAGAGTGTCTAATAGGCTTTTTAATGGCGAACCGCTCCCGGGCGGGGTTCCCAGACCTGAACGAGGCAGGCCGAGGAAGTCCGCGCCCGGACCGTGTTGGAGGTGGCTTATATGTGTTCCTTGTGAGGGATGGTCAGGTTAATGGACGGGGGTTCGGACAGGTCGCCAGGCCGAGGCATTGCGGGCTGATAGGTCCTTCTACGTGGCTGAGGTGGGGCGGCTTAGCTGGCGAAGTGTGCTGTCGCTGGTCCCCGGGATCTGGGAGGCGCCTTCTGTTAGGGACTTCCCCCACCGGCGCCGGCGCGGGAGAGAAGGGGCGGCCCATCATGGCCCCGGTGTGCGGCCTTACAGTAGCCCTCCTAGTCAACAAAAGAGTACCAAATGCAGTTCTTGGGTGCAACCTCAAAAACAACAGAATGATCTCTGTTCAAGGTAAACCATTCAACATTACAGTAATCCAAGACTACGTACGCCCCAACCACTAATGCCGAAGAACCTGAAGTTGAAAAGTTCTACGAAGACCTAACCATTCAATATCACAGTAATCCAAGTCCCCAACCACTAGTGCCAAAGAAGCTGAATTTGAATGGTTCCATGCAGACCTACAAGACCTAGAACTAACACCCAAAGAAGATATCCTTTTCATCACAGGGGAATGGAATGCAAAAGTAGGAAGTCAGGAGATTTGGTCTAACAGGCAAGTTTGGCCTTGGAGTACAAAATGAAGGGCAAAGGTTAACAGAGTTTTGCCAAGAGAACACACTGGTCATAGCAAACACCCTCTTTCAACAACACAAAAGACGCTATACATGGACATCACTAGGTGGTCAATACCGAAATCAGATTGATTATATTCTTTGTAGCCAAAGATGGAGAAGCTCTATACAGTCAGCAAAAACAAGACCGGGAGCTGACTGTGGCTCAGATCATGAACTCCTTATTGCCAAATTCAGACTGAAATTGAAGAAAGTGGAGAAAACCACTAGGCCATTCAGGTATGACCTAAATCAAATCCATTATGATTATACAGTGGAAGTGAGAAATAGACTCAAGGGATCAGATCTGATAGAGTGCCTGAAGAACTATGGACAGAAGTTCGTGATATTGTAGAGGAGGCAGTGATCAAAACCATCCCCAAGAAAAAAGAAATGCAAAAAGGCAAAATGCTTGTGTGAGGAGGCCTTACAAACAGCTGAGAAAAGAAGAAAAGCAAAAAGCAAAGGAAAAAAGAAAATGTACCCATCTAAACGCAGAGTTCCAAAGAATAACAAGGAGAGATAAGTAAGCCTTCCTCAGCAATCAATGCACAGAAATAGAGGAAAAAAATAAAATGGGAAAGACTAGAGCTATCTTCAAGAAAATTAGAGATACCAAGGGAACATTTCATGCAAAGATGGGCACAATAAAGGACAGAAATGTTATGGACCTAACAGAAGCAGAAGAAATTAAGAAGAGATGGCAAGAATACACAGACCCAGATAACCACAATGGTGTGATCACTCATCTACAGCCAGACATTCTGGAGTGTGAAGTCAAGTGGGCCTTACGAAGCATCACTACAAAGCTAGTGGAGGTGACAGAATTCCAGTTGAGCTATTTCAAATTCTAAAAGATGATGCTGTGAAAGTGCTGCACTCATTATACCAGCAAATTTGGAAAACTCAGCAGTGACCACAGGACTGGAAAAGGTCAGTGTTCATTCCAATCCCAAAGAAGGGCAATACCAAAGATTGTTCAAACTACTGCACAATTCACTCATTTCACATGCTAGCAAAGTAACGCTCAAAATTCTCCAAGCTAACTTCAAAAGTAAGTGAACCGAGAACTTCCAGATGTTCAAGGTGGATTAAGAAAAAGCAGAGGAACCAGAGATCAAACAGACAACATCCATCGGATTATGGGTAATGCAAGGGAATTCCAGAAGAACATCTATGTCTGCTTCATTGACGACACTAAAGTCTTTGCCTGTGTGGATCACAGCAAATTGTGGAAAATTCTTAAAAGAAAGTTAATACCAGACCACCTACAGCCTCCTGCAAAACCGGTATGCAGGTCAAGAAGCAACAGTGAGAACCAGACATGGAACAACAGACTGGTTCCAAATTGGGAAAGGAGTACATCAAGGCTATACTGTCACCCTGCTTATTTAACTTACATACAGAGTATATCATGCGAAATGCCGGGCTGGATGAAGCACAAGCTGGAATTAAGAAATATCAATAACCTCAGATAGGCAGATGACACCACCCTTATGGCAGAAAACAAAGAGGAACTAAAGAGCCTCTTCATGAAGGTGAAAGTGGAAAGTGAAAAAGCTGGCCTAAAACTCAACATTCAAAAAATGAAGATCATGGCATCCGGTCCCATCACATCATGGCAAGTAGATGGGAAAATAATGTAAAAAGTGACAGTTTATTTTCCTGGGCTCCAAAATCACTGCAGATGATGACTGCAGCCATGAAATTAAAAGACTCTTGCTCCTTGGAAGAAAAGCTATGACAAACCCAGACAGCATATTAAAACGCAAAGGCATTACCTTGCTGACCAAGGGCCATACAGTCAAAGTAATTTGTTCCAATAGTCACATATGGATGTGAGAGTTGGACCAGAAACAAGGCTGAGCACCGAAGAAATGATGCTTTTGAACTGTGATGTTGAAAAAGACTCGAGAGTCCCTTGGACTGCAAGGAGATCAAACTAGTCAATTCTAAAGATAATCAATCCTAAATATTCATTAGAAGGATTGATGCTGAAGCTGAAGCTCCAATATTTTGGCCACCTGATGCAAAGAGCCAACTCACTGGAAAAGACCTTGCTGCTGGGAAAGACTGAAGGCAGGAGATGGGGACGACAGAGGAGTGGATGGCTGGATGGCATCACCGATTCATCACCCACATGAATTTGAGCAAACTCTGAGAGATGGTGAAGGACAGGGAAGCCTGGCATGCTGCAATCCATGGGGTTGAAAGAGTTGGACACGACTGAGTGACTGAACAGTAGCACCTTGAAAGCTTCTAATACATGATGCATTATTGTAATCATCTTTGTTTGTTGTTGTTTAGTTGCTCAATCTTGTCTCACTCCTTGTGAACAGAGACCGTAGCCCGCCAAGCACCTCTGTCCGTGGGATTTGCCAGGCAAGAATACTGGAATGGGTAGTTATTTCCTGCTCCAGGGGATCTTCCCAACCCAGGGACTGACCCGGCATCTCATGCATTGACAGGCTTCTTTACCACTGAGTCATCTGGGAAGCCCAATGTAACCCTCATCTGGCTTAAGTGCTCAGCCAATCAGATCCTCTCTCCCCTAAGAACTAAAGGGAGTGTGCTGGTATTCTGCTGGTCACCTGAACTCCAAGAGGCAAAATGTAGGGATGTCACACTCTGCCATGACTGGACAAGAGTTCTAGTACTGGTCCACAAGGCAGTCTCAAAAACTGAAATTGTCAGGCAGCCTCTTAAGGGTCTACAGGAGTGGCCCCATCAAATGACGCCCCTCCCCCAAGAAAAGCAAAGGCCCAGGAGTCACTGAAGCACAGTGAGCTCTAAATTTCCAAAATTCTGGATCTTCTGTACAGGAGACTCTAGTATTAGCCAGCAGTGACCTGCTCTTGTGACATGGGCTTCTAGGAAGCGGCCCTAAGTCATAATGGACAAAGATAAAGGAAATCCTCTGAGCGGCATTATGAGCCAAACATGCAACATTCAGGTCTGCTGGCCACTTCCTCTACAACCAAGAATTTAGGCAACAAACCAATGCCCCTGATATTTCCCCGTCCTTGAACTTACTTCACTATCCCTCTGATCATCAGAATATACTCTGATTCAAAAACCATTTAGGAAACACTTAATATGTCTTCCTCTTTTCCTCCTTTCTAATTCGATTTTTAGCCAGTTGTCTGGTTTTCCCCTCAATATTATGTCATACAAGCAGGGTATCATTGTTTATCATTCAATTTAGTTCACAGAGTGCAGGAGAACAGGTAGGGGACACCCCATGGACCTGAAGGAAACTGGACAGAGCAGTACAGCTGAGACTCTGAGGAGTGCTGACTCTGAAGTCAGACTTAGACCTCTGAAGTTAAAAATCCCAGGTCTTCCCAATATCAAGCTGTGTGACTTCCGTCTGGTTATTCAACCACTCTGGGCCTCACTTTTTGTGAGAACTATTTAAATAACTATGCATGTAAAGTTCTGAAACCAGAGCCAGGCAAATAATAAGCACTTTATTATAATGGATATCTGCCACCATCATCATCAAGGTTTGCAATGAGGAGTGGGGAGACCTACAGCACATCTTTAAGTGCAAACGACGCTATTAAGGAGTATGGCAAAATCTGGGGTGATAACTCAGCATTTGCATAGCTCATACCCTCCTCACTTCTGACAATTGTTTCCTAAGGCAACCTGTGGGGGAGGGGCCATCTTCTAGCAAGTGCCTGGAGAAGCAAAGACAGCTAATTTACAGAAAAAAAACGATGAAGCTGACCCACAAAATAAAATGGGAAAGAAGAGAGGGCTGAGGGCTGGCGACGAGAGTGGAGGGAGGTAAGGGGAGACAAAGACAGAAAGAGAGAAAAATCTTGGAAGTGGTTGAAACAACCACTTGAAACTTGACTACCTTTTCTGCCCTCCATTGTTGTTCAGTCATGTCCTACTCTTTTGCAATCCCATGGACTGGAGTCTGCCAGGCTCCTGTGTCCATGGGATTTCCCAGGCAAGAATACTGGAGTGGGTTGCCATGTCCTTCTCCAAGGGATCTTCCTGACCCAGGGATCGAACCCCCATCTCCTGCATTGCAGATCGGTTCTTTACCACTGAGCCACCAGGGAAGCCCTTTTTGCCTTTCACCAATAAATTCTCCACTTTTTATTAAGCTGTGACCAACATTTGTAAAAGTCTAACACAAGTCTTGGAAAAGTTTTCATCAACAACAACAACAACAGAAGCTTAGAAGAGGGCAAGTTACATATGCCCATTAGTACACAAAAACTAAGATAATACTGCAGATACAAATAACCACAAACTTCAGTATCCTCAATCCACTCTACATCTAATGCATTAATTTACAGATGAGGCTCAGGCCTTGTTGTTTCAAAAGCTCTACAGGTGTTAGCTCTACAGCTGAAAGTCACCCTTACACTTAACCATATGAACACCCTTCACCTAGTATCAGGTTCTCTGTATAAACTAGCATAGTGCATGAAACGTATTAATATACTTTTCACTGGGAATTAAGTAATTTTTTAAACAGCTGGAGAGAAAATGGCAGGTACTATTCAAATCGAAACAATTTACCTATAGATCAGAGCCATGAATACGTTCTTCTGCCGATGTTCACCAAACCAGCCAGGTAACCAGCCAACATCCCTTCCTCTAATACACCCCACTCCCAAATTCCATAATAAACATACACACTGAATCTTTTACCAGATTCCACTTTCTTCTTATTCTGAAAACGTAACGCTAACACCACACGTGAAAAATAACGCTAACAACACACGTCTATGTTGTGCAAACTGATGGCAGTTAGAAGTTTCTATTCATCCGTTCTTTGAAGACTTTTTTAATCAGGATTTCCCTCCTTAAGTATCTTATTTATGCCGTCAGTAACTCAGCTGGCCATTAAAAAAAAAAAAATCTGGCTCGTTTATCACAATTCTGTCTCAGTTAGGACTTTGAAGGTTATCAGCTCCGGGAAAATCATATATACATATCTTTTCCGTTCTAACCTCAACACAGCCCATTTCAAACCTCTACTCTACAATATAAGCATATCAACAATAAAGTTATGACCTTGTTCTCATGACAACACGGACTTTGCGGAGTTCTTACCCAGAGTACTAAGAAAAACACCAACGTTTAAGGCCGATGGCGAAAGGCAGGATTCCCAAAAGACGACGCTCCTCTCCAAGACGTGCAAGGAGCACCGGTGGGAAGGGGCCTTTCTCGTGACAGATCGTCCAGAACAGCAGCATCACCCCAAGGAGAGAGACAATTCTAAAAGCAACTTCACGTTTCCGAAAACAGCCTCCCACTCAAGTGAGTGGCCCGGAGACTGAGGAATCGCCAGACACGTACACCCCTCGCGAAGGTGGAAAAGCAACCCCTACTCCCGACTTCATCCCTTGAAATAAATGGGGGAAGTTGGGTCCCCACGAGCCCCTGGCGAGAGCGGCCGCGGCCCCTCGCGCCAGGTGTGCGTGCCCCCGACGGACCCCCCGGGTCGGCTCACCCTGGGCCCCAGGGCCCGCCACCCCTGCGCGGCCCGGGCGTCCTCGGCCGCCGAGCGCTCCCCCCACGGCCGCGCGGGCGCCTGCTCGGACGCCGGCCGGGCTCGGGGCTCGGGGCTCCGCCAACCGCTCCCCGCGAAACAAGAAGGTGGCAGCCGGCGACGCTGCGGTTTCCCCGCCTCTCCTCCCCTCCCTCCCCTCCCCTCCCCCGCGGCCTCCGCTCTCCACTCCCGCGCCCCCGCTTACCCTCAACTCCTCGAAATCCGCCATTTTATACCACCCGCGGGCGCCGCCGCCGCTGCCGCCACAGCACCCCCGCCCGCTGCCGCCAACAACGCCGCCGCCACCACGGCCGCCGCCGCCGCCGCCAGCACCATCCTGCACTGGGGGCCGCTAAAGACGCCGCGGCCGCCGCCGCCGCCG
>SJYT01021088.1:733607-747714 GCA_006410635.1 Cephalophus harveyi
CCCACCCAGCCCACAGCCTTCCGCCCGCGTCTTCCGCCCGCGCGCCGGCCCTCCCCGCGCGGCGCTGTCCTCGCCCGCTGGTCCCCGCCCTCTCCCGCGGCCTGCCCGCCTTCCCGCACGCCTTCCGGCACAGCCGGGCCGTTCGCCGTGCAGCCCTCTGCCTCCGGTCCCCGGCGTGGATGCCAGGCCCCAGTTCCTGAAGCGCTGTGGAGACTGCAGCGTTAGCGGAGGGCCTGGCGGAGGGAGTGACGGAGAAGAGGTGGCCTGGGACTCGTGATTGGAACATTTCGGGAAAATTCTTACGAGGCCCTTCCCTACGCTGGCTGTAGACAGAGGGGTCCGCCCAAAATAAAGGCATCCCCTGGGTTAGTTGCAGCGGAACAACCTAAACGTGGATGTTGGATAAGCTATTGTTCCCATCTGACAGTGCAGGGTTGGTAAGACCTCTTTGGGTTGCCAATAGCCTCAAAGTGCTCAGCTGGCTAGTGCTTTCTGACTTTGAAGGGCGACTGAATGTCAAGGCTTGCAGAGTTGAGCGGGTTGGGGGAGGGAAGTTGGAGAAGTGAAATAGGAGCGCGCCCAGAAGGGCCCTGATAGGAAGGGGTCAGGGAAATCAGATAGGTGGGAAAGATGAAATGCCAGAGGCAGAGACGATGGAAGTTTCGCCTCACCCCTGAAGTGCTGACCAAGGATGAGACAACGTGCTGAGTCAAGCTGTTCAGAAATTCGCTGGACCAAGTCTGGGATTCAGATTTCCTTTAAGAGGTGAATGGAGCCCATTTCAGACACCTAGTGTTGACCCCTGGACCAAAAATAGTTTTCCAGTCTGACTTTTCACCTAATTCCTGTTCATCTTTCAGATCGCAGTTTAAGTATCACTCTTTCAGAAAGCCCTGAATCCGCATGGCACCTGTGCTGTGCTTAGTCGTTAAGTGGTGTCCGACTCTGCGATCCCTATGGACGGTAGCCCCCCAGGCTCCTCTATCCATGGGGATTCTCCAGGCCAGAATACTGGAATGGGTTGCCATGGGCTCCTCCAAGGGATCTTCCCAACCCAGGGATCGAACTCTGGTCTCGCGCATTGCGGGCGGGTTCTTTACCACCTGAGCCGCAGGCGCCATTTTCTTTCAGATCCCTCTCTGACCGCTCACAGGACCGGAAACCTTTCCTTCCTGATGTTTTTACATGGTAACTGTGTAGGTCTTTGTGTAATTATTCTATAAATAATTATTGTTTACCTTTTTTTCCTTAAAAATGTTTTTAAACCCACGGGGTAGCCTGGTGGGCTACCATCTATGGGGTCGCACAGAGTCGGACATGACTGAAGCGACTTAGCAGCAGCAGACTGTAATAACTGACAGATGCCTGAAAAATTGTCCTACTTGTTTCGTGAGTAAAAGAATGAACAGTGTCAGGCTAGAGTACCTTCTTATTCTGGCTTTCCACCATTGATTTTTGGGTCTCAGTTTGACTTAGTTTTGATTTCGGCTTATTCATCTTAGGCCTTGATTTCCACCTCAGAGTTTAACATTGTTCAACGGACATTTAAGTGAAGGCCTATGTGGGCTAGGAGCTTTAGGGGAATATATGAGTAGAATACAATACTGCCCTTCCACCAAGGCACTTAAAACCCACAAGAGGCACTGACAAGCGAAACCAAGAAAAGCCACGCTACAATTACTGAAGTGTTCATTGTAGGGTTAGGTGGCTTTGCCTGCAAAGAGTCTAGATGCTGTCTTAGACTGGCCTAAACCACTACTTGGTCTCACTAGGCCAGATTACTAATTGGGCATCTTTCCTAAACTATACTCCCTAATATTCAATATTTGTTTAAAGGAAAGGCTGAATGGTAATGGGTAAAAAGCAAGGCCCTTTTTACTGTCATAAACAATTTAGCTCTGATCCAAATTTGTAAATCCTACTCATCAAAAAGAAATCTCTGCACTTAGTTGGATATAACTTCTTTGTAGTGTGACATAATACATTCTTGGATGAGACTTGAGGAAGGAGGATAAGTATCAAAGTCTCACCGTTACTATAGACCACATACCTAACTAACCACACCTGCCACGTGTAGACTGTTCCCCGAGAGGAATTCCATTTAATACAATTTTCTCATTACATTTTTAAGTGATTAAATATGTTAACAGTCGTTATGGATTGAGGTTCTAGGCAGTTACCTGGCTGGACCACCCCCTTTATCTAGCTCCAATTAAAAACATAAATATTGTAATTAAAGTTTCCTAAGTTTATACTACACAGACTCAAAAGTCTCACAAGTAGCTTTTCAACTTATTAGCTGTCTTAACTATGACAAAGTCTCAACTCCATTTTTCTAATCTATTCAAGATCTCAGGGTGTTGAAGAATTAAATGACATCAGGAATTTTAGTATACTTTATAAACTTAACTCTGATAGGTGATTGTTTTTGTATTTAAACATCTGATAAGCACACACCAAAAAAACTATTAAGCACTTAAATATCTATATGATATATTTTAGTACTTTAGAAAAGAATATTCTCTTTTCTAGTTGGATGATGCATGAGATACTGAATTTACTTTCCAAGCACCTGTCTTAATCCTTTCCCTGCCTAACTATACATCCATCAGTCTCTTGATCTCAGTATCTCTCATTTTGTTTCCACTGACTTCTTCCTTTCTCCCTGTACCCGTATTCAAGGCTCCTACATAGTTTCAAGCCACCTTTCTTGCTTTGCCAAGCGCATATCTATTTTAATCAGATTTCTTCACACCTTTTGCACTTTGCCTTAGCCTTTACTAAGGTCCGTCTAGTCAAGGCTATGGTTTTTCCTGTGGTCATGTATGGATGTGACAGTTGGACTGTGAAGAAGGCTGAGCACCGAAGAATTGATGCTTTTGAACTGTGGTGTTGGAGAAGACTCTTGAGAGTCCCTTGGACTGCAAGGAGATCCAACCAGTCCATTCTGAAGGAGATCAGCCCTGGGATTTCTTTGGAAGGAATGATGGTAAAGCTGAAACTCCAGTACTTTGGCCACCTCATGTGAAGAGTTGACTCATTGGAAAAGACTCTGATGCTGGGAGGGATTGGGGGCAGGAGAAGAAGGGGACGACCGAGGATGAGATGGCTGGATGGCATCACGGACTCGATGGACGTGAGTCTGAGTGAACTCCGGGAGTTGGTGATGAACAGGGAGGCCTGGTGTGCTGCGATTCATGGGGTTGCAAAGAGTCGGACACGACTGAGCGACTGCACTGAACTGAACTGAAACAGTATGAAAAGAAAATGAACAGTGAACTTATCTTTTATATTCCCATTTTTAACACAAAATTTGAAAGCATAACACGATAAATATACTTTCTAACAAGATTCAGCAATTATTAATATTTGAGCAATTTTTATTAAGGTATAAATAACATAGGTAAACCCTCGTATCTTAAGTGGACTAATAATTTAATTTTGAAAAATGTTTATCAAGACACAGCACTTTCATCACCCCAGAAAATTCCCTCCTGCTCTTTCTCAGTCAAACCTCCCACCAGAAATAACCAATGATCCGATTTCTAATACCGTAGAGAGAATTTTAAAATGAGACGAACTTTTTTATTTATTTTAAAATGCTGTTATAACCTCAGTGCCAAAACCAGGCAAAAATTAATTATCCTATCTAACATATAAGCAGATTTTACCCCAGTAATGCAAGAATAGTTTTGCCCCAGCTTATATATTAGAGACTTCGTAACTTGGTACAACTCAACAACTGAGAACAAAATTCTGGATTTAGAAAATCATTAGCAAGTGCCAAAAGTAAAGAGTTATCCGGTCAAAATCATAGAAGGCAATATTCCAGACATTTAAACTGAACATTTATCCTGAGGAATTTGACAATCCAAAAGTAAAATCTATAAACTGGGACTTCCCTGGTGGCGCAGTGGTGAATTCACCTGCCAATGCAGGAGACAAGAATAGCGGATTAAATCCCTGTGTCAGGATGATCCCTTGGAGAAGGAAATGGCAACTCCCACTCTGGCATTCTTGCCTGGGAAATCCCGTGGACAGAGGAGCCCGGAAGGCTGCAGTCCATGGGATTGCAGAGTCAGACATGACTTAGCAACTAAACAACGACAAACTGAAATATAACTTTTGCAAAGTCCAATAAACAACCCCGATATTTAATACAAGACCCCACAGAGTAAAGATAAACCGGAAATGTCAGCACGTCCACAAATTGCATTCAGTTTTTATACTAATCAGTAAATCTCACACCTTGAATATTGAAAAATAGGTCCAGGATGGTACTCTACAGACACGGGGCAGAAACAAAAAATCTCTCCAGGTAAAGATCTTATCACTCCAAACCTCAAATTAACCTACAGATTATTTTCCAAGTTAAATGACCAACACATAATCAAAAATCAGAAAAAGACTGCAATAAAAACATGCTTACACAAGTAAGTAAATTAACAAGCAAACCTTGAAAAAAATTATACTCTAGAATTAAGAAGTTAAAGACCTCAAAAGATAGGTTTAATAGTATATTACACACAATTTAAGAGAATAACTGGAACATGTTAGAAGACTACAATGAAGCTAAGGGAAACAAAAAGATGGAAAATGTGTAAGAAAATGTTGACATAAATTTAAGACAGAGAAGATAATGTTAAAAAAGTCTACCAAATGTTTCACTGGAGTCCTCAAAGAGCAAAAAACCAAAATGAGGTGGAAGCAATGTATGACAAGATAAAATTGGAGATTTTCAGACTGATTAAAAAAAAAAAAAACATTGTGGGTAAAGGGTTAACAAAGCTCTTTTCCATTCTGCATGAAAACTTGACCTTCGGTTAATTTTCTAGCTCTTTTCACCTGGAAACATAATAGAGGTTTATGATAAAAATGACCTCTGATTAGTAAATTGCCTCTGGACCAGGAAGAACTATAAATGGTCTACGTTTATAGACCTGATGGAGCTACCATATTAGGGACTTAATGAGTTCAGTTCACCAGCAAAATACAGCAATTTTAAATGTGTATGCACTTAAATGACATGTCCTTAATGTATCATACAGAACTACAATGAGAAGTAAAACAAAACCCCACAAGTATAGTGAAGCATTTTACCATACTATGTCAGTAATTGATACAAAAACCAAAATCATTAAAGATACAGATTTTTGTAACTGCATAATTAGCAAATCTGCCTCGGTCACTACAAATAATGTGCGTGCACGCTCAGTCGCTTCAATCGTGTCTGACTCTGCGACCCCATGGACTGTAGCCCCACCCCCACCCCCATGCCCCAGCTCCTCTGTCCATGGGATTCTCCAGGCAAGACTACTGGTGTGGGTTACCATGCCCTCCTACAGGTGATCTTCCCAACCCAGTGATCGAATCAGCATCTCCCGCATTACAGGTGGATTCTTTACCTATTGAGCCACCTGGTAAATCTCACAAAGCACATACACTCAGACCCTTCTTTCCCTCCTCAGAGAAAAATGATTGAGAGAAGAATGTGCCTTTCTCGCTTTCAAGTAAGCCACATGCCTTGCGTGCAGCTTTATTGGAAGAATTTCACGTGATTAGTAAAAGACGGATGACTGTTTTTTCCTCAAGTCACCAGGAGAAATCCTTGTCCAAACACTGCAGTAGCTCCCTGCCAAGTGGGGAGCGCTGATTTGTCCCCAGGTCCCAGTTCTGATCAGACTCAACCATGTCTGTCTGAGGTGGGGCTGTGAGAAGACCCAGAATAGGACTTGCACAAAGTGCATCATTTTAAGTACATATGGAACATTTACCAACATTGAGCATGATAGGGCAAGCCTCAACAATTTAAAAAACTGTGATAAACACAACCTAAAATTTACCATCTTAAACCCTTTCAAGTGTACAATACAGTGCCATTAAGTATAGTCACATTTTGTACAAACATCACCACTGTTCATCTCCTGAACTCTTTTTCACCTTGCTAAACTGAAGTGCTGTACTCATTAAGCAATAACTCCCTATTCTCTTCTTCCCCCCAGCCCCTGACAGCCACCATTCTGCTTTCTCTGTAACCTTACTCTAGGTACCTCATATAAATGGAATTACATGGTATGTGTCTTTTGTGACTGGCTCATCCATAATGCAGCATATGGCAAAATTTTCTTCTCTTTTAAGGCTGAATAATATTCCATTGTATGTATATACCATATTTTGTTTATCCGTTTATCTGTCCATGAATAATTAGGTTATATCTTAAATCAGGTTGGGCTACTGAAACGACATACCACAGACTGTGTGGCTCAAACAGTTAACATTTATTTCTCATAGTTCTGGAGGCTGGGACATATAAGATCAAGGTGCTAGCATTTGGTGTCTGATGAGGCTCCCCTTCCTGGTTTACATTTGACCACCTTCTTACTATTTCCATACATGATGGGGAGAGAGAGCTCTGGTTTCTTGATCTTATAAGGGCATTAATCCAATCCTAGGGCTTCCACCTTCATGACCTCAACCAAACCTAATTACTGCCCAGAGGCCCCACCTCCAAATAGCATCACAATGGGGACTGAAGCATCAACAAATGGGTTTTTGAGGGACACAGACATTGAGTCAATAGTAGGTTGCTTCCACTTTTTATTGTGACTCATGCGAACAAATCTCTCTTCTAGATCCTGCTTTCAATATGGAGGGGTATATACTCAGGAGTGAAATTAGTGGATCATATGGTAATTTTATTTTTTGAGGAGTTGTCATGTTTTCCAATCTTTCTGCCCAGAGAACAAGATGTGGAATCAATTCAAAAAAACTTCTTAAGAAACATTTTACTTCACTCTACCACACAGACCCTGGACTCTCATCCTCATGCAATATTTAAACCTTCCTCATGAAAGTAAACTAATAAGGAGATTTCCCTGGTGGTCCAGTGGTTAAGAATCCGCCTTTCAATGCTGGGGGCAGGTTCCAATCCATGGGTTCAATCCCTGGTCAAAGAACTAAGTTTCCACATGCAATGGGGGCAACTAAGCCCATACCACAACTCCTGAGCCCATGCCCCACACAAGAGAGAAACCTGTGCACCACAACTAAGACCCGACACAACCAAACAAAATTATATTTTAAAAAGTAAACTAATAAGCCACGTGGTAAATAACTTGAACCTCACTTTGATTGGCTTTGGTGTGCTTTTGTACTTTTTAAAGTCAGGAAATTCCAAACAATTTTTACAGAGTACAGTGTTACTCTGTTCAGTTCAGTTCAGTCGCTCAGTCGTGTCCGACTCTTTGCGACCCCATGAATCGCAGCACGCCAGGCCTCCCTGTTCATCACCATCTCTCGGAGTTCACTCAGACTCACATCCATCGAGTCCGTGATGCCATCCAGCCATCTCATCCTCGGTCGTCCCCTTCTCCTCCTTTCCAACACCACACTTCAAAAGCATCAATTCTTCGGCGATCAGCCTTCTTCACAGTCCAACTCTCACATCCATACATGACCACAGGAAAAACCATAGCCTTGACTAAACGGACCTTAGTCGGCAAAGTAATGTCTCTGCTTTTGAAAATGCTATCTAGGTTGGACATAACTTTTCTTCCAAGGAGTAAGCGTCTTCTAATTTCATGGCTGCAGTCACCATCAGCAGTGATTTTGGAGCCTAAAAAAATAAAGTCTGGCACTGTTTCCACTGTTTCCCCATCTATTTCCCATGAAGTGATGGGACCAGATGCCATGATCTTCGTTTTCTGAATGTTGAGCTTTAAGCCAACTTTTTCGCTCTCCTCTTTCACTTTCATCAAGAGTCAGGAAATTCCAAACAATTTTTACAGAGTACAATGTTACTCTGTAGAAGTAGATAAAACAATATTCAGAGCTTCCACCTTCTGCAACCCCATTGCCCTCTTTTCAAGCTTCCTCTTACATCCCACTGCTGTGGACAGACACAGGACATCTTAGCTACAGTGAAAGTGCCAATCGAAAGCAAAACAAGCTCATCTGCAAGAACTGCTAGTTCACACGTCCTCAAGTTGAGCTGGAATTAAGTATTTCCTTTAAAAGACCTGCTCTTCCATTTCCTGCTGCGTCAGAGTAAACAACCAGTTTGTATCAACAGGTTTAATTGAACACAGCACTTACTATTTCAGCAAGATGAGCCATCATGTGATGGCATCTCCCACTGCACAGGTAGTATTCCCCAAGACCACAGTTTTCTTCCAGGGATTTCAGGGCACTTTTAGTTCCCTTCTAAAATGCTTAAACAATCCTCCATCTTAAAAACAAAACCAAACCCAGGCTCATGCTCTTAAATGAGTTGAACCACTGTATAGTACAGGAAACTCTACTCAGTGCTCTGTAATAAGCTGTATGGGCAAAGGATCTGAAACAGAATGGATATTTGCATACATATAACTGAATCATTTTGCTGTACACCTGAACTAACACAACATTGTAAATCAACTATACTCCAATATAAGATAAACATTAAAATTTTTAAAAGATGCTAATAATAAAGGAAACTGGAGTATATAGGAGGGAACTGTGTTCTATCTACAGAACTGGAATCTAAAACCTATTTGTCATAAAAAAATTTCAAAATTAAATTTGTCAATGATAGAAAGAGACTGGCTACTGGATTTTTAAAATAAAATTTCAACTTCTGAATGATTGAAAAATACAAAATATCTTATCAATTGTGTCTCCAAGAATTTGAAGATATTTTTATTAAAAATGTGTTGACCAGGAAATACAGATAATTCAAACATTAAATCTGACCACAGAAGTCCTCTCAAGCTTTTCGTTAAAACTCCTGAATTTTTCTATTTGGAAGTTTTAAACAAATTTAAGATTTATATTTTCCTTAATATTTTAGTATTCCATTTTTCTTATAAAAAGAAAAAAGTAATGATCTTTTTCACCAAGCTCCATGTAGACATTCCTAGATCCCCGCCAGTTATGAACATGCCTCAGAAATATTATTATTTTCTTTGTGTGCATGATCTGAAAAAGGTTAGGAAGCACTAACTTAGAGAAACTTTTATACATGCACATGTGCACTAGGAGATATGTACAAGATTATTTATTACTTCACTATTTGTAACAGCAAAAAATTAAAAATAACTTGTCCGTCAAGGACAGGATGACTATATGTATTGTAGTGTGTTCCTGCAAAAGAATGCTATGTTTAGAGTACGAAAGAAATGAATAAGCCAGAATTGCATATACAAATATGGACAACCCCCTAAAAAATGCTAAGTGAAAAAATCAAGTTGGAAAAGTTACATACCTTTTATATAAGTTTTGCAAGAGGGGAAAATAATGCTGTATAGCTATGGATATGTAAATATGTGCTAGAAGTTCAAAAACATACATGCGAATGATGAGTATCAAAACCAGGAAAGTGGATCCCTCTGAGAAGAAGGGACTAGGATCTGGAGGCTATTCTTGGGGGTTTTACTATATTTGTAAAGTTTTCTCTCTTAAAAAAAAAGATCTGAAGCAAATATGGCAAAATGTTAAGATATGATATAATTGGAAAGTAGGTATATCAATCTGTTATCCTCTATACTTGTGTGCTTGAAATATTTCATAATAAAACAAAATATATAAACACCCTAAATCTGATCATCTTAACTACTTTGCGGCTGCTGCAGCCATAGTCCTGGGTGACCACAGTTGCCAACTGTCTTTCTATCTTGCTTTTTATCTTGTTCCACTCCAATCATTCTCCATGTAATAGCCAGGATGACTTTTTATAAATATAATACTGATCTCACCATCTCCCTATTCACAATCTTTTAGCAGGTTTACAGCACTCTAGAAATAAAAACTAAATTCCTTACCGCAGCCCACAGACCCTATTTATCTCTCACATTTAGCCCTCATTCTTCCTCCACTGTCTTTATTTATTCCCTGAAACTGTGGAACTTCTCACTACCTCACATTATATTAATTCATGGTTTACGGCTACAGTTCTTCCCAGAGTCCCCACCTCCTTTAGAATATAAGTTCCTTGAAGGCAGGGACTTTGTTTTTCACTGGATCCCCATTGCCAAGAACATCATTTGATTCATATGAAGCATGAAATAAATATTTTCTGGATTAAAGAATGAATGATTTCATTTTCATTCAAACAGAGGAAGAATAAAATACTTCAGTGGTTAAAAATGATATAATCAAACACATGAGTCTGAAAATGACAGGTTACACTCTCAACAATAACAAAAATTGCCAATACTCATTAAGCACTCATTATGTGCATTTTCAAGCACCGGAACCACATACATTGTGGGGTACATATGAACCTTGCTTTCCTCCTAGGCCCTGCAAACCTATTTGAGATGTAGGAACCTCCTCCCTAGCCACAGCTGATTGGATCTGGAGGAGAGGGGACTGAGAAAAAACCCATCTGTTAGCCAGAGGGAAGTGATCAGTTTCTTTTTCTTGAAAATCTATGCTGAGTGACGTGTAGGCTAAAAAAGTTTAAAGATGGGTCATGTTAATGGCAGGACATTTTTGAGCGAAAGGAACAGCTGCTGAGGTCCCTGAAGGTGCACCAGTATCTACCCTTTCTGAACCTTGCTGTTCAGTGTTTCTTTGGCTTAATGACATAAATTACCCCACTATTCTTCCAGAAAAATCCACTGCTTTCATTTTTAAAACTAATATGGGTAAGTTACTTTGTTTTGTTAATTATTCATTCTCTTAGAAACAAACAAAACTAACAATCTCTTAATCAAGGAAACTTGACTAGGGCAATCATTCCCACACATGGTCCACTTTCATTCTGAGAAGGTATTACTGTTCCCATTTTACAGATGAGGAGACAAGGCTTGAACGTGTCCAATACCTTTCCTAAAATCATACAGCAGTAAACAATGGGGCAAGTTTCCTATCCTGGTCTATGTGGCTGAATGTGGCTGCAGGAATGGAAGCAGAAAAACTGTTCACAGATCAAGTAAAGAGACAGAGTAAAAACCAGATTTCATTCTATTTTTGGATAAGATCCAGTAACTCTATTCTTATATTTCAACAACTGTTGGCAGAGAGACATTTATACCAACACAGAATGTCTATATGATTAAAACCTTTTCTCTTTCCACCGACTGAGTTGACAGTTTTAAAAGAATGACAAGATGCACTTTTTTTTTTTTTAAGGATACGTTCTTTTTAAGCAACATAAAAAATAGTTTTGGGGGAGCAAGTGGGCAAGGGAAATTGTTGTTTTATTTCTTTCTCACCTGCTGAAGCAAGGGCCCCAATAACACCTTGCCTGAATTTCTTGTCTGACCTCTAGTCAATTTCTATTGATTGAGGAAGGCCAGGAACACTGGCATTATCAGCTTTAGGGCTCCTAATGTAGGACTGTTGTCCTCTTCTGGGGAGAGGTTCTTGGGACCTTCTGGACCACTGGATGCAACTTCCCCATGGGTGACAAGTGGCCACCTGACCATCTTGTTTCAGCATCACCAAGGTTGGGAAGTCTGCCTTCCTGGCTTCTGGGGACCTCAGTACCCTCATTCAGGCAATGCTTTTCCCTCCAACTTGTCCTTTTCCTTCTTCTGAAGCCTCTTTATGTCTTCTCTCTGCCTCTCCTCTCTCTGTTCCATCCTTTTGAGAGAATAGACTTCGGACAGCTACAGCATCACTTTTCAACTTGTGAGACCTGCCCCCTCTAGCTGGCAATGGCTCACCTTGATGAGTGACAAGCAGAAGTGGGAGAGGTGTGTCTTACACAGACCCTGGTTCAGCAGGCTCTCCCTGACAGGAGTGAGAGAGGTTTAAATTTCATATTGTGTAGTCCTATCTTTTTCTAGTAATCTCTTTATTTTGCTGTTGTCTCTTTTTCTTTTTTCAGTCTTTTCCCATCCCTCCTTCCTTGACCTCTCTCTTGATCCTTAAAGGGGACTCCCGTCCCCTTTATCCTGAAAACTTCTTGTATCTTTAAGTTTTTGTCATTGGTTTGTTTGTTTTATGTAGTTTTGTCTGCCCAGCTGCTCCTGCAATTCTCTGCCAAAATTGTGGGCATAGTGGAGCATTTAAATCTTAAAATACAGCTGCAGCCCTCATTGCCTGAAACTCCAGCCTTGAGTTACTCTGTGGGATTTTAAAGAACAAAAACAAAAGAAAGGAGTTTGTATTTTTCCCTCGTCTGCTTTTGCAATGTAAGTGTTCTACCTGGGCTCGAGGAGCTTGCATTTCTCTCCTCTCTGCTGTTGCAATGTAACTATTCTTTCTGTCTGAGCTCAACCGGACTTGCATCTCTGTTTTGGGCCTTGGAGTGTTAACTATTCCTGGGCTCTCAGGAATTACCCGACTCTTCTGGAGGTGCCCCAGACTGAGGGGGAAAAAAGGGACCATTTTAAATTCAAGTGGGAAAACTATGAACTCTCCGATTCTATCTTTATGTAAAAATTAACTTGTAAATGAGCTGTATTTAATTGACTTAAAGGAAATTGAGTTCTCACATACATTCTTGGAAATATAAAGGAGGCTCACCAGAATACAACTTGTGTTCATGTGATCTGGGAAATATTCAATATTTAATTAATATCTGATCTTGGAACTAGCCTAAGCTTATGGATTTAATGAATACAAACCTGCCTTCAGAGTCATCAGAATTAAGTATAACACATTAATTTTTCCTAGGGTTCCTAGAAGTCAATAAGAACATTTGTTTTAATTATGAAATTTGTCAACAGGAAAAATAACCTGATATGATTAAATTTTCAAGTAAATATAACTGGGATAAGAAATTTGGGGCAAACTTTACAGAAATAATTATGTTTTAGAAACGTCCATCTGAAACAGTCTCTCTAAATCTTGGTAAATTAAAATTAAGTTAAATGATAAGAATTCATTGAGTATCCAGGCCATTTCAAATAATATAAACTATTGGGAAGGTTAAGTTTCTAAACAGGTCTAAAATTTACCTACTTTTGTCTTCTTGTGAGAGAGAAACTACAGTTCTTTGGTGCCACTTTGAGATGTTCTCTACCAATCTATAGAATGCTAATGTAAAGACAGTTCATGGTTGCTTAAGCAAGGTAGGATGTGTGTTTTCAGAAAAGAAGATATGAGGAATGGAAATATATAAAGGAAAAAAGGTGATTTTTGTCCTAAAGCCGGTTATTTCTAAATGGGAAGAATACGGGACAAAGTATGACTACAGAAAGTTGCATGAGGTCTGCAGAAGAGGAACACTGAGAAAAGAATTTTGTATGTGTTCAGGATTTTCTAAGGTTGACTTAAATTTAATTAGGTAAATGGATTTTGTTAAGAGCAAGCTGATGCAAGACTGGATTTAGTTTCTCTCTTTCATAAGAGAATAAAGTTTTCCTGGAATGCTGCCTTTGATATCAGATTATGTGAGTTTCTGTGTCTTTAAGTGATCTGTTTTTTTTTTTTTTTAGTTTTATTTCTTTATTTTTGGCTGCCCTGAATCTTCACTGCTGCATGGGTTTTTTCTAGTTGCAGTGAGTGGGAGCTACTTTTTGTTGCAGTGCACAAGTTTCTTCTTGTGATGACGTCTCTTGTGTAGCATGGGCTCTAGGCACATGGGCTCAGCTGCTCCATGGCATGTGGGATCTTCCTGAACCCGGGACCAAATCCATGTCCCCTGCATAGGCAGGCAGATTCTTAGTCTCTGGACCAGGGAAGTCCTATAATTGTTTTTGAAATCTTTTTTTTAACCTAACTCAAGGGATAATTGTTCCACAGTGGCCTTTGAGTCTATCAAACCAGGTGTTTTAAAGTTTTTTGAAAGTTTTGACAGACTTCCCAAATATCAGATTCTACTTAAAGTTCTTTTAATCTCCAGCTACTTCGAGGGGGTCCTTCAAAATGCTACTGGAACTTCCCAAAAAGACATTCTAATCTCAGTGGGATGGTATGTTAAATGACATGGGAAACATTGTCCAGACTGTTGCCTATGTCAGAAAGAATCATCAGGCTCTCCCCAGTTTTATCACAGTCACCAAGCAGATCAGTTCAGTTCAGTTCAGTCGCTCAGTCGTGTCTAACTCTTTGCGACCCCATGAATCGCAGCACGCCAGGCCTCCCTGTTCATCACCATCTCTCGGAGTTCACTCAGACTCACATCCATTGAGTCAGTGATGCCATCCAGCCATCTCATCCTCGGTCGTCCCCTTCT
>SJYT01021088.1:748375-758945 GCA_006410635.1 Cephalophus harveyi
AAGTTAAATAAGCAGGGTGACAATATACAGCCTTGACGCACTCCTTTTCCTATTTGGAACCAGTCTGTTGTTCCATGTCCAGTCCTAACTGTTGCTTCCTGACCTGCATACAGATTTCTCAAGAGGCAGGTTAGGTGGTCTGGTATTCCCATCTCTTTCAGAATTTTCCACAGTTTATTGTGATCCACACAGTCAAAGGCTTTGGCATAGTCGATAAAGCAGAAGTAGATGTTTTTCTGGATAGGGGAGAGGATTTTGGGATTTTCTGCTCTCTAGTCTCTCACCTTAATCTATGTCCAAAAAAATCCCCTATGGGAATACTCCCAGCTCTAGGGCCTCAGGTCCTCACCCCCAAGGCATTTTCCATTGCATCCAACTCCAGCTCCTCCAGGAGTTCCATTTTGCAGCTCTAACATCCTTTTCACTTGCGGCCTTGGCGGCCTCATACTTTGTTACAGACTACCTATTGGGCTGGCCACATCTAAGCAGTCCATGTCTTACGCTTTATAGATGCTCAATCTCAAGGAATATAGCCCAACATAGGAAAATTGTTATCAGACATAAGCTTTATAGACAACAGATCTCCCTCAAGGAAAGCCCTGGCAACACGCTGGCACTGGTTCAAACATCCCCTATTGAGGACACTTGGCACAAGGGACTGGATCAACCAGAGACACCTGGATAGGAATCAGTGGGAGAGTAAAGGATGCTCAGAATCCCATTAGGTAAGGGGAATTCAGAGGACACTCTGATCCCCTTTAAACAGAAAGATCCTAGTAAATGTCTCTGAGCGTCATTTTCAGGAGTACTCTCAGTTGCAGGTTACTCAGCATGGGAGGATCCTCTTCTAAGCCAGAAGAAACACCTCTGGAATGTATCTTTAAAAATTGGAAATTAAAAAAAATAAATGCGCTGAAAAGGGGAAAACTTAAACTCTGCCATAACACTGCCTGTTAAGTTGGTTGGACAGAGAAAAATGGCCTGAAAATGGGTCTCTAAATTACAGTACTGCCTTGCAATTGGATCTTTACTGTCACAAGATGGGGAAATGGGCTGAAGTTCCATATAGCCAAGTCTTCATGGTCCTTTACCAAAACCCTGCTCCATGTGGCCTGGGGAATCAGAAAACACTCCTGACATTTTAGATGATTCCCTTTTAACCTGCCTCAACTTTCAGGGTGAAACCAAGGTGGCTCCTCTTCTTCTCCGGAGCCACCTATTTCTTCAGAGGCATCTACTTCTCCAGATACCTCTGACCAATCCCCGACTCCACCTCCCTATGTTCATTTATATCCCATTACCCTAGGAAGGAGACAGTAATCCCTCCGGGGTAACCCGTAGTGGAAATTCCTATTACCTCAAATCCAGCTCCAACCAGTCAATCCTAAAGGAAATCAGTCCTGAATATTCATTGGAAGGACTGGTGCTGAAGCTAAAACTCCAATACTTTGGCCACCTGATGCGAAGAACTAACTCATTTGGAAAGACCCTGATGATGGGAAAGATTGAAGGCAGGAGGAGAAGGGGACAACAAAGGATGAGATGGTTGGATAGCATCACCGACTCGATGGACATGAGTTTGAGTAAACTCCGGGAGTTGGTGATGGACAGGGAGGCCTGGCGTGCTGCAGTCCCTGAGATCACAAAGAGTTGGACACGACTGAATGAACTGAACTGAACTGAACTGAGAGGGTTGCACTGACCACTTTGCCAGGGACCAACCTGAACATTTTGTTATGGGTGGAGATGACTGCCTCTTCCAAATCAGTAGCCCTGCTGGAGTTATAATTCCCAGGAGGGAACAGAAGCCAGGTAGCACACGATCCAATGTGTATTAGAAGGGATGAGGAAGTATATCAAAAAGCCGGTTAACTGGCTTTATGAAAACATTAAAGGAGTGACCCAAGAAGATAAAGAAAATCCAATCCTCTTTCAAGGGCAGCTCGTGAGAGCTTTTAGAACATTTACTAATATTGATTCTTCCACTCCCAAGGGCCAATCCCTACTGGGACAACAGTCCACCCCAATATTAGAGGCACACTTAGGCCCACAAAACCTGATCCCCCAACTTCTAGAGGTGGCCTTTGGGATACTTAATAACTGAGATCAAGCTGAGGAGGAAGAGAGAAACTGATGTGTAAATGGGCAGGCTACGGCTCAAGCTAAACTGAGGTCACAGCTGTCAGCCGTGCCTTGCAACCTCAGGAGAACCCAAGGGGTCCCGAGGAAGTTTAGCCATCTGCCTGGAGGTAAAACCAGCAAGGGGGAATGCTTCAAATGTAAGTCAACCAGTCACTGGGCCTGAGAATGTCAAAAAGAACCCCCTGGTCCATGTCCAGTCTGCAAACAAACAGGTCATTGGAAGTGGGACTGCCTCAGTCCTGAAGGGGACGGGATAGCTCCCACTGTGGAGATGGCCACACTGGATCACTGGGGCGGCCTGGGGATTCTGGCAGCTCTCCCCACAGTGAGACTTCTAGCTCTATTGAGGAGCCCTGGGTGATCCTTGACATGCAGGTAAAAAAAGATCAGCTTTTAAACTGATACAGGAGCTACTTAACTCTATCCTGGTCTCTCACCCTCCGCCTATTTCCTCCAAACGCTGTACTGTGATTGGTGTTGATGGAATCTCCCACGCACACCTGTTGCTTCGCTGGGCCTCTCATTTGCCAACTTGAATAGCATTTGGTCTCACATGCCTTTTCGGCTGTGCCTGAGTGCTCTACCCCACTACTGGGAAGAGACCCTCTGAGCTCCCTCGGAGACATATTATGATGAGGAGACCCTGAGCAGCCTCTTGTCTTGACTCTGAAGAAAACAAATCAGCTGGAGGAACAAGGGCCTATTCCCTGCCATATTCTATACACAGCAGACCCTGCAGGGGGACAAAGTAATCCCCGAGAAGGCTATAAACGTCCAACCTGTAAAAATTAGCCTTAAGCCAGAAGTTGCTTATCCTCACAAGAGACAGTACCCCATAAAGCTGGAAGCAAAAATAGGTTTGCAATCCCTTATAGATTTAAAACATGGCCTCTTAGTGCCCTGTCAGTTTCCATGCAATACCCCTATTCTGCCAATTATTAGGCCAAATGGGGAACGTTGAATGATATAAGACATAGAGCAGTAAATGAGGCAGGGGTCCCTATACATCCCAATCCTTAAATGCAAAAAATTTAAATGTGAAAAATTCCCCTGTTAAACATGGGGCTGAACTATTCACAATAGTTTGGACATGGAAGCAACCAAAGTGTCCATCAATAGATGAATGGATAAAGAAGTCGTGGTATGTATATACAATGGAATATTACTCAACCATAAAAGGGACACGTTTGAGTCAGTGCTAGTAAGGTCGATGAACCTAGAGTCTATTGTTCAGAGTGAAATTAGTCAGAAAGAGAAAAACAAATTTTGTATATTAACACACACACATATATATATGAAGTCTAGAAAAATGGTACTGATGAACCTATTGCAGGGCAGGAATACAGACACAGATGTAGAGAACAGACTTTGGACGCAGCAGGGGAAGGAGAGGGTGGGGTGAATTGAGAGAGTAGCATGGAAACCTATACATTACCGTATATAAAAATAGAGAGCGAATGGGAAGCTCTTGTATCACACAGGGAGTTCAACCTGGTGCTCTGTGGCATCCTAGAGGGGTGGGATGAAGTGGGAGGAAGTCGGGGGAGGTTAAAAAATGAGGGGACCTATGTATACTTACGGCTGATTCATGTTGTTGTATGGCAGAAACCAACACAATATTGTAAAGCGACTATCCTCCAATTCAAAATAAGTTAAAAAAAAAATACAGGGCTGAGATTTTACATCTCATAGAAGTGACTCAAAAACCGAAACTAGTAGCAGTCATTCACTGCCATGGGCACCAAAAGGTAATTTTAAAATTACCCACAGGAACAATAGGGCAGATCGGGAGGCAAAGTAGCCCTGATGCCCATACCAGGCAGAACCCAATACTGAGAAAATTCAACAACAGGCCACTTGACTAGCAAACAGTGAACAACCACTCCTTGCTCTTCAATATGGGTAGGGAAATTGAAAATTGACCCTAGTTTGTTCTCTTGGATCCTACAAGGTATAAAAAATTTGCCAACAGGAGGTTTTCATTGTCTGATAGCGCTTTCCTTTCCAGTCATACTGACTGATGCTATATTTCGTCTAGGCCTCCATTGCCTTCTTTACTGTTGTAAACTTCTGTCTAAGACCTTTTGGTCCAAGAAGGACACCTGGCACCAACAGGTCAAGACCTTCTATTCTAAAATTAGAGAAACAAGGTAAACTTTACCCTGGAGATTAACAAAAATACACACCCAAGCAGAATGGTTTCTTGGCAGGGGCAATATCACTCCCTGTCTGGTCAACAGTTAAAGAAGGCCTCCCAAAGTTGACCTGGTTCCTTCTCTTTCTAGACTCTTTAATGGTTATTGTAGTTTACCTCCTTTTTACCCCTTGTTAGCTTAACCTTTTGGTTAAGTTTGTGTTTTTTAGACTCCAATATTTTGAAGTAAGACTCATGATGGCTCAAGGAATTCAGCCCATTCCAACGGAGAGTGGCCCAGGTCCCTCCAATTCCTTGGAACAGTCAGCAAAGGACTTCTACACCTCTAGACTAGGCTAGGGTCTGTGGTCCCTGTCCAGCAGGAAAAAATTTCAGAAGCGCCTTTGGCCCCTTACACCTTAAAAGTAAGGGTGAAAAAAATAAAATAAAATAAAAGTAAGGGTGACCCCTTACCCTTTAAAAGTAAGGGTGAGGAGTCTCTCAGAGGGGAACAGGACAGATGAGGGCCTGGGATCCTTGCGGCAGTGCTACAATGCTTGCACCTGGACACATCTCCTCCAGCAACAAAATACAAAGAAACTATAAGGGACTAAAAATAACTGCAAGTGAGCANCTTACCCTTTAAAAGTAAGGGTGAGGAGTCTCTCAGAGGGGAACAGGACAGATGAGGGCCTGGGATCCTTGCCGCAGTGCTACAATGCTTGCACCTGGACACATCTCCTCCAGCAACAAAATACAAAGAAACTATAAGGGACTAAAAATAACTGCAAGTGAGCAACAAAATACAAAGAAACTATACCGGACTAAAAATAAATGCATGCAGAGATTGGAGCAAATTCTGGACAAAAGATAGGAGACCAAAAAACCCAACTGCCACTTTTGAAGAGCCTGGAACAAAAAAAGGGTGTTGGGAACAAAAGCAGGGTACTGAGCATGCCCCCCTGAATTTAACACCACCAGACGGGTGGGCAAACCACCTAAGCCACTCGCCCAGCCAGAACCCTGGACACACAGCTACCTTCACCCCATATAAGGAACAAGCTTGACCTGCTTCAGAGAGACATCAAGCAAGGGAACCTGTTACTTGTTCTTGCTCCCACTGCTGCAGCCCGGGCCCCAATAAACCCTTGTTGAAAGAAAAAAATGAAGTTTTAACAATATTATGTTTAGAGATGAGTTATCTGTTAGGCAGGCATCTTTCTTGTCATTCTTGAAAACTCCTGCATCCTTGCATGCCCAGTTAGAAGCTCTGTGGAAGGTAGTTGGATGTAAGTGAGGCTGTGAATACAGGTTCCAAGGTGTTTGTGTGGGGAGGGGCTAGTGGAGAGAAGGGGAGAGGCTTTGATGGATTCACACATACTTTGAAGAACATAGTCAATTTAAAAAAAAAAAAGGTTTAAAAATAAAATACACTCACAATTTGCCCTATAGAACATAAGCTGTAAGAGAAAGAACAAGTGGAATAACTTTTCTCCGACTGAAGTGGGACTGTGTTTTTCAGTATTTTAGAAATAACATGACTTTAAAGAAAAGAAATAATATCCCTTGAGAAATAAGCGGTAAGCTTTGATTCTGTTTTGTATACATGAAAGGACAAAATTTGGAAACGTCACTAGTGTGCACAATTCAGTTCAGTTCAGTGGCTCGGCCGTGTCTGACTCTTTGTGACCCCATGGACTGCAGCACGCCAGGCCTCCCTGTCCATCACCAACTCCCAGAGTTTACTCAAACATGCCCATTGAGTCGGTGATGCCATCCAACCATCTCATCCTCTGTCATCCCCTTCTCCTCCTGCCTTCAATCTTTCCCAGCAGGGTCTTTTCAAATGAGTCAGCTCTTTGCATCAGGTGGCCAAAATATTGGAGTTTTAGCTTAAACGTCAGACCTACCAATGAACGCCCAGGATTGATTTCCTTTAGGATGGACTGGTTGGATCTCCTTGCAGTCCAAGGGACTCTCAAGAGTCTTCTCCAACACCACAGTTTGAAAGCATCAATCCTTTGACACTCAGCTTTCTTTATAGTTCAATTCTCACATCCATACATGACTACTGGAAAAACAATAGCTCTGATTAGATGGACCTTTGTTGGCAAAGTAATGTCTCTGCTTTTGAATATGTTGTCTAGATTGGTCATAACTTTTCTTCCAAGGAGGAAGCGTTTTTTAATTTCATGGCTGCAGTCACCATCTGCAGTGATTTTGGAGCCCCAAAAAATAAAGTCTGACACTGTTTCCACTGTTTCCCCATCTACTTGCCATGAAATGATGGGACCGGAGGCTATCATCTTAGTTTTCTGAATGTTGAGCTTTAATCCAACTTTTTCACTCTTCCTCTTTCATCAAGAGGCTTTTTAGTTCCTCTTCACTTTCTGCCATAAGGGTAGTGTCATCTGCATATCTGAGGTTATTGATATTTCTCCTGGCAATCTTGATTCCAGCTTGTGTTTCTTCCAGCCCAGCGTTTCTCATGATGTACTCTGCATAGAAGTTAAATAAGCAGGGTGACAATATACAGCCTTGACGGACTCCTTTTCCTATTTGGAACCAGTCTGTTGTTCCATGTCCAGTTCTAACTGTTGCTTCCTGACCTGTATACAGGTTTCTCAAGAGGCAGGTTAGGTGGTCTGGTATTCCCATCNAAGCAGGGTGACAATATACAGCCTTGACGTACTCCTTTTCCTATTTGGAACCAGTCTGTTGTTCCATGTCCAGTTCTAACTGTTGCTTCCTGACCTGCATACAGATTTCTCAAGAGGCAGGTTAGGTGGTCTGGTATTCCCATCTCTTTCAGAATTTTCCACAGTTTATTGTGATCCACACAGTCAAAGGCTTTGGCATAGTCAATAAAGCAGAAGTAGATGTTTTTTTGGAACTCTTGCTTTTTCAGTGATTCAGCGGATGTTGGCAATTTGATCTCTGGTTCCTTTGCCTTTTCTAAAACCAGCTTGAACATCTGGAAGTTCATGGTTCATATATTGCTGAAGCCTGGCTTGGAGGATTTTGAGCATTACTTTACTAGCATGTGAGATGAGTGCAATTGTGTGGTAGTTGGAGCATTCTTTGGCATTGCCTTTCTTTGGGATTGGAATGAAAACTGACCTTTTCCAGTCCTGTGGCCACTGCTGAGTTTTCCAAATTTGCTGACATATTGAGTGTAGCACTTTCACAGCATCATCTTTTAGGATTTGAAATAGCTCAACTGGAATTCCATCACCTCCAGTAGATCTGTTTGCAGTGATGCTTCCTAAGGCCCACTTGACTTCACATTCCAGGATGGCTGGCTCTAGGCGACTGATCACACCATCGTGATTATCTGGGTTGTGAAGATCTTTTTTGTACAGTTCTTCTGTGTATTCTTGCCACCTCTTCTTAATATCTTCTGCTTCTGTTAGGTCCATACCATTTCTGCCCTTTATCGAGCCCATCTTTGCATGAAATGTTCCCTTGGTATCTCTAATTTTCTTGAGATCTCTAATCTTTTCCATTCTATTGTTTTCTTGTGTTTCTTTGCGCTGATCACTGAAGAAGATTTTCTTATCTCTCCTTGCTATTCTTTGGAACTCTGCATTCAAATGGATATATCTTTTTTTTCTCCTTTGCTTTTTGCTTCTCTTCACAGCTATTTGTAAGGCCTCCTCAGATAGTCATTTTGCTTTTTTGCATTTCTTTTTCTTGGGTATGGTCTTGATCCCTCTCTCTTGTACAATGTCATGAACCTCCATCCATAGTTCATCAGACACTCTGTCTATAAGACCTAGTCCCATAAATCTATTCCTCACTTCCACTGTATAATCATTAGGGATTTGATTTAGGTCATATCTGAATGGTGTAGTGGTTTTCCCTACTTTCTTCAATTTAAGTCTGAATTTGGTAATAAGGAGTTCATGATCTGAGCCACAGTCAGCTCCCAGTCTTGTTTTTGCTGACTGTATAGAGTTTCTCCATCTTTGGCTGCAAAGAATATAATCAATGTGATTTTGGTATTGACCATCTGGTGATGTCCATGTGTAGAGTCTTCTCTTGTGTTGTTGGAAGAGGGTGTTTGCTATGACCAGTGCATTCTCTTGGTAAAACACTATTAAACTTTGCCCTGCTTCATTCTGTACTCCAAGGCCAAATTTTCCTGTTACTCCAGGTATTTCTTGACTTCCCACTTTTGCATCCCAGTCCCCTATAATGAAGACAATATCTTTTTTGGGTGTTAGTTCTAGAAGGTCTTGTAGGTCTTCATAGAACCATTCAACTTCAGCTTCTTCAGCATTACTGGTTGGGGCTTAGATTTGGATTACTGTGATATTGAATCATTTGCCTTGGAAACGAACAGAGATCATTCTGTCATTTTTGAGACTACATCCAAGTACTGCATTTTGGACTCTTTAGTTGACTATGAGGGCTACTCCATTTCTTCTAAGGGATTCTTGCCCACAATAGTAGGTATAATGGTCATCTGAGTTAAATTTACCCATTTCAGTCCATTTTAGTTCACTGATTCCTAAAATGTCGACGTTCACTCTTGCCATCTCCTGTTTGACCACTTCCAATTTGCCTTGATTCGGAAAAGGCAGTAGCAGCCCACACCAGTACTCTTGCCTGGAAAATCCCATGGACGGAGGAGCCTGGTAGGCTGCAGTCCATGGGTCGCTACAAGTCGGACACGACTGAGCGACTTCCCTTTCACTTTTCACTTTCGTGCATTGGAGGAGGAAATGGCAACCCACTCCAGTGTTCTTGCCTAGAGAATCCCAGGGACGGTGGAGCCTGGTGGGCTGCCGTCTATGGGGTCACACAGAGTCGGACACGACTGAAGCGACTTAGCAGCAGCATGGACCTAACATTCCAGATGCCTATGCAATATTGTTCTTTACAGCATCGGACCTTCCTTCCATCACCAGACTCATTCACAACTGGGTGTTGTTTTTGATTTCTCTCCATTCTTCATTCTTTCTTGAGTTATTTCTCCACTGATCTCTAGTAGCATTCTGGGCACCTACCAACCTTTGTGAGAGCCCCATGAGCTAACGTGCACATCTGATGCAATGTTCATGCTCGCATGAGTACTGAAACTCTTTCAAAACTCAAGGATAAGAAATTTATTGAATGTTTTATAAAAGGACAGGAAAATAAAATTTCCTTAGAAAGAGGGCAGTTTTTCTTTTCTCTGTAGGTATGAACAGTTTAGGAAGCAATTAATGGATATATTTTTAAAGTGGTTCTGGCGGTGCAGGTGGGTCACCTGATGCCTTCGCAGTCCCTGGAGTTGCAAAAGAAAGGGAGGGCGGAGTGTCACTCTCTTCCTCGAAGATGTCTATTGCTGTTCGGTTTCAAGTCCTATACGAGGGTAAAGGTCACTTTTTTGAAGGCACTATAATTTCTGGAGAATATCTTCACTGGATATGGAATTAAGTTGACAGCATTTTGTTTCCTTTCAGCACTTTAGAGATGTGTTTCTATAATCATCTGGACTCCTAGGTTGTTTCTATGTCTTTGCCATTGTAAATAATGGCCCAATTATCATGGGTGTGCAGATATCTCTTCAAGTAAGTCATTTCATTTCCTTTGGGTATGTATCCAGAAATGGAATTGTCATATCATATGATAGTTCTATTTTTAATTTTTCTGAAAACCCCCCCATCCCGTTTTCCACAGTAGTTATACTAGTTTACATTCTCACCGAGAGTGCTGTTGCCTTTTCTCCACAGCCTCATCTCTTGTATTTTTAATAATAGTCATTCTAATAGGTGTGAGATATGATACTGTGGTTTTGATTTGCATTTCCCTTATGATTAATGAGGCTGAGCACCTTTCTATGTACTTATTTTCCATTTGCATATCTTCTTTAGAAAAATGTCTATTTCAAGTCCACTGGCAATTTTAAACTCAGATTGTTTGGGGTATTTTTTGTTATTGTATTGTATGAGTTCCTTATATGTTTTAGTATCAGTTCAGTTCAGTTCAGTCGCTCAGTCGTGTCCGACTCTTTGCGACCCCATGAATCGCAGCACGCCAGGCCTCCCTGTTCATTACCATCTCTCAGAGGTCACTCAGACTCACGTCCATCAAGTCAGTGATGCCATCCAGCCATCTCATCCTCGGTCGTCCCCTTCTCCTCCTGCCCCCAATCCCTCCCAGCATCAGAGTCTTTTCCAGTGAGTCAACTCTTCGCATGAGGTGGCCAAAGTACTGGAGTTTCAGCTTTAGCATCATTCCTTCCAAAGAAATCCCAGGGTTGATCTCCTTCAGAATGGACTGGTTGGATCTCCTTGCAGTCCAAGG
>SJYT01021088.1:771924-782603 GCA_006410635.1 Cephalophus harveyi
TGGAAGAAAAGTTATGTCCAACCTAGATAGCATTTTCAAAAGCAGAGACATTACTTTGCCGACTAAGGTCCGTCTAGTCAAGGCTATGGTTTTTCCTGTGGTCATGTATGGATGTGAGAGTTGGACTGTGAAGAAGGCTGATTGCCGAAGAATTGATGCTTTTGAACTGTGGTGTTGGAGAAGACTCTTGAGAGTCCCTTGGACTGCAAGGAGATCCAACCAGTCCATTTTGAAGGAGATCAACCCTGGGATTTCTTTGGAAGGAATGATGCTGAAGCTGAAACTCCAGTACTTTGGCCACCTCATGCGAAGAGTTGTCTCACTGGAAAAGACTCTGATGCTGGGAGGGATCAGGGGCAGGAGGAGAAGGGGACGACCGAGGATGAGATGGCTGGATGGCATCACGGACTCGATGGATGTGAGTCTGAGTGATCTCTGAGAGATGGTAATGAACAGGGAGACCTGGTGTGCTGCGATTCATGGAGTCGCAAAGAGTCGGACACGACTGAGTGACTGAACTGAACGGAGGAATTAACTCTCTCAATGGTGTGATCACTCACCTAGGGTCAGACATCCTGGAATGCGAAGTCCAGTGGGCCTTAGGAAGCATCACTATGAACAAAGCTAGTGGAGGTGATGAAATTCCAGTTGAGCTATTTCAAATCCTAAAAGATGATGCTATGAAAGTGCTGCACTGAATATGCCAGCAAATTTATAAAACTCAGCAGTGGCCACAGGACTGGAAAAGGTCAGTTTTCATTCCAATCCCAAAGAAAGGCAATGCCAAAGAACACTCAAACTACCGCACACTAATTGCACTCATCTCACATGCTGGCAAAGTAATGCTCAAAATTCTCCAAGCCAGGCTTCAACACTATGTGAACCATGAACTTTCTGATGTTCAACCTGGATTTAGAAAAGGCAGAGGAACCGGAGATCAAATGGCCAACATCCGTTGGATCATCGAAAAAACAAGAGAGTTCCAGAAAGACATCTACCTCTGCTTTATTGACCATGTCAAAGCCTTTGACTGTATGGAGCATAAGAAACTGTGGAAAATTCTTAAAGAGATGGGCATACCAGGCTACCTGACCTGCCTCCTGAGAAATCTGTATGCAGGTCAAGAAGCAACAGTTAGAACTGGACAGGGAACAACATAGTGGTTCCAAATCGGGAAAGGAGGACGTCAAGGCTGTATATTGTTACTGTGCTTATTTAACTTATATGCAGAGTACATCATGTGAAATGTGTGGCTGGATGAAACACAAGCTTTAAGTTGGCTTAAAACTCAACATTTCGAAAACTAAGATCATGGCATCTGGTCCCATCAGTTCATGGCAAATATATGGAGAAACAGTGGAAACAGTGCCAGACTTTATTTTTTTGGGCTCCAAAATCACTGCAGATGGTGACTGCAGCCAAGAAATTAAAAGACACTTGCTCCTTGGAAGAAAATCTATGACCAACCTAGAGAGCATATTGAAAAGCAGAGACATTACTTTACCAACAAAGGTCTGTCTAGTCAAAGCTATTTTTCCGGTAGTCATGTATAGATGTGCAAGTTGGACCATAAACAAAGTTGAGCACCAAAGAATGATGCTTTTCAACTGTGGTATCGGAGAAGACTGTTGAGTGTCCCTTGGACTGCAAGGAGATCCAAGCAGTCAATCTTAAAGGAAATGAGTCCTGAATATTCATTACAAGGACTGATGCTGAAGCTGAAGCTCCAATACTTTGGCCACCAGATGCGAAGAACTGACTCATTTGAAAAGACCCTGATGCTGGCAAAGATTGAAGGCAAGAGAAGAAGGGGAGGAAAGAGGATGAGATGGCTGGATGGCATCACCGACTCTACGGATATGAATTTGAGTAAGTTCTGGGAGTTAGTGAAGACAGGGAAGCCTGGCGTGCTTCAGTCCACGGGGTTGCAAAGAGTCGGACATGACTGAGTGACTGAAATGAACTGAACTGCCAATCATCCCTTTTTTTAAATATAAATTTATTTATTTTAATTGGAGGTTAATTACTTTACAATATTGTATTGGTTTTGCCATACATCAACATGAATCCACCACAGGTATATACGTGTTCCCCATCCTGAACCCTCCACCCTCCTTCCTCCCTGTACCATCCCTCTGGGTCGTCTCAGTGCACCAGCCCCAAGCATCCAGCATCATGCATCGAACCTGGACTGGTGATTCATTTCATATATGATATTATACATGTTTCAATGCCATTCTCCCAAATCATCCCACCCTCACCCTCTCCCACAGAGTCCAAAAGACTGTTCTATACATCTGTGTCTCTTTTGCTGTCTTGCATACAGGGTTATCGTTACCATTTTTCTAAATTCCATATATATGCGTTAGTATACTGTATTGGTGTTTTTCTTTCTGGCTTACTTCACTCTGTATAATAGGCTTCAGTTTCATCCACCTCATTAGAACTGATTCAAATGTATTCTTTTTAATGGCTGAGTAATAGTCCATTGTGTATATGTACCACAGCTTTCTCACCTGCTGATGGACATCTAGGTTGCTTCCATGTCCTGGCTACTATAAACAGTGCTGCGATGAACTCCTGCAGCTCAATTCCAGAAAAATAAACGACCCAATCAAAAAATGGGCCAAAGAACTAAACAGACATTTCTCCAAAGAAGACATACAGATGGCTAACAAACACATGAAAAGATGCTCAACATCGCTCATTATCAGAGAAAAGCAAATCAAATTCACAATGAGGTACCATTTCATGCCGGTCAGAATGGCTGTGATCCAAAAGTCTACAAGCAATAAATGCTGGAGAGGGTGTGGAGAAAAGGGAACCCTCTTACACTGTTGGTGGGAATGCAAAGTAATACAGCCACCATGGAGAACAGTGTGGAGATTCCTTAAAAAACTGGAAATAGAACTGTTTTATGACCCAGCAATCCCACTGCTGGGCATACACAGCGAGGAAACCAGAATTGAAAGAGACACGTGTACCCCAATCATCCCCTCATCAATCTCTTGATTGGCCAGTGCGGTGCAAAAGCTCCGGATTAACAGGTTTGTTTTGATTGGCATGCGGAAAGAAAACATCTTTGTCCAGTGATTGGCCGGCATGTCTAAGCTCTGGCCAATCCTGAAGGGGGCGGGCTGGTTAAGCGTCAGGTTTCCCTGAACGGCCTCGGTGGCTGTACTGGTCGGCCTAGTAACTGGCTCCTTTTCTTTCTTATCTCGGTTCCTAACGCAGCGTCCTGATGGAGCTATCTTACCAGACCCTCAGATTCACCCATCAGGCTCGGGAAGCGGTAAGGAAAGCATATACTCTCAGGAACTCCTCTCCTCTTGCTGCGGGCCGATTCCTGTGTCCAGTTGCTATGGCGACAGAGTCCGCTGCTGGTGTGGCGCAAGCGCAAAGTCTGGGGACTAGGGTTGAAGTGGGGTTGCGGGAAGAAAGAGTCGGATTTGGACTTGACTACTGTTTGATGAAAGAGACGGCAGAGTTTGTGACTGAGGAAATGAGGTGTTGAGGGGAAGGTATTATTATCAGGCAGGCTGAGTCTTGATGGGTGAGCGGATTTAGCGTATGGTCAAAATGAAATTGTTGAAACTCAGGATAACACTGACCTGGGAGGTGGAATACGGAGTTCTGGTCCTGATTCATTACTACCAAGGTTGAGAGACCTTAGGAATTTAATTCCTCTCTCAGGCTTCCGTTCCCGCAGTAGAAAGTAAGGTAATTGGACTATAATCCTTTCACACAAATATTACATGAATTTTACAATAGGTAGTGTTTCCTATTGTCTGTGTCATTGGCTAACTGGCTCAACTATATTTTCCACAACAAAAAACGTACATTGAAGCTGTATTATATGCCAGGCATCGAGGATATAACAATACCAAAAGGGGGAAATGATTACAAATATATTTTTTTTAATTGAAAAATACTGATATTTAAGCTCCACCTCAGAGATGATGATTTACTGGTTTTGGTGTATCCTGTTCATTGATAGTTTTTAAAACCTCAATTGTGATCTCAATCTCGATTGCAACGTGTATCCAAGATTATGAACCACCACTCTACTCTTTCCCAATAAAAGGTAACCCTTTGGACTTACACTCCCTCTGCCTAGCAGTGTCTCTGCAACTTCTCCAATTTCTTTCCAACTTCTGGAAAGGATTGGCTACACTAGCTGTTGCCACTTTGTCACCTCTGGATTGTGCTTAAGCCCTTCCAACCCGAGCCTGAACTACCTGCATCAAAACATTTGGAGATGGCTTTTAATAAAGAAGGTTTCTGGACCTCACTGAGAATTACAGAATCAGAAGCTCTCTGGGATGAGGATCTTGAAACTTGCATCTTAAATTCAGACTCCAGGTTTGAAAACCACTGTCCTAGATAGTCTCATACATTTTCATGACTTCCAATGCCATCTGTATGCCAGCAACTCCCTTAAACTGACTTTAGACTGTGCTTCTTTGCTGAGCCCCCAAACCCATGTGATACCCTAGAATATGGAACTCAGAGAGGATGATAAATCAATCGACTACTGGACAAATCCAATGGAGAATCAAGTATCTGCATGCTAACTTGTTAAACCCCTAACTCTTAACCTTCTTCTCTAAAACTTGTAGCTTTTCCAGTTTTCCTCTATCTGCAGAATTCTGAGAGTCATCCATAGCTCCTCCTTCCTGCTAATTCCTGCTTAAGGAAGGCATCAACAAATCTTACAGGTTCTATTTATATAATGGGTCTTTAATAATAAATATTTCTACGGCCTTTATCTGGGTACAAGCCACCATAATCTATCACTTGAACCATTTCAATAGCCTTTTAACCATTCCCCCTGTTGGTTTTACCTCCTTTCAGTCAATTCTTCCTCCAACGATCAGAGTGATCTTAAAATTGTGTCACTCCCTGGCTGCTGCTGTTGCTGCTGCTGCTAAGTCGCTTCAGTCATGTCCGACTCTGTGCGACCCCATAGACGGCAGCTCACCAGGCTCCCTGTCCCTGGGATTCTCCAGGCGAGAACACTGGAGTGGGTTGCCATTTCCTTCTCCAATGCATGAAAGTGAAAAGTGAAAGTGAAGTCGCTCAGTGGTGTCCGACTTCACGACCCCATGGACTGCAGCCTACCAGGGTCCTCTGTCCATGGGATTTTCCAGGCAAGAGTACTGGAGTGGGTTGCCATTGCCTTCTCTGCACTCCCTGGCTAGGATCCTTTTAATGGCTTTCCATTATACTTGGGATGAAAGTACCACCTTGACATGATCTACAGAGCATGGTAATGTTGTGGCCCAACTTCCTCTTTGCCTCCCACTGCTCTAGGAACATTCTCTCAAATCTGACATATTTCTGAACTCCATATAGTTTGTACCATGTAGGTTATTATTTAATTGTGATTAATTTATGTTATTGCCCATTTCCTGCATGTGATATTGCCTGTCAGACAGAATTCATGTGACTTGAAGACAGAGGCCCAATCTTGTTTTTTTGTTCTATTCCCAAGATGGCACTGCTGCTGCCGCTAAGTCGCTTCAGTCGTGTCCGACTCTGTGCGGCCCCATAGACGGCAGCCCACCAGGCTCTGCTGTCCCTGGGATTCTCCAGACAAGAACACTGAAGTGGGTTGCCATTTCCTTCTCCAGTGCATGAAAGTGAAAAGTGAAAGTGAAGTCGCTCAGTCCTATCGGACTGTTAGCGACCCCATGGACTGCAGCCTACCAAGCTCCTCTGTCCATGGGATTTTCCAGGCAAGAGTACTGGAGTGGGTTGCCATTGCAAGATGGCACTGCTGCTGCTGCTGCTAAGTCGCTTCAGTCGTGTCTGACTCTGTGCGACCCCATAGACAGGAGCCCAACAGGCTCCCCTGTCCCTGGGATTCTCCAGGCAAGAACACTGGAGTGGGTTGCCATTTCCTTCTCCATTGTGTGAAAGCGAAAAGTGAAAGTGAAGTCGCTCAGTCGCATCCGACTTCTAGCGACCCCATGGACTGCAGCCTACCAGGCTCCTCCATCCATGGGATTTTCTAGGCAAGAGTACTGGAGTGGTGAGCCATATTTAGGTATGCCCATTGATGTCTTAAACTCCTGGGGTCTAAATGCAAGGAACTGTACTGATTAGGGGCCTGTGGAGGGAATAGATTGAGGTGGGGAAGATAATCAGTGAGTTTGATGTATGTCCATAGGAACTTTGATCATCTATGTTGTCTACTGTATTGTATTTCAAGAATGCTTCCTCTTTATTTGGGTGATTTTTATTGTTGTTTCAAATTTTAAACATATATGTTCTCATATATATATATTTCAATTGGATTTTTGTTTTAAATAATGTAATGTCAGCACTCAGTTTTAAAAAATTTAATAGTTCTACAGAACTTAAGAAAGTTTCCTGTTCCCTTTCACACCCTCAAATATTGCTCCCCAGAAGCAACTGCTTTTGCCCTTCTTAGCAGCTTCTTCAAAATAAGAAGATAAAATTTCTGAATTTTGATTTTCCATTGTCAGATGTAAATTCTACTTACTTTGATGGAAAATGAGCATTTGGCTTTTTTTAATCCTACCTTGTTCCTTCCCCGTCCTCTCTCTCTAGCCCGTACTTCCCTTCCTCCATTCTCCCAAGATCGTTTTATCACAATCTTTGGCTAAATACATATTCAGTATAATTGTGTATATTACTCCGACCATGAAACCATTATTCACAGCTGAGCCATATGGTAAACTTGGTTGTATTTTATTTTTTATTTAACTGTGGGATAGGACTCAATCATAGCTTAACTCTGCCTTATTCTTAGGCTTACTTTTCTGTATATTTGGTACTACTTTCTAAATTTTCTGAAGGGCTTGTAAACCTCCTTTCCATGTGGTGAAGCTCACCAAGAAAATTTTCAGGTTTTTTTCTTTTCCTTCTTTCGTTTAGAAGAGTGACTTAAACAATTTATTTATTCATTTTTGGTTGTCCTGGGTCTTGGTTGCTGCACGGGCTTTCTCCACGTTGCAGAGAACGGGGGCTACTCTCTAGCTGCGACATGCAGTCTTCTCATTGTGATGGCTTCTCTTGATGTAGAGCACCGGCTCAGGGCACAGAGGGCTTCAGCAGTTGCTGCTCCCGGCTCAGTAGTTGCGGCCCAATGGCTTTGTTGCCCTGAAGCATGTGGGATCGTCCCCGACCAGAGATCAAACCCAAGTCCTCTGCATTGGCAGGTAGATTCTCAGCCGCTGGGCCGCCAGGGAAGTTATTTTTCCTCCTTCTTGCCTTATATCCCTGTTTTAGCAAAATACCCCAACCAGTGGCTGCCAGAGAAAGGGCACATAGCAAGCAAAATTTTTGAAGTATGTATGTACATACATCCAGACAAAGCAGCAGTGTATGAAGTGGCTTTCCAGGTGACGCTAGTGGTAAAGAGCCTGCCTGCCAATGCAGGAGATGGCTGAAGCGGCTTAGCATGCGTGCACACTATGTGCAACTCTGTCCTTCTCTCACCTTGCTGATGGTTGGGCTGAGATTGATACTCTAGGTTGGAACTGATGTCATGTCATTTGAAGAGGCATTTCTCCATTATTTTTTAGCTTCCAGTGGGGTAGCAACAAGTGTGATGTTATTCATGAATCCTTTTAGACTCTTCTCCTTACCATCTCCAGTTTCTGAATTTTCATGAAGACATCACTTGTTGAGAATTCTTTTTCATTCCCAATGCTGGTATGAAGTTATGGGCCATTTAGATCAGGGAATTCATGCCCTCAATTCTGGAAAATATTCTTGTATTATTTCTTTAGATAATTTCTCTCTCTCTCTCTTTCTTTCCCTTTCTTGCTCTTCCTTTGTTTCTCTCTTGTCCTTCTTCCCTCCCTCCCTTCCTTTCATTTTCATGTTTTCCTTTCCTGGAAGTCCTATTCGTTGAATGTTTGACTTCCAAATGGAATCTGTAACATACTGTTTTCTCTTTAATTTTACATTGCTTACTTTTTCTTTTTTTTATTTTTATTTTATTTTATTTTACATTGCTTACTTTTTCTTTTTTTATTTTTATTTTATTTTTTATTATTTTTTATATTTTTATTTATATTTTTTATATTTTTATTTATATATTTATATTTTTATTATTTTTATTTTATTTTATTTTATTTTTACTTTTTTTTATTGTTTTTTCTTATCAAGAGATCTCCTCAACTTTTTATCCCATTTTGTTGAGTTTTAAATTTCTGCTTTCATATTTTTATTTCCAGATACTTTCTTATTGTCTCAATGTTCCCTTTTCATGGCTCCTTTCAACTCTGAAGGTTTCCTCTCCCTCCCTGCCCCACTCCCTTCCCTTTTTGTCTTTTGCTCCTAGTATTATGTCTGTTTCCTCTTAAGCTTTTCTTTGCTTTTTTTCCCTGGTGCTCTGTCTTTCATGTAGGTTTTCCTCAGAAATCTAGTGAACCTTGCCTGAGGTAAGACACCTAAAAGCTAATTAGAATCTGTGAGCTTTAGAAGAGGCTCCTCAAATAGGAATGAGTTTTTCTGTTGGATGGTCAGGTAGGCAGGAGCCTTTTTACTGGAACATCCACAGAAGCCAGTTTCTGTAGATATTTGCTCTGAGGTTTTCAGTTTCTCCAAGAAATGCTCTTCACTTTCCTACAGGGAATGAGGGCAAAACAAGCATGCTTCCTGTCACTGTTGGAGTTAAACGGGGAAAGGCATTTGTTTGGGGGTGGGGGTTTCTCTTCACTGTTCAGAACAGTGCAAAATTTATACTTAATTACTCTTTCCTTTTTTTTAAAAAAAATTCCTTTACCATCATTTTAATGTGATTTGGGGAGACAGCAGAGAGAAACAATCTCTGGAACCGTTTTTGTTTTACTGATATGTATTGTCTCCTGGGCACAAAGACTTGCACTAGTTGCTTTTGCAGGAGGTGAATTTTTAAAAAATCAACGAATGTATGATTCGTATCTAAAGGATAGCTTTATTTTGTGTTGTGGGTTTCAAGTCAGACATTTGTCATACATGTTTGTATGTTAAAATTTACTTTTAAATACGGTTATTTATTTGCATATGATAGGGGTTGGTGGCTGAGCTTAAGAATGGGAGTTAGATACTTTTGAATTCATGTACTGGTTTTTACTTAACACTGAGGTTGTAAATATACATTTATTCATCAGCTCCTACAGTGAACACTTACTTCTTACTATGTATAAAAACATGGTGTTTTGAGATACCATGATGTTTTGGGCACTGACACTGCTGATTAGCTTTAGGAAACGCCTCTTGGTTTTCATGATACTACAGTCCTAGAGTTCTGTTTTCCTTCCTGGCCTCTTTAATGCCCTTATCTTTCTCTGTCCCTTACAGTTTTGTTCTTTAGGATCTAAACTTGCCTCTTTTGGTCAGCCTGCTTTCCACACTTGACAAAGTGCCCCTCCTTGATGCAAAGAGTAGACATCACCTTGCCACCTTTATCCCAGTAAATTATAATTGGATTTTTCCTTGTCCTGATCTCTTCCTTTCCTGTCCTTTTCCTTTCCCTGACCCCAGTAGACTATAAGCTCCTTGAGGGCAAGAACTCTGCTAAGCTTCTTTCCTGACTGGTAAAACTGATCATGTTTCGGAAGGGCTTCTGAGTCTTTAGTGTGCACGCTGAACACCTGGGGTGTTTTGAACACTCAGGTTGTGATCCAGCAGTTCTGGGTGTGCATCATGACCTCCTGTGTGGCACCGTAATGATCTGTGGGTAGCAAAAAGCTGTGAGTGGAGAATTTTCTCCTATTCCATTTTAAATTTAGTGTTTAATTAAAATAAGGCTATGTCCAATTTGTAAACCTCTGCCACTGTTTTTGAAGGTAAGATCCTGGGGGAAAGGAACTCTGAGGAGCAATTGCTTCAGTGTTTTTAATTTGACCACAGAATTTAAACCAAACAAACAGTTATTGGTATCAATGCAGAACAACAGTTTTTAGAAAGCCATAATTGAGCCACACATTCATGTGCAAAATAATCTGATACAAAATTACTTTTATTTATTCACAGGTGTCATCACATGTACTTTTTAAAAGTTGTGACTTTGCTTGTGTGAAACGTTTATATTAAAAAAAATACCTACTATAAGTGTTAACTAATTAATGAGGTGGCAGATTAGGTTTTTAAATGAGTGTTGTTAAATGCCTTAGCTTTTATTAATCGCATGGTCCCCTAAAAAAAAAACTAGGGTAATTGAAAATTTAATTACATCAGTGTTTTTCTTCAGAGAACTAAGGCTTATTAAACTTTAAATGTTCAAACATTTAAGCATCTATTGAAATACCAATAGCTATAAACAATGCGCAGTTCTAAATACTAATTAAATGAGCTCTAAATCACCATAAGCTAAGCTGAATTTTAAGTAACTCATGTTTTAAGTGCTCTGCTCTGCTCTTACTTAAGGAAGATTAACTACTTCACTGCTGACCACCGGTGTAGCCTTGTGGGGATCTTTAAAAATGCTGTGGCTGATGTTGAACCACATTTTTTCTGTACCTGGACCAAGAAAGGGAGACTGATCAGGCAACCTGGAACATTTTGCTAATGTCACATTGATACTCTTGAAGATGTGTTTTTTTTTTTTTTCTTTATTCCCCTACTTTTAACCACATAACTGAGAATATACACATGTGAGTTTGTATGTTTGGTGTTTTATGTTAACATCCTTTCTTTCTTTTGTAAAAAAAACCACATTA
>SJYT01021088.1:787353-928173 GCA_006410635.1 Cephalophus harveyi
TTGACTTCACATTCCAAGATGTCTGGCTCTAGATTAGTGATCACATCATCATGATTATCTGGGTCGTGACGATCTTTTTTGTATAGTTCTGTGTATTCTTGCCACCTCTTCTTAATATCTTCTGCTTCTGTTAGTATTTAGAAGTGTATTATTTACATATGGGAAGTCTGCCGATACCTTTTGGAAATTGTTTTCTAGTTTAATTGTGTTGTATTTACTAGCAACATTCTACAGGATTTCAGTCCTCTGATATTTATTGAGAATTGTTTTTATGGCTCAATGTATGGTTAAGTTTCTTAATTGTGTTGTTCAAATCTTTTATATCTTACAGATTTTTTTTCTTTTTGTTTGAAGGCATGTAAGTATCTCTCACTGTGATTGTATTTTTTGCCTATTTCTCCTTTTGATTTTGTCAGTTTTTGCTTTATCTGATGTTATGTTATTTTGTGGGATGAATGGTATCTCCTTCTCCTCAAATGTTACATGTTTAGGTACCTAAACATATAGAATTGTTATCTTCAATTAATTTGTGTGTTTGATGTGAGATAGGGGTTAAGTTTCATTTTTTTTTCCTATTTGGTTATCCAGTTGCTCTAGCACCTTAAAAAATTTTTTTTGAATTACTGTGGCAACTTTGTAAAAAATCACATTACCATATATTTGTGGGTTTATTTTTGAACTCTGTTCTTTTTGATTGATAGATTTATCTATCTCCATGCCAGTATCAAACTATCTTAATTATTGTGGCTTAATACTAAGCCTTAAAAACTGGTAGTATAAATTCTCTGACCTAGCTATTTTTCAATGCCATCTTGGTTCTAAATTTCCACATAAATGTCAGAATCAGATTTTCAATTTATATAAAAATGTTCACTGAGCTTTTGATGAGATTGCATTCAATCTATACATCAGTTTTAAGGAGAACATCTTAAAAAAATCATTTTCTCAATTCTTAAACATTATAACTTTTTAAATATCTCTTAGCCCTATTTTGTCATTTTCAGCATAGAGGTTGCATTATTTTGCTAGGGCTGCCATAACAAAATATCACAGACTGGGTGTCTTAAACAGCAAAAATTTATTTTCTCACAGTTCTGGAGGCTAGAAGTCCAAGAAAAAGGTGTTGGCAGGTTTGAGTTATCCTGAGGCCTTTCTCCTTGGCTTGCAAGTGGCCCACCTTTTTGCTGTGTCTTCAACATGGCATTTCCTATACTAGAGAACCATCTCTGGCATCACTTCACATGTCCAAATTTCCCCGTCTTCGAAGGACACCAGTCAGATTGGATTAGGGCCCACCCTAATGGCCTCATTTTATTAACCTGCTAAAGGTTCTGTCTTTAAATACAGTCACATTCTGAGTTATTCACGGTTAGGGCTTCAGTATATGAATTTGAGGAAAAGGGGATACCATTCATCCCACAAAAGAAATCTGCAACATCTTTTGTTAAATTTGTTCCTACTTGATTTTTATAGGCTGTTGTAAATTATATTGATTGAAATAGTTTTCCTCAAGTCTGTGTCTGATACTTCTAATATCTTGAGGTCCATGTGGATCTGTTTCAATTTTCTGTTATTCCTAATGTTTTTCATTTATGTTGTTCTTCTCTTAGACTGCATGGTAGTGTAGTTGATTTGTTTTTAGAAATAATTTGTGATGAAGGATGATGATATCTTCCTGTAAAGGTAATTTAGGCTTGTTTCTGTCTTGTGCCTGGTGGGAGGAGCTAGCAATTCAGGAACGTCTCAATCCAAATTTAGGGACTGAGATTTTTCTGGGGTTTCCCTAGTAGCTCAGCTACTGAAGAATCCACCTGCAATGTAGGAGACGCCCATTTGATTCCGGATCTGCTGGAGAAGGGACAGGCTCCCCATGCCAGTGTTCTTGGGCTTCTGCAGTGGCTCAGCTGGTATAGAATCTGCCTACCATGTGGGAGACCTGGGTTCAATCCCTGGGTTGGGAAGATTCCCTGGAGAAGGGAACAGCTAGCCACTCCAGTATTCTGGCCTGGAAAATTTTCGGGACTGAAATTTAGGGACTCAATGCAAATACAGGGACTGAGATTTTTTCTGGACCATACAGAACATGGGCACCTTACCTTATCTTTTGTCCTCATTCCTAGAATGGAATAAAGACTGAATATTCATTGGTTTTGCCAGGGTCCCCTATCTTCATGGGTCTTGGTTTAGAACTTTTGCACCTTAGTACTTTGAGGTTGTCAAATATACTACTCAGCTTCTTAGCCTTTTAGAGGCAGGCAGATGTTCTAGAGAAAAGTGAATTCACATGCCACGGTCATGTCTTTGTATTAATTAAATACACACACACAGAGTTGTGTCTGTAGAATAAAATCCTATCAGTGAAATTGCTATATCAGTTTGTATATGTGTATATTTGACATGTGTGCATCTGAAGAATGCAATTCTGTAGAAATAAATGAAAACCACCCATATTGAGCAAACAGGCTATTTATTGAGTGCTTGCTATAGTAAGAAAGTCAATTGTCATCACTTGCATTTGGCAGGCAAGGGAGTGGGAAAGCTTTATAGTGAAAAAAAAGGGGAAGTGTGTGTATTTAACATTTTCTGATTGGAGGCTGTTGACTTGGGAAATCTGGAGTTGGGCTACCTAGAAGTGGTGCATCTTATGTGATTGATTTGGAAGTCATATTTGGCTTTCTTGGTTGGTCCTGACTTGGAGGCTAAGAGCGAAAATAGGGAGGCTGGCAGTTGAGCAAGTCTTGACCATTCTGGGCCAGTTGCAATGGAGGTTGTGATTTAGTTTCTTGGACAGATTGCTATTGTCTGTGATTTGGTTTTCTGAGATGGTTGCTTACAGAGGTTGTGGTTTGGCTTTCTGAGCTTATGTGGGTCTGGCCATTATCCATTTATATATTCAGTTTCTCATCCTAAGTGATACTGTAGTACCAAACAATGTATATAAATTTGCCTTTTAACTTCAGTAGAAGTTGTATCTGGAGAAGGCAATGGCACCCCACTCCAGTACTCTTGCCTGGAAACTTCCATGGACAGAGGAGCCTGGTGGGCTGCAGTCCATGGGGTCGCTGAGTCAGACACGACTGAGCGACTTCACTTTCACTTTTTACTTTCATGCATTGGAGAAGGAAATGGCAACCCACTCCAGTATTCTTGCCTGGAGAATCCCAGGGATGGCGGAGCCCAATGGGCTGCCATCTATGTGGTCACACAGAGTCGGACACGACTGAAGTGACTTAGCAGCAGCAGCAGCAGAAGTTGTATCAACTTATCATCTTGCTAGTAATGTATGATCATCTGCTCCAACATAGCAGGCTATTAATTTTTTGAATTTTACTCAACTGGTATGTGGAAATTTGTATTATGTTTCAAATTTGCATTTTTGTAAGATTGAGCATCTCCTCATATAGAGTCATTTGTGTTTCTTTTTGTGTGAACCATCTTTTCCTATACTTGTCCATTTTTATAGTAAATTATTGATCTTTTTTTCTTTGCTTTGTGGGCACTTATTATATATAAAGGAAATTGGCCTTTTGAATGTTAACTGAGTTGTAAATTTCTTTCCCAGTTATTGTCTCTTGACCTTTTTTATATATTTGGAATTTTTTATGTGGTCAAATATATCAGCCTTTTTAATTAATGGCTTCTGGGTTTGTATTCAAAAAGGCCTCATCTACTCTGAAATTAAAAAAAAAAAATCCCATGTTTACATATTTTTATTTATATAAATACAACCTGAAGATAATATTTTTTAATTAAGACTATGTCTTACTGTTTACAAAGGTTAGTTAAGAACAAAGGTATAATGGATCTTAAAATTGTCAATGAGAATGAGGTTTCTCATCTTCAGAATTCTGAAGTGTTCTCTAGGCAGGGAGGCAGGGGCTTGGTGTGCAGGCTTACAGGTACAACATTTGAAAACTATAGGAGTCGAGTCCAAAAGTTTCTACAAAGCAAAAGTTGCTGGTCTCCTTTGAAAGTCACATTCCATAACCCCCACTGCCCTTGTATTTCTCCCCCTGAATTCCACCTCCAAGCCAAGGCCTCAATTTATCGTCGGGAGAATCTGTTCTTGAAATCTTTAATTGTCTTGGCCATCATGGGAGCAATTTTCTTCACAGGTTTCCTGCTGTTGACCACCTGTGGCAGGTGGGTACTGGGAGTGCTTGAGCATGTGTGGGCCGGCTTCTCGTGGGTAAGGTTAAGGCTGTTGCTGCCGGAGGGAGTATGGCTGGTTTCTCTGGGGTATGGAGCTGGCTTGATCTTGACTTTTTCAGGGACAGCTGCTTCTTGTGTTTCAAACTGCTGCCTCCTTTGGACATCAGAAAGTGGCCGGGCCAGAGAGTTGAGTAGGATCATTTTTGCTTGTCGGGCTTTGGGTTTATTGGCGTGTGCAGTCTGGATATTCACTGTCAGTGCTCGAAGCCGCTGCTCTTGGGCGTCCTGAAGCCGCATGTACATCTCTCGCCATGACTCATGCTCTTGTGGCCTTTCTTTCCTAAAGTTTTGGTGACAGTGAATTTTCCATAGTTGATCTGTTTCTTGAACTAGTGTATGATTGTATTTCTCTATGCGGTACAGCTGATCAGGTGCACAGCTCTTCAAGATGGGTTCAAGAACTGAATATGGGACTCCTCCCACTTTAAAGATTGAATTGATGTTGTTTTTAAGTACCCAGATGCACTGTTGGCGCAGGGTCATCATTTCGGCGAGATAGGCACACTTAGAGCCAGAAAACACTTGCATCTTAGAATTCATTCTGCATCCAGTAAATCCAACTTCTTCCACTTTCTGGGGTGAAGACAGTGCTTTTTGCTTTGGTCGGAAGGAGGACATCAATCTAGAGGCAGGAAGTGGATGGTACTTGGCGGAGATCCTGGGTAGTGGAAGATCTGGCCACACTGGTGCATCAGTGGGGACCTTCTCCAGCTTGGCCCAGACATTTCCAGATGGTTGCAGCTTCTCTGATCTGTTTTCATTCACCTTAGGCAGTTCCTGAACCAAGTCTAAGTTTTGACTTGAGTCATTTTTTTTAGGTCCTTTCTCTTCAAGAGCAGTGGCTGAAGTTTTCATAATCTTTTTCTTTTTCTCCCTAGGCTGGTCCTGGTTGAGGAATGAATGAAAAGACATGGTGGGCGGCTTGCATTCATTATCCGTATCTGCCTCCTCAACTTCAGGGAGGGAGCCATCTGGCTTTTCATCCAAATGGGGAGGTCTTACTTTCCCTTTTTGAATCTTTTGGTTATTGGTAGTCTTCTCTTTCACCATGGGTAACAGGCCTCTTGTCCCCTCTGCTATGTCCAAGCGGTTGAGACTTTGCTTGTTTTTGTCCGGTTTGGTTTTCTCTGAGTCTTCCTGCTTTTGCTTTTTAAAGTCTGAAGGGTGCCCGAAGGAAGGTGAAAACTGGATCCCGCGGCGCCTTCTTTCCTCCTCTTTGACGCTGGTGGAAGGCGGATTCTCCTTTGCTCTGTCCCTGGGGACAGGCCGCGGGCTTTCCTCTCTGGAGGAGGCCAGGACTGATTTTTGGCTGGTCAAAGTAGGCTTCTCGCATTCTTTGGCACCCAAAGGGTGTTTGTCATTGTGGGGAGGCTGGTGCCCCCAGCTTAGGCTCCCAGCCTCCCTCCCGTGGGGGGCACAAAGGCGGTGGTCTTGACTGAACCCCAGTCTGGCCCGAGGAGCATCATAGGGGCCTCCTCCAGGTCCCCGCTGTACAACGTAGGCCTCCAAGGGGCGTCTGTGACGGTCCCCGGACATCAGACGAGGACGTGTAGACGGCGGGGGGGACCGGCTGTAACCACAGTATGCCCGCTCCGAGGAATACGCTGCGGAACCTCTGCGACGCTGCCTTCCGTCCCCGTCCCTCTCCCGGCCGCGGGACTCAGGACGGGGCCTCGCGGGCTCTGAGGGGCGTCTGTGCTGCTGCCGTCTGTGCTCGCGGCCGTGCGAGCGACCGCTGCGGTCTGCGAGGCGTGCGCGGCCGCCTCCCTGCATCGCCTGCTGCTCCCGAGGCGCTTCCCTGGGGCAGGTGCCTCGCGGGCTTGCCGTCCCGGAGCCAGCCTCCTCCGCTGCGCTGCTAGGTCCCGGCCAAGCTTCCGACGCGATGGCGTTTGCGCCTGCCACTGCCGTCGGGCAGACCCGGCTCTGCGCTAGAACCGCCACGGGCGGGCGAGACCCAGGGCACTTCTCGTCTCTCCACGACCCCCTTGGTGTGAGAATGGGGGCGGCCGGGCCCCGCGGCTCCTCAGCAACCTGGTGCTCGGACGCCGGCGCCGCCCGGCTCTGCCTCGAGCTCCCCGGGTGCACACGGCGCGCGACCCCACCGCCGGCGCTCAGGACGCAGCGTGCCCACGGCGGTCGCTACCTGCGCGGCGTCCTGGACGTGAGGGAACCCCAGCGCCCCCTTCCTGCGGGGGCTGCGAGCGGTGCCCACATTACATCACCACCCGCCAGCAACCCCGGGCCACCTCGCCCCGCTGCCGTCCCCAGAGCAGCGATCGCGACGACCACCCTAGCGCTGGACGCCTGCCGTGGAGTAATTCCAGCCTGTAAGAACCAAAGAAGAGTTATCCCCATGTTATGGGTGAGGCTTAGAGAGAATAAAGTAACTTGCTTGTGATCACGAAACAGGAAGAGATGCAGCCGCACTTTGATGGCAAGTAGTTGAGGTCCAGAGTCACAGCTCTGAATGCGTCGAGGACCTGAGGCCTACCGAGAGAAAGGGATTTGCCTAAAATACGACAGATTAACCCCATTAGGGCAATAATAGTCCCTGTGTCTGATTTTGGAGAAGGAAATGCAACCCACTCCAGTACTCTTGCCTGGAAAATCCCATGGACGGAGGAGCCTGGTGGGCTGCAGTCCATGGGGTCGCGAAGAGTCGGACACGACTGAAGTGACTTCGATTTCACTTTTCACTTTCATGCATTGGAGAAGGAAATGGCAACCCACTCCAGTGTTCTTGCCTGGAGAACCCCAGGGACGAGGGAGCCTGGTGGGCTGCAGTCCATGGGGTCGCACCGAGTCGGACACGATTGAAGTGACTTAGCAGCAGCAGCAGCAGTGTCTGACTTGCCCTCAAGCAATATCTAACAAAGGTATCAATAATTCTGAGAGGAATGAATGCTGTTTGCTCTGATCACCAAACGTCAGCAGTAGGGCCTGGGTTGGATCAGTTCATGGTGGTGCCTTAGACCCAAGTGTGCTCGAGGAAACAAACCCTTATATTGGAAGGCCGAAATTTATTGTTACTAAAAGGCACAATAGACAACTTAAAATGTCATCATTGATTACATATTATTTGATTAGATCAGATCTTATTAGATTCTGGCTAGAACTCTAGTAACCCACTCGTTGGAAAAGATCCTGATGCTGGGAAAGATTGAAGGCAAAAGGAGAAGAGGGTGGCAGAGGATAAAATGATTGGACAGTGTCATTGACTAAGGGACTTGAATTTGAGCAAACTCCTGGAGATAGTGAAGGACAGGGAAGCCTGGCATGCTGCAGCCTATGGGATGGCAAAGAGTGGGACACGACTTAGCAACTGAACAGCAACAACTTTGGTGTAGATGCCAGGCTCTTCAAAGAGGGTGGTTCCTCTCTTAGATAGCCCAAGACTATCTGATTACCTTTGGTCTCCTCATCGCTCTTGGACTTAAATTCCAAGTCACTGATGTTATCTTCTTCCCTTTGTAAGCAGAGAAGTGACCTTCTCCTTGCCAACCAGACTTTTGATCTGAAAGCAGGATCCTGTCATTGACAAGAACAGAAAGATTTTTGTGTCTTCAGTGAGCCTAAGTGGCTGGGATACTAGGGTCAGAAGAGGACCAAGATTCTGTGCCTAATTTCCACCTTATAGTAACTTTCTCCTGGCATGCTGCAGCCTATGGGGTCGCAAAAAGTGGGTCATGACTTAGTGACTGAAAAACAAGAACTCTTAAGAATGCACCTGGCCTGACCTCTTGCCCAAATCAGGGAAGACCAGTGATGGCTGTCTTTGTTTTTTACAATAAATTTTTTTAAAATCTCTTGAGCAATTCTATAAGTATTCATTGTGAGCTGTGGTTCAGCTTTATTTTTTTCCTTCATTGTTATGAATAACAATGAGAACCTGGCCTGACCTCTTGCCCAAATCAGGGAAGACCAGTGATGGCTGTCTTTGTTTTTTACAATAAATTTTTTTAAAATCTCTTGAGCAATTCTATAAGTATTCATTGTGAGCTGTGGTTCAGCTTTATTTTTTTCCTTCATTGTTATGAATAACAATGAGTAATCTATATTTCTCCCATCATTCTAGGTTTTAAGATTTCCCAGGTCTTCAGTTCAGTTCAGTCACTCAGGCGTGTCCAACTCTTTGTGACCCCATGGACTGCAGGACGCCAGGCCTCCCTATCCATCACCAACTCCTGGAGTCTTAGAATTTATTAATCTAAGAATTCCTGACAGTTAGTTTTGTTTATTTTGTTTTCAAGGTTCTCAGTAGTATAAATTGGCAGTTCTAATGGTTACTTACATAATAGAGGTGAGGTGAGGTGAAGTCGCTCAGTCGTGTCCGACTCTTTGCGACCCTGTGGACTGTAATCTACTAGGCTCCTCTGTCCATGGGATTCTCCAGGCAAGAATACTGGAGTGGATTGCCATTTCCTTCTACATGACGGGGCCACCTTTGCTGGGACCCAGGCTGCAGCTGAGATGGCCCAGGCTCGCTAAGCGCCCTCATCAAATTTTGCCAATTCACTTGACCCAGTGGGACCCACAAAGCTCCTGAAGCCGTGTGAACAGCCCCTGAGCCCACCACCAAAAGTTATAAAACCAGCCAGAGGCTCAGAGACTCATCTTTCATTTTCTTGTGTGACCCTGGGGTGGATCTAATATGTAGAGATGGGATTTGGGGTGTGAAGAAGGTAAGGGCTGCATGTGGGGTGGGACTGGCTGCTGGGCTAGGGTCAGGAAGGCAAGTTATAGTACTGCTCAGAGGGGCACAGGGTGGGCAGCTGGCTTGAGGACCACCAGGGAACCTCCTGAGGCCACAGAGATGCATACGGAAAGGGTCACAACCTGCGGTGGACGGCCACAAGGAGGCCCCTAAGAGAGCGAGGCATCTGAAGAGCCATACTTTAGGGGAAATACTTGGAATTTAAAGATTTTCCTGAGGCAGTTCCTTGGCAGTCTGGTGGTTAGGACTCTGCACCTTCACTGTGGGGAGTCTGGGTTCGAACCCTGGTCAGGGAACTAGCATGCTGCAAGCCACACAGCGTGGCTGGGGGGATATAAAAGATTTTGCCAAGTATGAAAGTGACATGTACCTGTGATAGAAAGCTTGGAAAATACAGAGAATAGGAGTTACCTCTCCACAAACCCTGCCTCCAGTCCCATGCTGATGATAGCTCAGTCTGAGTTACATGGGGCCCCCTGGAACGGGGGGGTGGCCTGGGAGGTTGGGAGAGAGCTGAACCTGGCCCCTGAAGACCAAGGCAGTTAGGTGGGAAAAGCAAGAGTTGGGGCCCCAGGTTGTGCCCTGTACTCTCCCAACTCCCAGGTCAAATATCCTCAGCTGGGCCAGCTCCAGGGCACATGTGGAGTTTGGATCTGGGGAACAGGAGGGCCCTTATAAAGAGCTGCTCACCTCAAGCCCCATTTGCTCTGTCACTTCAGTCGTGTCTGACTCTTTCACGAGATCCCCACCAGGCTCCTCTGTCCATGGGATTCTCCAGGCAACCATACTGGAATGGGTTGCCATTTCCTTCTCCAGGGGATCTTCCTGACCCAGGGCTTGAACCCTGCCTTGCAGGCAGATTCTTTACCTGCCTGTTTCCTGCATCGCAGGCAGATTCTTTACCCCTGAGCCACCGGAGAAGCCCCATATCACTTAAGAAATTGAGATCCAGGGAGGTGAAGTGACAGTTTTAAGGTCTCAAATGGCAGAACCCTCATGGATTTAGAACCCTGCCTTGCAGGCAGATTCTTTACCTGCCTGTTTCCTGCATCGCAGGCAGATTCTTTACCCCTGAGCCACCGGAGAAGCCCCATATCACTTAAGAAATTGAGATCCAGGGAGGTGAAGTGACAGTTTTAAGGTCTCAAATGGCAGAACCCTCATGGATTTTTGCCATCTGAAACAAAGATGGGCGTGTGTGTGTGTCACCCGTGAGCCCCACCAAGAGCACTGCGTGTGTGCATGCCCGTGTGCTCATGTGTGAAGGCTGGGCTCCCCTGCCTGCCCTCACCTCCCATCCGCCCTCCCTGCAGGCCGCCTGGTGGACGTGCTCAAGAACTACGAGATCATCTTCTACCTGGCAGGCTCCGAGGTGGCCCTGGCTGGGATCTTCATGGCTGTGGCCACCAACTGCTGCCTGCGCCGCCCCAGGGACGGCCCGCCCAGCCCAGGCACCGAGGGCGGGGCCGGCGACGGGGAGGAGGCTGAGGCCGAAGTGGACTCTGACCTCCCGCCCGCTGGCACCGAGGAGCCCGGTGGCCTTGAGGCCGTGGAGGTGCCAAGCCCAGGCACTGGGCCTCCGCAACCCGAGGTGAAGACGGAGCCAGGGCTGGACTCTTGAGTCTGTGTAGCGCCGGGTGGCAGGGACTTCGGAAATGGGGCTTCCCCTCTCAGAGCCCCCACACCGGGTGGGGTGGGGGCTGCTCCTGGGGGTCACCTCTGGGGGGTCCATGAGGGGAGCTGCCACCCTCAACTGCCCTGGGTGGCCCTGGTCTTGCCAGTGAGGCCGCTGTTGCACGGCCTGTGTGAATCTGAAGTTCATAAAACTGAGCTGACAAAAGGTTCTGTTTCTGAATCTCTGGCTGCTCCCTGGGGGTGGGGGTCAGGCCAGGAGGGAGTCCGAGAGGCTCTCCCCCGGGGCCTCTGATGGGAGCTGGTGGGCGCTGGGGACGGAGTGGCAGAGGTGGATGGCGGCAGGGGATGGTGTCCCCGATCCCGGTCCCGCGCACTGAAGCCCCGCCGGCAGGTGCCGCTGGAAGGGCCCAAGGCAGAGAACGGGCGCACACGTCCCAGAGCAGCGGGCCGGGGCTGGCTCCTGGCTCCTCTCTGTGTAGCTAAGCTTATGTGACTCCATAACTCCATCTTGTGGCGGCTGGGAGAGCTGGGGCTGAGGGTCGAGGGATGGCACCTACCTTGCCCCCCTCACCTTTCTAAAAGGGACCCTCTCTCTAGAGACCCGGCCTCCTCTCTCTAGGGGATAAACTGGGGTTTCCTGGGCCCTTGCTCTGGACACGTGTCCTTGTGGACACATGGCTGCTGGCCTCCCCTCCCCAGCTTCCTGGGAGTCCTAGAGAGCTCCTCGATGGCACTTCTTTTGTTAATTTGACTGCGGTTGGGTCTTAGTTGTCAGAGGTGGGGCTCTTCCTTGCGTCGTGCCAGGTCTTTGCTCGTTGTGGTGCACCAGCTCTCTAGCGGTGCTGCAGAGGCTCAGCAGCTGCGGGCTTGTGGGGTTAGTTGTTCCGCAGCACAGTGGGATCTTAGTTCCCTGACCAGGGATTGAACCCCGGCCATCTGCATTGCAAGGCAGATTCTTAACCACTGAACCACTAGGGAAGTCCCCCTCACCCGCCCGGTCAGTGGTACAGGGAGTCCAGTGCGGGGAGCTCCAGGTTTCACCCTGGCTGGGAAGGATTAGGGATGTATTTTCTCTTACATGTTCACCCTCTTCCCACAAATGGGACACCACTTTTCTTGCTTCCCTCCCTCCAAATCAGGTGACCAGGGCCCATGATTCCATTCATCCACACTCTGCAGGAGGACCCATCCCCCTGGTGAGGCCTCCCCACTGGTCTCATTTTCCATCCATGCCCCAGGAAAACCCCAGCACATACCCGGCCGACTGACACTGTCTGCGGTCTCCCCCCGAGCCACTAGAGCAGAGACTATATCTTATTTAACGAATATAGCACCGACTGTGCCAGGCACCGTCCTACGCTTTTCACAAAGGTCAACTCATCTAATCCTCCTAACGACCCAAGGAGGTAGGTACCCTCACTAGCCACACTCACAGGTAGGGAAACTGAGGCCCAGGAGGTTAGGAGGTAGCTCAGGGTCACAGGAGCTGTGCCTGGAACCTAGGCTGCCAGCTCCAGTCTGTGCCCTTGGCCTCCCTGCTGGCTGCCCATTCAGAGAGGTGATGCGGTCTGATGGCTTGAAGGGGGCACACGAAGTGACAGCTGGTCCCTCTCTCCAAGCTCCCAATCCTGCCTGAGGATCCCATTGGCATCTCTGCCTGGGATCCACACATGCAAACCTAATAAGCAGGAAACCACCCCCGTCCTTGGCCACTGTGGGCCCTACCCACCCCTCACAACCTCTTGCACCCCTCCCATTTTCTGGATGAGCACAAATTTCACTGTCCAAACAGGGACACTGATGGTGACAAGAGTCACTATTAATAATCCCACTAGGATCATAGGTGTGGGCCGGAGCTGTCCAGGAGAAGCAAAGACATGGAGTACTAGCGTGGCACCACCCACTGGGTCCCTCCCCTTTGGCCGTGGCAGAACAGGTGGCCTGGAATGGCCAGGGCACCTTTAACTCTCTCCCCATTTGGGGCCTTGGATCCGCCTGACCCAGTATCTGGCCCGTCTTTCCCCAAATAAAGGTTTAGTTCAAGCATTAAAGGGTCACAGAGGAGAGAATATAAAAGGCTCCACAGAGCAGAAAGCCTGGGAAGCAGTGGGGAAAGTGGAGTCTTCTCAACTTGACGGATCTGAGTCCAAATCTCACTTCTTCCCCATATACCACGGGGCTTTGAGCAAGCCTCTTCTCAGCCTCAGTTTCCCATCTGTACCTGGGGACAGCAGTGCTCATCCAAAGAACTGCTGTGAGGAGTCAGTGCCGTAACGGCAATGTTGGTGAGCCATGTTGCCCCCTCCGTGATGAGGGAGGCAGGGAGGGCGCATCGAGGGGAGAGAGGGTCTAAGGCCACTGCAAAGAGCCTGGCTCCATCTGGGTTTGTGTTTATTCAATACAGGCCCAGCGCCCAGGCCTCCCCAGGGAAGTGGCTGAGCCAGGGGAATAAATAAAGGCTGCCGAGGTGAGTGTGGACTGGGGTGGGGCCAGCCTAAAGAGGCAAGGGTGAAACGCTGGCCCCAGCTCGGCTGGCCACTCGCGGGCCCCCCCACTCCCGGCAGGCTCGGGGTGGGGCTAGCGGAGGTGCCCACGAGCAACGAGTCCTGGAATCCTGCCACCTCCGACCCCTCTTCCTTTCTGCCCTCTTTCTCCTTCCTAAGGCAGGTCGGGAGACCAAGCTCTCCGGCTGGCTGGGGAGCTGGGGAGCTGGGGGTGAGGGGTGGAGGTGGAGGGGGCCAGGGCCCAGGCCACGGCCCCAGAGCCCATCCTGGGCGGGCAACCCGGGTTCGCTGTGCAGGACAGAGCAGCAGGGAGGCACGCCCCCAAGCCAGCAGGCCTTTATGCGCGGCACACCCTGCCGTGCGGCGGCCCCGCCCCCGCTCCCTCGCTGCGTCCACCCGCTCACCCTGCCCCCGGACCTGCGCCCCGAGGGGGCACTCAGGAGTTACACCAGCTCCCGCCCCTGTCCAGGGGCCCGGCAGCCCCTCGCGAATCCCTGGGCGGCTCCCCGGCTGCCGCGTCCTCCTCGTCTTCGTCCTCCTCGTCCTCGCCGTCCGTGAACTCGTCCTGGCTGAGGCCGTAGGCCAGCGTGGTGTGAGCCAGGTCCACCTCGATCGGGAAGACGTCGGCGTCACGCAGCACCGAGTAGCAGTCATTGTAGTACTTGGACATGGTGGACACGAAGCGCTGCAGCTGGAACACGATGTCCTGGACTGGGGCGGGAGGGGCGGGCAGACGGTGCCGGTGGGCCAGGCTGCCACACGCGGGGCCCGACCGACCCCGCCACCCTCGGGCTTCCCTTTCACGCACCTCACTGCCCCCGGCACCCTGGGAGGGGGCCAGGCCAGCCAGGACTGCCCAGCCCTGCACAGTACCTGGGCCTCCCCGCTCCCAGTTCAGGGAGTGGAAGAGAACTGTTGGGGTGGGGCAGGGCGTGGGGATGGTGGGATTACACCCCAGGGAGTCCACGGGACACGGCCAGTGCCACACTGGCCAGGCTCTGGGAAGCTCCCATCTCGGGTCTGACTCAGAGCCAGTCTGCCACGGGCTGTCCCTGGGAGCTCGGGTGAGTGCTGGGCCTCTCTGAGATGGGGAGGAGGGCCTCTCTGAAATAGGGAGGAGAGTGGTGTCGGGGGGCCCGCAGCCCCTCACCATGCTTCTGGTCGAGCAGCTCCATCTTCTCCAGCACATCCTTGCGCATCTGGGAGAAGCGGGCGCGGGCCTCCTGACGGCAGCGCAGGATCAGGCGGTACTCATAGTTGCCTGTGCTCACGCGGTACAGGGGTTCCCCGAGGGCCTGGGCCCGGGGGGAGCACATCAGGGACCCTGGGCAGGCAGCAGGGGTCGGGGGGTGGCAGCAGGGAGGCTGCAGAGAACCCGCCGGTTCGCAACCCCCCACCACACGGCACTTTTCAAAGCTGCCACCGTTCCCCGTTTCTGAGACGCCTGCAGTTGCTAGAAGTGCTTAGGGATAGCTTTGTGAAACACAAAAAGGAAACAAAACCCAGACTCTTGCCACATTAAATGAGTGTTGTGTCATAAATGGACCCTGCTATCAAAAATATTACAAAGTAGCAAGTAAAAAAAACCCGGCTCTCAGGAGTGAGAGGAAGGGCATTTTTTTGTTTCCTTGCAGGAGCCTCAGCAAGTCTAGAGGGCAGCTGGTCTGGGAGCGGGCAGTGGGGATGGTTCCACGGCAACAATGGCCAGCACTTGGGAGGCCTGCAGAGGCCACAGGGAGGGAGAGAAGGACAGCCCCCAGATCTGCACAAACAGGAGGCTGGCCAAGTCCCCAGGCCTCTCCTGGGCGGGCCCACCCCACCCCGGGTCCCTGGCAGGCCTAGGACACTCTTGGGGCTCTGTGAGGTGGGCAGGGAGAGGCGTGTGCACCCCGAGCCACTCCAGGACCAGGGCCGTGCCCCCCCACCCCACTCACAATGCAGCTGTACTCCTCGTCGTCCATCTCCTTGACCTTCAGGCAGTAGGACTGTGGGACAGGTGAGGCCAGGCTGTCAGGGGGGCTGCACCGCCTGGGTGTGCACCCTGATGGCCCCAGTTCCTCCCGTGCCACCCTGGAGCCCTCGGCCACCCAGAGGAGCAGCCGTGCCAGGCCTTGTGGGCCCTGCACACCCTGAGCTGGAACGAGCTGAGATATGTCAAGGAGAGGCTGGCCTTGCCCTGGAGGCTCAGGGTAGTGAGGGCACTCATCGGGGATGATGGAAAGGGCCTGAGAGCCCAGCGTTTACACTCAAGTCCCAGGTGATGCTCTGGGCTAAAGGATTCCAGGATCCAAAGAACTTGAGGAAGCCCCTGAAGACCCACGTTACACATGGGTCTATTGAAGGCTCTGACAATTCCTGAAGCAAAGGACCTGGGCCTGCTCAGTGGAATATTTTTTCTCAACTCCTTTGACCACAGAATTATCATTGAACATAAGACTCATGAAAATCCATGTTACAACCAGTGACCTAGACTGATCCATCGTTAAAGAGTGACTGAAAAAAATTCCCATGGGGTCAGAGTGGGTTCCGAGTGAGGGCGCCACCCACCCCAGAGCTCCTCTGAAGAGTCAAGGCAGAGCCTCGGCTGCTGCCTGGTCCCCGAACACCTCCCTAGGGCCCTGGCCCCACGTCCTCAGTCAGGTGTCGCCAAGGTCCTGGCCCTGACCCGCTGGCCGTCAAGCAGCCGACTGAAGAGGAACAAACCTCCAGGCGGGCTCTGACCCCAGCAGGCCAGGCCCACACCATCGCCCCGCCAAGAGGCTGGGGCCCACTTACCAGGTACTCGAACTTCACGTCCAGGTACTTCTTGATGGTGAGGCGAGTGTCCGGGATGGCTTTGTTGAGGTACGTGTTCAGGTCTGCCAGCATCTGGAAGGGGAGGTGGGGTGGACGCTCAGGCCCCCTGGGCAAGGGCAGGTGAAGGCTGGCGAGGGCGACAAGAAATGGCACTGGTGTGTCCACCCTTCTAGTGGACTCAGGTGTCAGAGCCGAAGGGAGCTCCCAGACCGCCCTGTCCATTCCGAGGAGAAGACAGCCCAGGCCAAGGGCAAGGTGTGACTCTGGTGGGGCCAGGGCTGGAAACCAGCCTGGAGGTCAGTGCTGAGGCCGTGGAGGAGGAAGGACTCAGCCACGGTCAGCTGTAGCAGCCAACTCCCAAACCAGTCCCTAGGTGCTCCGCCTCCAGAACAGGACGCTCCCCACGGGCCACACTGCCCCTCCCCGCTCACCTACGGACCCACGCACGCTCCATGTGACCTACCGGCTTGATGGTCTTCAGGAGCCGGATGCCAAACTTCTCAATGCTGCGGTGGGCGTCGGCGAACTTCACAAAAGCCTCACTTGCAGCGGGCTGAGGCTCCCGCACCCCGATCACAGAGAACACGTCCCCAAAGGCTGCGTGACAAGTTTGTCCTGAAGGCCGCCCCTACTTGACCCCTTAACGGAGAAGCCAGGGATTTGTTGGGGAGAAGCACAGTGCGGGGCGTGGCAGGTCGGAGGTTGAGGTCTGCCGGTGGTCTACATCCCAGGGAGGTGGGTCTAAACCTCGAGAAAGGTGGATCTACACCCCTAAGAGCTGGACCTGTACCCCCAAGGAAGGTGGGTCTACATCCAAGGAGCTGACCTAGTTCCTGAAGTGACCAGACCATGCTGGGAAGACGGGGTCAAAGTGGAGGAGGTGAAACTGTCTGGGAGCAGAGTACTGGTCTAGGAATCTGGTCCTAAGGCCAACCCTGTGCCTAAGGAGCTGGGTTACTGCTGCTTCTACCTGGGCTTTGTCTTCCCAGCTGTAAAATGGGATTAACTGAAGCTAACAAACTTGTAGGAAACACGATCAGGAATAAGAAAAGGCCTCGTGCATTGTAAGCGGCCATATAGACAGGACAGAGCCTGCACGGGGAACTTCTGCACCCCACAGAAGCCTAGATGGTCGAGAGGCTCCCCGCTGGCCCCATCACCATCACACCCCCAACTCTGACATGAGGTCAGATGCTGCAGGGTCTGCCTGAGCCCGGGCAGCAGAAAGGCCCCAGAGAGGAGCTCGCCCTCACCCTCCTCGTGGGGTGTAGGGAGGTGCTGAGGCCAGAGTGCAGGGTTTTTTCCAGGGTCATGCAGCAGGTTCAGGGCGTCCTTACCCCGGTGCGTCTGTGACAGCTCATAAAAGGCCCGGAGGAGGTTCTTGGTGTGTTCTGTCATCCCTGTGGGAAAGACCCAAAACGAGAGGGACAGGACCACACGGTGGGGATGATATTGGCCCAGGAAACGGCCTCCAAACCCCACCCCACCCCTGAGGCCCACACTGTCCCTGAGGTTCAGAGTTTTCTCACTCGGTTTACGTGTGCTGTTCTTTTTTATGGGCACACATTACTTTTATAATCAGAAAAAGCAGGTCCTTAGGTTTTCTTAAGAATTTTTAATGACTATGGTCCTAGAATTGCGTGGCCGGAACCCTGCCCCTCACTGCCATCACGTTTAGAGCAGGGCTCCGGAGCTCCACCTGGGGGAGAACCGGGGCCGGGCACTTCCGGTGCAGTACCCCACCCACCCAGGGCTGCTGGCGGGAGGGTATGCCTGCCCACCTTTATACAGCTCGGCGGTCCGCTCCAGCTCCTCCAGCCTCTTGACGAGACCATCTGTGGGGATCAGAGAGCCAGGGGTGAGGGGAGAGACCCAGGGATCACTGGAGCCAGGCTTGGGAGGGGCGAGGTGGCCCCCAGAGGAGAACCAGGAACAGCACAGGATAGGGTCCCAGGAATGGGGACTGGGCACCTCAGGGCGGGTGGGCTCGCAGGTGTTTTGTGACGAGTCCAGTACATCCAGACAAGGCGGGGCAGCAGGGCGACCCTCAGAAGGCTGTGATAAGCACCACCCCAGGAGGCTGGGACACGGTGACAAGGATGCAGGTGCTTCCAGAAGTGAGGAGTGAAAACCGGATTGGGCCCTCCCCAAGGCCATGCCCAAGGGTAGCTGCCCAAGGCTGGTGGAAGGCAAGCCCCTGCCTAGCAGTCAAGGACCTGGCCAGAACTTCCAACACACACCCTGCCAACGGCCAGGAAGCAAGGCAGTCAGAGACAAGTGGGAGAGACCGGATGCATCGACAGTAACTCTTAAGGCAGGCTCAAGGCAGCCCGCCACCACCCGGCAGCTCAGAAGGGACAGCAATCTGGGAGGGGAGAGGAAGGCAGGAAGGGCTTTGAGGAAGAGCTCACACTGGAGCGGGCCTTGGCGATTGTCTTTGTTGGCTTCACAGGTGTTTATCCTGCACCCACTATGTGCCAGACCCCGTGTTGGGCCAGGGAATGACCTTGGTGAATGAAATCTGAGTGGTGCTTTCCAGGCTCCTGGTCTAGCGGTGACAGTGGCCAGGCCACGGCTGGCAGGGGCAATAAGGGCTGCCAGGTGAGGGATGGGGGCAGCTGCCTCACCTCCAGGGCTTAAAATAGGAACAAGTGGATGACCAGGGCCGGGGCTGCATTCCAGATCAGGGTGGGGTGGGGCTCCGGCCAGCAGTGATCACCACCCTCCTCCACTCTGATGGGGTGAAGCCCACACCCACCTCCCCACCAGGAGCACGGGCAGCAGGTGCAGGGCAGGGTCCATGCTGGTGGCTGCCTGGCCCAGGGCCTCCTAAGACAGAGCCTGGCCTCACTGGAGCCCTCCACCCAGCTCAGTCCTTTCTCCACATGAGCTTTTTGGGGCAGATTACTTCCCCCATCTTATAGGGAAAACCAAGGTTCAGAGAGGTAAAGCAACTTGCCTAAAGGTGCACAGCGAGGGCTGTGCAGGCCAGGGTGCCCTCCGCCCCCTCAGTTTCCTGTGCTGACCTGGGCCAGGGTTTTCTGAGTGGGAGGAGAGGAAGAGGGTTGTAGAAGCCGGGTCTGGATTCTTAAATCTGGGCAGAGAACTCAATGTGTCAGGCTGTCAGGGAGGAAGGTTTGGGTTCTGGGGGTTGGTGGGGCGCTCCTCAGAGGTCTTCAGAGGCTTCAGCCACTGGGCTGGCCTCCAGGCCCCAGCACCCCGGAGCCCTGGCGCCCGGCCAGCCTGGCAGTGAAGGAGCCACGTAAGCGCCGTGCTGTTGTTTTTAGCTGGGTCATGGGACATCATGACAGCTTCAATTTTAGAAACCCTATTTAAGGCTGGGGAAATTGCAAGGTTTAGGGGGGAAAAAACACAACAACCAGTTCTAATTTCATCTCAACGCATGGTAACTACAGTAACAGGGATTTATAGGCACCAAGAAGCTGGAAATAGCAGCCGCCACTTTTGTACACCCTCTGGAACAAGCTCAGACCCCACCCCCGATGTCCCAGCCAATAAAGCCCAGTGCACCCAGCTGAGCCTACAATTTATATTGGTATTTATATCTGTCCCCACACGTACACAGCAGAGCTGCTGCTATTTATAAACTCGGGCTGGTGACGGCAGGAGCGGGACTGAGTGTTTCACTGGTCCCCCCCCCACCCCCCGGGGAGAGCGCGTGTGCACACGCATGGGTGGGTGTGAACGTGTGGGGAGAGTGTGTGCACAGGCATGTGTGGGTGTGAATGTGCGTGTACTCGATTTTCCCGCTGTGGGAGGCAAGCGCAGCCACCTCCAGGTCTGAGCAGGAATTGCTGGGCAGCAGCCCCACCTCCTGGAGAGAGGCGGAGGGCCAGGTAAGCAGCCCGGGAGCAGCCGGGACATGCTGGGGTGACGAGGGGGCACAGGGTAGAACTGGGGCTGGGGTGGGGAAGGCCTGGCTGTGTGAGAGCAGCTGGGGGACAGTGGCGAAGGCACCAGCTTGGGGAGCTTGGCAGGAGGCACCTCCCCACCAGGAGTCTCTCATCTGTGACTTGGGCCTGTCTGTGAACCCTTGCTGGAGAGCGGGGGGACACGGGCTGTAAGAGGCCTTCACTGTGCACCGTGGGTGCTCTGTGGGAGCTTGGAGAGGCCTCCGGGGAGGCAAAGAGATGGTGAGTATTGGCCCCACCAGCAGAGGCCCGGCCCAGGCCAGCGGGACACACACAGTTCTGGGGGGCAGCCGTGGCACCCCTCCCCCGGAAGCCTGGGCCTGAGTCCCCGGGACCAGAGGTGGGGGCTGGGAGACGGGGACTCACCATTGCACAGGATGGCCCGGCTCAGGCCCAGAGCATCTGCCGTCCCCGAGCTCATGTTCTCGACCAGCCGATGCTTCACCTTCTTCAACACTGGGACCAGGTGAGAAAAGGACTCGTGAGGTGGAGTCTGGGGCCAATTCCGCCCCATTACGACTCACTGGGAGCAACAGCAGGGCCAGAATGGGGTTTGGGGTGGGGGTGACTATGAAGTAGGGAGGGTCCTGGCGGGGGGTTGCGGGGGTTCTGGGCTCCCTGCCCTTTTCACTCTCTACTTGAGAGAGGTGTTGGGAGCCTGGAAACAATAAGTATGTAAGGCACTTGACTGAGGGTCTGGCACTCAAAGTGGCTATCGACTCCCACTGAGGTCCAGAGCTGCCTAGGCCTGACACTGGCCGACAGGCCACCCAGGGAGAACCCCCCTCCTCCGTCTCCCCTCCACCCCGGGAGCGGAAGCACCGTCCATGGCAACTGGCCCCAGGCTCCAGGCTCAGTTACTGCATATGTGGTCAAATAGTCTGCAAGGGGACCAGGGTGGGGCCAAAGGGTTTTAGAGGAAGAACTTCCGGGACAGACTTGACCTGCCCTTAGCCTCTTTTCTTGAAAACCAGAAGGCAACTGTGGCCCAAGGGTGGAGGAAAAGGGTGCTGGGCCCCAGAGCCAAGAGATCTGGGTGGGCCTTCACCCGGGGGCACAGCGCCTCCCTGGGTGCCTGGCTCTGATGTGCAATGAGGTGGCTGGTCCAGAGGACCTCGAAGCTACCATCTGGCTCCTGAGCCTGGACGTGTCTACAGAACCAAGGCCCAGCCCCCGAGCAGGAGGTAATATGTCCCAGGGCACGCTGTAGGCAGGACTGGCCTCTGCCCCAAACCTGAGGGCCTGTCCAGACCTTAAGGCTTTTTGGCACCAGGTGGGCAGAAGAGGCCAGGCTTGAGTGGGGTGTGCAGGTGGGCAGGCGGTACCAGGCAGGGCTGGGCTGCCCTCCCCTTTCAGAGTGGTGAGGGACTGGGCCTAGTGAGCTGGAGGGCTGCCCTACAAAGGACAAGCCTACAGCATGAAGGCACCAGAGCAGGTGGTCAGGGGAGGTAGGGGAGTGAACCATCAGGCAGGGAGAAACCAGAGACAGGTTCCGGGGACCAGCTGCAAGGGGAGCACCCCTGGGTCCTCCCAGCTGCTTTGGATTGGCTGGGTCAGAGGGTCAGAGGGCACAGCCACGTGCCCACTGATGCACTGTCACAGGAGACAGAACGGGGGCTTGCGGAGCCCTGGCGCCACTGCCCCGGCACCGCTTACCAATGTCCAGGGACAGGCCCTGCTTGGGGTCCGCCTGCAGCTTGTTGTAGTGGATGGTCACCTCCCCCTGCAAGAGGACAGCAGAGCTGTGACGGCGCCCCCGGGCCCAGCCCCTTCTCCGAGGAGGCCTGCGTGCCCTGGGGTCTGTGGTCATCAAAGAATCCTGAGCCCTGGGAAAGGGCTCCTCCTCCTCTCTCCACCCCCCAGGCCCCAGAAAATCGGCAGGGACAGGGCAGACAGGGTCCCTGGGGTCACAGAGCTCACAGCCGGGCGGTCTGTGACACTGAGTGCCCCTGCCCTCCCCCATGCCACGGCCACGGTGCGGACCTCTGCCAGGTCACTCCTCCTATCCTCTGGGAGGGTCTTCTAAACCAGCCCCCTTCTCAGGAGTCCTGCCACTCGCCCCACAAACACGTCCGAGCACTTTCTCTGTGTCGGGTGCCGGGGGTGCTGGGGAGCAGGTACGAGGGTGGCCGCAGCCCCCCAGAGCCCGAGGCCAGCAGGAGAGGCCGATGCGATTCGCGGAATTACACCAATCGCAGTCCAGCGACTGGACGAGAAATAGCCGGCCTCCCTCGAGAAGGCTGCCCTGACCACGTGAGGCCACCACGTCAGTCTCATGCTTGAGATCCTAAGACCCTTGAGCTGGGGACTGAATTCACACAAATAGATACAAAACAGGATTTCAAAGCTGCATCCTGAAGGGAAACCAAAGTGAGCTGAGGCCATGAGTTGGGGGGGTGCAGAAGGCTGCCTCGCAAGGTGCCCAGGGCCGCCGTGGAGCACGGCTGTGCGGGAGGAAGGAGCACCAAGCTGGGACCAGATCTGGGCTCTGCTCCAGCTGTGCGACCACAAGCAGCTCCTTCCCTCCTGCAGGGCACTGGTGAGATGGGTGCCCGGATCTCTGCCAAACGTGGGGGCTGGGGAGTCCCCAGGCAATGGCAAGGCTACGTGCACCTGCCAAGGGCTCCTATTCTCATGGGTAATGTGAGAGGCTGGCGTGAGACAGGCTCGGGAGGACAAGGAGGGTTCTGGTGGGTAGAGACGGGGGAAATGAGAAAAGGGATCCAGAGCGGGGCCACATGCACCCCAGCTCCGTATCAGAATGAAACATGGCCCACCACCTCCCATGATGCGCTCCTCTGCCCAACAGGAAATGCCCAGGATAGTAAACTCCACACCAGGCGGAGCAGAAGAGGAGAACAAAGGGGAGAGGGTGGAAGCCGTGGGTCCGGGGCTAAGGTAAGAAGACAGACTGTCAGGGATGCTGGTACCAGGCCTTTCAGACACAGAGGACGGGAGGGAAGTGAGGAGAGGTTTGGCTGGATGGGGTCAGGGAACCCAAACACTTGACCAAGCTCAGCGGGCAGCTAGATGCTTGACTCTCAGAGCGTTAAATCATCCTGCGGCTTTGCGCCTTCTTCACTGTTTTGGTTTCACAAGAGCTGCCAGCAGCAAAAATTTCCAAAAACATGGCAGAAGGGCTGCATGCTTTTGGGCGTGGCAGGAGAGAGGGGCTCTGTGGGGAGAGGCCTTGGCCTAGAGCAGGGCGGGGGAGCAGGCAACCGGCAGTGCAGTCTGGCCTGCTGAACAGGATGCCTAGAGGAGAACAAAGGGGAGAGGGTGGAAGCCGTGGGTCCGGGGCTAAGGTAAGAAGACGGACTGTCAGGGATGCTGGTACCAGGCCTTTCAGACACAGAGGACGGGAGGGAAGTGAGGAGAGGTTTGGCTGGATGGGGTCAGGGAACCCAAACACTTGACCAAGCTCAGCGGGCAGCTAGATGCTTGACTCTCAGAGCGTTAAATCATCCTGCGGCTTTCCGCCTTCTTCACTGTTTTGGTTTCACAAGAGCTGCCAGCAGCAAAAATCTCCAAAAACATGGCAGAAGGGCTGCATGCTTTTGGGCGTGGCGGGAGAGAGGGGCTCTGTGGGGAGAGGCCTTGGCCTAGAGCAGGGCGGGGGGAGCAGGCAACCGGCAGTGCAGTCTGGCCTGCTGAACAGGATGCCGGCAGCTGGACACAGAGCTGCCCTGGGTCCAGAGGGGTCCCCGGGGGGATGTGCGAGGCCAGGAGGACCCACAGGACTGCAAGTTCCTACAGGGGACGGCGGGTGGGGTGCCTTTTTCCCTCTCACACCCTCTTGGGCCCAGCACGGCTCAGAGGACATTTCCTGGGTGTCTACTGACCCAGATCTACTGATCTAGGTGCGCCATGGACTTCTAGCTTCAGCTCCAGCCCTGACTGGGGACACGCTGGCTCGCCCCGAGGTGTGGTTCTGAGTCTGACAGCTCCCCTGGGAGCTTGAGGGTGGGACCTTTGAGTCGTGGTGCCCACTCTCTCACCAGGGCCCAGCACAAGTCCTGGAGCGTATTCAGCATCTCCCGAATGACCCTGGGGGAAACTGAAGGCGCTGGGATGTGAGAGACCCTGAGGCGCCGAGGAGGGAGCTGGGTGGGGCCAGGGCCCTGCAGGCCCACCGCGGCCTCGGGCAGGCTGCAGGTCTCAAGAGGGCCAGGGTCGCCATTGCCGCCACAGCCTCACCTTCACTTCCTGAATCATCTTGGCCACCTCCACCTTAGTTTTTCCTTTGATTGACCTGCCATTGACCCCCGTGATCTCATCGCCAGCTGCCACAGTGCCATCCAGCGCGGCGGGCGTGTTGTCAAACACCTGTGGGTGTGGAAGGGGATGGGCGGGAGGAAAGGAAAGCTGGGAAGAAAGCTGGCACAGGCGGGCATTCCCTCTGCCCCAACCAGCACCAGCCCTGTCCCGGTCTCTACTCTGTCCCTTACGTGGCGAGGAGAAGGGCAAGGGGAGAGCGCACCCCAACAGCCAGATATGAATGACCCACCTTCTAGGGGGAAAGGGAAGGAGGACAGGAAGTAAATGTGACTGATAAGACGTCCCTTTTCTGATATCACCTGCACCCAACCTTACACACCCACTGGAGGCTTTGTTCCTCCAAAGTCATTTCTTTAGATTTTCCAACAACGCTGCTCGGAGCTGACCGAGTGCCAAAGCACCACTGATCAATTCCTGCAAACTCACTTCTACTCTGTCCCTTACGTGGCGAGGAGAAGGGCAAGGGGAGAGCGCACCCCAACAGCCAGATATGAATGACCCACCTTCTTGGGGGAAAGGGAAGGAGGACAGGAAGTAAATGTGACTGATAAGACGTCCCTTTTCTGATATCACCTGCACTCAACCTTACACACCCACTGGAGGCTTTGTTCTTCCAAAGTCATTTCTTTAGATTTTCCAGCAACGCTGTTCGGAGTTGACTGAGTGCCAAAGCACCACTGATCAATTCCTGCAACCTCACTGCAGCCCCCAGGGAGCAAGGGCCCCCCCTCTCCCAACATGAGCCCCTTCTCCCAAAGTGACCCCGTCCAGGGGCTCTGTGCTCAGTGGGTCAATGTGGCTGAATGTGTCTGTTAAAAGGACAGAGACAGGGGGAGATACTCAGGATGAGCAGGCGACAAAAGTGTGTGCTGAGTCCCACAGCCCCATAGTCCCTGTGGGGCCCCAGAACGCCAGCAGCCAGGCTTACCTGGAGCCTGGAGCCTCAGGAGCCTGGCAGGGGGACCCCACCCAACAGCTCCACAGGAAAGGCCTCCCTCTGTGGGCGCTGGGAGACTGGCTGACGTTTCTTTAGATTTTCCAACAACGCTGCTCGGAGCTGACCGAGTGCCAAAGCACCACTGATCAATTCCTGCAAACTCACTGCAGTCCCCAGGGAGCAAGGGCCCCCTCTCCCCCAACATGAGCCCCTTCTCCCAAAGTGACCCTGTCCAGGGGGGGGGGGTCTGTGCTCAGTGGCTCAATGTGGCTGAATGTGTCTGTTAAAAGGACAGAGACAGGGGGAGATATTCAGGATGAGCAGGTGACAAAAGTGTGTGCTGAGTCCCACAGCCCCATAGTCCCTGTGGGGCCCCAGAACGCCGGCAGCCAGGCTTACCTGGAGCCTGGAGCCTCAGGAGCCTGGCGGGGGGACCCCACCCAACAGCTCCGCAGTAAAGGCCCCTCTCTGTGGGCGCTGGGAGACTGGCTGACGCCCCGCAGCAGAACCCACCAGCTGACTCTGCCACCACACAGAACTGTGAAACCTGTCGTGACTATGAGGGCTCGCTCTTAGATATAAAGACAGGCAGGGAACACTGGGCCCTTGAAAAAGTGTCCCATGTGAAAAACACTGAAACATTTAAACAGAAAAAAGAACCACAGGAAACAGGAACAAAGCAGGAGCAACAATATGAAACGTTATGAAAATAAATGGAATAATATGAAATATTTTAATATTTATATGACATGAAATATTTATATAATATAAATATATTTCAGATATATTCATCTTATATAATATGAAAATAAAAAGAAAACTGCAATTAACATCTTCATAGAGATATGAAAAACCAGAACAGGATGATGTAAAAGGATCATTTCGAAAATAGGAAAGATCTCATAGAAACACAAAACATAAATGAAATGGAAAATGCCAAATGAACTTCGGAAACCAAGCAGTGGGAAGCAAAAAAGAGATGGTCAGAAAACAAGAAAAGGAATATTAAAAGATCAATGGAGGAAGCCCAGAGATTAACCAACAGGAAGCCCAGAGTTTAACCAACAGGAGTCCAAAAGAGGGAACAGAGAGCAGGACAGCATCAGGGATAATACGTGAGATGCAGAAGAGAAAGACATGGGGTTTCCAATGAACCTGCCCCTTGAGGTTCCAGCACAACAGACAGACAAAGGATCGCGCCAAGAGCCATCGTCACGATGCTTCAGAATGCCAGGGACGAAGAGAAGTGCCCAAGAGTCTTGATGGGCCAACAGGAAAACACGTTACTGCAAATAAAGGCTCACAAGTAAGACTGGCATCACCAGACAGGACAACCATGCTAATGGCAAGAAGACAATGAAATGACACCAGCCGATTTCTCAGTGAAAGCTGTCTTCAACCTTGATGTTCGCTCTTGAATCTGACCCACTCAAGTGTCAACTGAAAGGAATAGGAGAATAACAACTACAAAAAAACAGAACGAGACACTTACAGAGACACACGTTCTCAAAAACTTTACCGCCCTTGCAGCCTTTCTCAGAAAGCTACGGGAAACACGCTCCACCAACTTGGGAAAGTAAGCCAAGAAAGAGGGATTCTGGAGATGAGGGAACCCAGTCCACTAGAGGAGAGGGAAGGGGTGGTTCAGAGGAAAGACCAGCGGTGGAGGACAGAAAGCTGATGGGAAATGTTTGCGGTAAATGTACTGAAAACACAAGGAGAATGCAAATGGAAAAAAAAGAAAAAAAAAATTACTTGTTTTAAAAAAAGAAGATTGAGTTAAGAAAAGAATCACAGGCTTTCTCAAAACATTAAACACAGAGTTAGCATATGACCCAGAAATTCCGCTCCAGATTTATATCCAAAAGAAATGAAAACATATGTCCACACAGAAACTGGACATGAATGTTTATAGCAGTGTTATTCGCAACAGCCAAAAGGTACAAACAACGCAAATGTCCATGAACAGATGAATGGATAAACAAATGGTGGTCTATCCATCCAACGGGATGCTATTCAGCCATGAAAAGAAGGAAGTACGGAAATGGGCCGCAATGTGAATGAACTTCAATGTGACATGATCACTCAAGGGCTCGGGTGGTTGTCTGGGTGATGAGACAGTTCTGAAACCAGAGATGGTAGCTGCCTTCCCTGAGCGCACTAAAATAGCACTGAGCTGTTATACTTTAAAACCACTATTGTATGCTATGTGAATTTCACCACAATAAAAATATTTTTTGAAAAAGTACAAACACAGAAGACCATTAAGCTCGGGGCCTAGAACAGCACCTTACTGTGCTCTGAGCTCCTTGGGGGGTGGGGAGAAGGGCCTCTGTTTTCTTGCTTTAACTCTAGTGTCTGCAAAATACCCTGGCCAAGCCCTGAGAAAATATTTCCCAAACATGATACCTATTGCACTGACACAGAGTGAACCCAAACTGACAAGGTCACCATGCTTGGAAGATGGAGTGAGAGGAAACAGTGGTTTGGGAAGAAAGTTAAATTCTTGTCTCCTTGGCTGAGAGAAGCTGATAGATGTTTATAAGGGACAGATCAAGAAGTAACGGGATAAGCATCTTACTGAGAAAAAATGGGACCTCCGACCTGAATCTACAGCTGAAAGGGTGGGAAGCAATGCTGCTTCTGGGATTGGGTGGAGGCAGGCCTGGGGAGGGGGAAGGGCGGCGAGATGGGGTCGAGCAGGGAATTGCTTATTTGACATTGGCCTTTTAGTACTCTTGACTTGTTAAAAGCAAGTCAGAGAGTCTTTGATTAAAAATAAAACTGAATTTTGAAAAAAATCAATTCTACTATTTATAATCACAGTTCACACTAAGGACAAACCTGGCCCTCAGCAGGGGGCGGGGATGGAGGGGGAGGTGGCACAGGAGGCTGAACAGGCAGATTTCCAGGAGGTCAGGCCTGGGGGAGGCCTCCTCAACATCTCCTGGGTCAGAGGAGGCCAAAGGGCTTGTAAAGGCCACATTCTGAGTGGGCAAGACCAGATCCAGGGAATCTCCATCTTCAAGGCCTTAGAAGTGACTCTTTTGCAAGATCCTCAGAGAGACTGATGTTTCTCGTCTGCCACCAATGGCTACTTAGCTGAGAAGGTTGGAATAGAGCAGAGTCCAGGTCAAGTTGATGTCTAGGGGAGCAAGCTTCCTTCCAAGACTAGAGAGTCACTGACTCTGACCAGCCCCACCGTAAAGGAGGCCAGTCCCCACTTGTGAGTCACAGATGACAGAACATCACCAGGGCGGCTCCTGTGCAATAAGGACCACATACTTGTAAAGTACCGCTGGCAGGTCATCTGGGAGAGTGAACTGTCATAAAAATAGTAACAGCTGCCACTGAGGGAGTGCTGCTTAAGGGCCAGAAACTGTGGGATGTCACTGTTGAGTTTATTCTTCACAGCAACCCAAAGATGCTCGGACCTATGCATTTTACATCCCCAATTTCCAGGTAACAAAACTGAGGCCCAGAAAGGTTAACAAGTTAATAAGCAGGAAAGCTTGCATTTAAACTCAGGCCATTCATAGTCTTTTAGTCTTTCTACTATGCTTCACACTTGTGTTAGTACCAAAGGTTGACAGTTTTGTTGATTCATTGGCAACACTGTTATTGAAGGTCCACTATTTGCCAGGCATTGTACGAGATGCTGACTGCAGTGAACAAGCAAACTGGGATCCTGCCCTCATAGTGCAGAGAATCTGGAAAAGTGGCTAGATACAGAATTAGTGAGCAAATCCATGAGAGTACAGATGGTGGTAAGTGCTGAGAAGGAAAAAAACCCAGATTGAAATGACAGAAAAACAAGGGCGGACCTACTGAGAGGGGGTGTTCAGGGAAGCCCCTCTGAAGAGAATAAAGAGCCAGCTTTACAGAGTGGAGGAATGAACCTTTGTCATGTCCAAGTAGGGAGGTGGCTCGCCCCCTCCAGCACCTCCCTCCCACCTCCAAAGCACTCAATACCTGAACGATATACAGGCAGGGACAGTACTGGGCTCCTCCTCCAATGCTGATCCCGATCAGGTTCTGAGCATCCTTCTGCAGGGTCACCTTCCCAGGCACAGTAGGGATTCCGCTGGAAAGAGAAGCACGTGCAGTTGAGTGTCCTGGACGAAGAACGACTGGAGGAGGTGGGGATGGAGACAGGCCCTCCAAAACCCCCCAGAGCCTCCCAGTGCTGCACGTGCCACAGAGGCAAGCTCTTTCTCATTTGGCCAAAAAGACAGCATTTTGTCATTTTGTGCTGGAACACCGCAGAGCTCTTGGATCCATGCTGATGGGGGATCAAACCCCAACTTGGCCATTTATCAGCTGTGTGTCTTGGATAAGCAAGTCACCCTCTCTGCATCTCAGTTTCCTCATTCATAAAATCATTTGATTAAAAAAAATGGCCACTTTAAAAGTACATGGAAGCCACTTAACACCAACTCAGCCAAGAGTAGGTACTCAAAAAAATAGGTCCTCATCCCTGTTCTTCATTCTCCCTCTAAGAGTTGAGTCAGACTCTATTCTAGTCACCTTCTCAGCTATATAAATCATGGGCCACCACCTCCAGGAAGCCTTCTCCTGTTAAACCATGCACCACTCATCTCTCAATTGGTATACTCAATTACCTCTCAATTTTCGCTATACATTAGCACTTATTTATGTTTTATGGCAAATACTCTCATTTATTCTCTTCTTCACTCAACAAACATTTGCTAACAACCTGCTGATGCTGAGCACCGTCAGTGCTGAGGACACAGAAAGGCACTACATTCAGTCCTTGCTCTGCAGGATACATTCTAATAAGGAGACTAACTTAATTTTTGAAAATCTCTCCCACAAATCATTTATGTTGGGAAGGAAGGTATGTTTATGGTATTCCTATTCATCCTTCAAAACCTAGCTCAATTCTGTGACAGAAAGAAAGAAAGTGAAGTTGCTCAGTCATGTCCGACTCTTTGCGACCCCATGGACTGTAGCCTGCCAGGCTCCTCTGTCTATGGGATTCTCCAGGCAAGAATACTGGAGTGGACTGCCATTTCCTTCTCCAATTCTAGCAAGAAGACTAACTTAATTTTTAAAATCTGCCCCACTATCATTTATACTGGGAAGGAAGGTGTATTTATGAAATTCCTATTCATTCTTCAAAACCTGGCTCAATTGCCACCTCTTCTGTGACGCCTTCCCTGAATACCCCAGCAGAGGCACTGCTCAGCTGGCTGGGTTCTCTTTGTAGCCATGTCATTCTCCATCAGAGCCCTTGTGGCCCTGAATTGCAATTATACATCAATATGTCCACAGCCTCCTACAGATGGTGAGCTCCTGGAAGGGTAAGATTCATTGCAGCTTCTAAGCTTACGCTGAGAAGCGAGGGTCTGTGGAACTCGAAAGTCCAGGGATTTAGGGGGATCTGGGGTTCCCGCACTCGTGGGACTTGGGGTAACAACATACTCACAGTTTATCCTCCTCGATGTCATAATCCAAGTCTGCAAACATGGTTCCGAGAGTTTCAGTGGGCTGGCTAACTGCCCAGCTCGGCAGGGGAATGGGGAACTGGATCCGGATGAGAAAAGAGGGCAGGGCTTAGGAAACCAAAGTGCCTAAATACCAACCCCAACCCCGGCTATCAGCGAGAGCCAGGCCCTCCTCCTCCCCTCCGGACGATGGGGGATTGTCCCGGGGTGCGGGGTGGGTAGGTGATTCTTACTAGGTACAGAGGGGGACTCCAGGCCAGGGCTGGGGGCTCAGATCCCAGAGCCCGCCCCACGGGTCTCCAGGCCCTCGGGAGCTGCCTCTGTAGCTCACCGGAAGCGTCAGTCCCACAGACAGGTCCGGACCAGGCTGGCACCTGAACGCACCTGCCGTTCCACCTGTCCGCGGCCGCGACTGTTGCGTCACTTCCGACGGGACGCGGAAGTCCCGCCTTCCTGCCCTGGGTATTTGCCCCGATCCCTGCTAGCTACCCTTCCCTCCCAACCTCCCAGGGCTCCCAGAACCAGGAAAGAGAATAAGAATTGACGGAAGCTCCCCCTTAGCATGAAAAAGCGGAAACAGAGTAAAGGTCTGGAGAGGCCGACGGCACTCAACCCAGCCCCTTGCCCTATGGCCGCCGCCATCTTGGTAAGGGCAGGGTTCTTCCCAGATTCCTTAGCGGGACGCAGGGGACCTAGACGCCTGGCTGGTTGCCGTGGCAACGGCCGCATCCTCAGGCGGGGAGACCTCCAGCGATATTCAGTGGACTACAAACCTCGACAGATTCCCTTTAACATTTTCAGCACCCCGTGTTAGGGTACTGTGACTCCTCTACTAGAATGACTGTCCTGGCTGGAAGGATCTTCGAGATGCCAATCTAATCTGAGTTTTGCAGTCCAGGAAACTAAGTGCCAGTAAGGGGAAGAGATTTTGTCTAGAGCCTTCCACAGTTGCAGTAAGATCCAGATCTCAACCCTGGGACACCTGCCACCTAGTCCAGCGCCTTCTAACACCTGCACACCTCTGGTCAGTGGCTCTGCTACGGACAGGTTGGATTCCCTTCCTTTCCCTTTACATACCTCCTTTCTCCAAATGCAAACTAAGAGCACCGGGGCAGATGCTTTCCATGATATTTAGTAAAAGACGCCTCACACTCCCTCTCCTTCCTTAGTCCCGAGGAGCTGCCCCCTTGGGGTCACACTGAAGGTCACAACCCTTGTGTACCTGAGGTTCTGAAAATGCCATCAGTGCTTCGCAGCCAACAAGTCCAAATCTCCTCTCCCCACCAACCTCTGCTGCAGTATTGTGTATAGTAAGTTCCCGGGAGGGGTTGGGACTCCCAGAGCCCCAGCCCTAGCATCTGCTTCATCCAGAAAGCATGGGACCAGGCCCGTCCAGATTCCTCCAGGGGCAGTGGAGGAAGGAGAGATGCAGAAGGGTGATTATCCACATATCCCATGGCCTGATGGGAGCCCCACCCTCTCCTTCAGGAGCTATCTGAGTGTTGGCAGTTGTGCAGAGTACCACAATAGCAACAACTTTTCCATGTACCCTTGGCTCCACCATTGAGATCACTTTCACAGGATTTCAAAGTTCACCTTGATCCTATGAGAGAAGAACAACTACTGTCAGCCACATTGTGCAGGTAAGGAAACTGAGGCTCAGAGAGACACTGCCCCTTGTCTCCCAGGTGGTTGGTAGCAGAGCTAGGGCTGGTATTTCCAAGTCCTATTTGCAGGCCAGAATTTCTATTCTAAAAATCAGCAGTCTCCAAAGCCAGATTATTTAATGTGGACTGTGGCTCTTCCACCTCACAGTAGCCCTAGCTCATTCCCAGATGCTGCCATCTTGAAGCTGGGGGATCCTGGGCAAGTCACTGCCTGACTCTGAGTTCAGATATCTGTAGACTGGGGACAGTGGTTCTCCCAAAAGTGCTTTGGTGCTCCCAAAAAGGTCAAGATAAAAAGGAGAAACAGGGAATACCCTGGTGGTCCAGTGGCTAAGACTCTGCACTCTCAATACAGGGGGCCTGAGTTCAATCCCTGGTCAGGGAACTAGATCCATGTGCCACAACTAAGACCCTATGCAGCCAAATAGAGAAAAATAAGTATTTTTTTAAAGGAGAAACCGATGTGAGTGCTTTGGAAACAGTTCGCACGACACAGATGTCACTCAAGTCTCTTGGCCCCCTACCCTGCCTCTGGCCAGCCCACTCCAGTCCCTCTTCCCAAGGGAGGACAAAATGCCCAGCCTCCTCTCTTTTCTTCCTCGACTTCCCTGTCTCCCAGGCCCAGCTCTAATCCACCTGTCGCAGACAGCCTTACCAGACAGTCCTGGCTCACAGATCTTGTCTCTTTTTCTGAGCCCCTGAAACAGTTGTTATTTGGATCACTCACTTGGCAATTAACTGTGTGTCATCTTGTGAAATCCCTTCATGGCTTCCCTGAGTCAATTCTGTGTTGATTCACTTATCACATGTTTGAATTTTGCCTGGGGAGTTCTATTCCCCTTTAAAATTGGGGCTTAGGGTTCCTGTCTTGACAAACCATAAACTTATTCTCCCTATGTCTCTTCTTCCCCCTATGTCTCTTCTTCCTGAGTTCCTTTTCTGTCCTGACTTTATTGTCCCTGGCACATCCCCCCTTCCATAGGATGCCAGGAAGCCATCAATGGGTGTCACTGTGACAAACTTTAAAAAGAAAATCAGGGTGCTTTGTAATACATGTTTGTGTGAAAATACGATGTTTCACTTTATATTTATTGGTGGATGGCTCTCCTGGATCTGACCACACAGCATGGGAACCTGTTCCAGCCAATCCATGGGGTCAGGTTGGGACCACGAATTCATTTGAAGGGAAAGAAAGTGTGAGTACCTTGTTCCATCGCCATAGTAAGCACTTCTTGTCTTTCCAGCTGGACAGGAAGTCCCTGGGGGCAGATCTTGTCCTTCTCTGTATCTCCCACAGAGCCTGGCACAGCACCTGGCTGCAGATGACGTGCCGTAATCGTAGCTGTGGTTTTTCGTATGAGATGGGGTGTTCTTTGGGCCCTGTAGGAGAAGGCTGGGATGGGCAGAGAGGAAGAGCAATGATAAGGGCCTGAACCTCGATGGTGGTAGTTGCCAAGCTTCCTCCACAGGGCTGGAATCACCAGACTGAGTCTAGGTCCTGAATTTGAAATGTGTGTTTTTAACAAGCAGCAGCATCCACACACAGAAGCTTTACCACAGACCACAGCTCTCCCAGCCCAAGATGGTCCCAACTCAGATCCGAGCTCTGTGGTTTCAGAGCTTGGAGTTCTCAGGCACACCAACCTTTGGCTCCGAGACGATGCCTGGGGAATGGGGGTGATGACCCCCGCCCCTGAGGTAGAAGCTATGAAGATGAAGATGAAAAAGCAGAAACGAGCTTGAAAATGCCTTAAGAGTGATTCACTTGGCACAGACATCAGAGGTTTTTGTTGTTATTCCTCATGATCATTTTGCCCAACTCCTTCAGAAGGTTGCTCAGACCCCTGCATCAGACTCGCCTGGGAAATATGTCATAGCTCAGAGGTTAAAGCGTCTGCCTGCAATGCGGGAGCCCTGGGTTCGATCCCTGGGTTGGGAAGATCCCCTGGAGAAGGAAATGGCAACCCACTCCAGTATTCTTGCCTGGAGAATCTCATGGACGGAGGAGCCTGGTGGGCTACAGTCTACGGGGTCGCCAAGAGTCGGACACGACTGTGCGACTTCACTTCAGGCTCTGTCCCCAGGGAAGGGGGGACCCTGAAGGCTGCATTTTCACAAAGCTCTGTGGGTGGCTTCAGTGCCTCTGCAGTTTGAGGACCACCCTGTCACAGGCTCAGAATGGACTGTCTGTGCATCCTTAGGGTGGGTCTATTCAGCTACACCAATGATCCCTGCCCTGCGGGCCTTGCCATCTAGAGGGGCTTCTGCCCTGGCCAAAGGCCAGTGAAGGGTTCCTGGAGGAACTGACAGCTGAGTGCTGAAGGAGACGCTGGTGGGACCCAGGTCGAGAAAAGCGGCAGAGTGACCCAGGCAGAGGACATAGCTGGTGCAGGTGGCAGGGGATACAAGGCACCGTCCCCCGTCCTCAGAGAATCACAGTGTGGCGGGGGAGACAGGCAAGTGAGGACAGTGACAGGCGTGATGAGACCACCACCAAGTCCTGACCAGAGGACGGGAACTCCCCCTGCCTCTCCTGCTATTCCAGAGATCATCCAGGTAGGTGGGTGACCTCTGGCCCAGCCTTGCCACTGAAAGCGGTGTGACTCAAGGCAAGTCCTCTCTGGGCCTAGGTCTCCTCCATGATTCTGTTTTTCGAGTTCTGAGCCTCAGATTCAATCGGGGAAAAGCCTACCCCCAACAACCCCATTGGAGGAGGAGAAAGGGACCACAGAGGAAGAAATGGTTAGATGACATCACCGACTCGATGGACATGAGTTTGAACAAGCTCCGGGAGTTGGTGATGGACAGGGAGGCCTGGCATACTGCAGTCTGTGGGGTCTCAAAGAGTGGGACACGATTGAGCAACTGAACTGAACTGAACGACCTCATATTCCTGGGGAAGTGCTGCCACCCAGTGGCCATTGGGAGAAAAACTTGCTGGGGAACCAGAACCCCCCTTCTACCATTCCCGTCAGTATCACTGAGGCGCCTAGCTCAGGGCTGGCTGGGCAGTCCTTGTAGTCTGTGGGGGATGGGTGCTGAGCTGTGCCCGACGTGCCCACTCCTCAGTGTTGCCATGGCCCCAGCCCCAAGGCCTGACTCCTCACTGACTCACCGCTGGCATCACGGGCCCGGGGAAAGGTCAAGGAACCAGGGGTGGGTGGAATTGGATTCCGTTCATCAGCAGCATAGAGATTTAGAGGATGGGTTTTAAAAGCAAACAGATGATTGCAGTATTACTAATAGCCAACATATATTGGGCATCTCCACATCAGGGGACAAGAAAAGCAAGTCCTGCCCTGCCAGAGCTCACATGAGTGGGAGAGGCAGGCATTGGCCCTAGTGACATCACCCACTTCAGAGCGCGGAACCGGTTCCCAAAATAAAAGGGGAGCCCAGTGGGAAGGGCTTGACTGAAGACTCGTGGGAGCTGGTGGGTGGACAGGACAAAGCACTGGCTCCACGGCAGCTGTGTAACCCTGGAAATGTCCCTTGATCCCTCTGAGCCTTAAAAAGGGTAAAATGTGTATCATAAGAGCCCAAGTGTTGATTTCAAATTTCAGTGCATGACCAGGACTCTCCTTGCCCAAACCCCTCCAAGGTCTTCCCATCACAGAATAAACCTCTGGTCCTTACCTAGAGAGCTGGGTCTGGCTGCTTCTCCCTATTCACATTCTGTTCCAGAGCTTCTGGCGGCTTGTGTTCTGGAACATGCTGGAATGTTTCCACCTCAGGGCCTTTACTCCCGTAGCTCCCTCTGTCTGGAACATTCTTCCCCCAGGTATGCTCACTCCCTCATTTCATCCACATCTCTGTGTCCCTGTTAGTTTCTCCAGGAAGCCCTCCAGGGGCGCCAACTAAGCCACAGCCCGTCTCTTTCAGAACACCAGCTCGTCTCCCGCCTGGACCCATAGCACAGCTTGGTTTACCCATGTGTTTGCTTGTCAGCTGGCTCCTTGTCTTTTTTTTCCAAGCTGCAAGTTCCTGGAGGGCAGGAACCTGGCCTGTTTAGGTCACGCCTCTATCACCAGCACCGAGCATGTAGTACGTTCAGTGAAGACCTGGTGAAGGAGTGAATCGCTGTGTCACCCAGAGCAGGAACCCAGAGACCAGGCCATGGTCAGAGATCATAGAGGCCTCCAGTTTTAGACTCAGGACCCCAGACCCTATCAGCCTGGCACTGGGGGGCCACGGGAACCTAGCCAAGGAGGGACAGAGCAGTTAGATCTGTGTGCTGGAGGGCACGGGCTGCCAGCTGCGGCAGATTGAGGGAACCAGGGAGGCCTGTTGTTGGGGGGGAGACGGGAGGGGTGGCATTGCCGTCCCCTCCTTGAGTCTGAAGCATGTGGGGGCGGGGAACAGGGTGCAGGGGCCGCTTTACTGGGAAGCTGTCTGGTGGGGGCCAGATCCCCCCAGGGACAGGAAACCCTCGCCCATCAGGGCAGCCATGGGTGAGGAAGGAGTCAGCGTTGCTCCAAGGCATTTGCATCCTTCCAGAAGACTTTCTCCAGCTTTGATGGCGCCCTGGCCTCCATTCCTTGGGCACCTCTCTCCTCTCTTCTCAGCTGCCTCCTCCAGTTGGCCACCCCTGGCTAGAGGTAGGATGTGGGCTGCCACAGGGCCCCAAGTTCTCCCAGCAAAGCAGCTCTCTTCCTGGCTCTTCTAGGCATGTAATGGGCTGACCCCTGACCTCCCCGCTGTCTCCCCCCAACCCAGTGCTCTGCCCTCCGGGTTAGGTCAGTGATGAAAGCTGGTGGGAGCCCCGAGGGGGTGGGGGGCGGGGGCAGACAGTGCCTGATTGTTCTCCACCCCTGGCAGCTCGGCACGCTGGCTGCCAAGGGCCTGACTTTTGCTCTGTCTCTCTCCTTCACCAGGTCAGGGGTTCTCAGATTCAACAAGTGGGAAGTTAATTCCCATGCAGATCCGAGAACACCCCTAGAGGTGACATAGATTACCAGGCCCCGCATGGGGGGCGCAGGGTTCAGACACGGGGCTGGGAGGCCAGGTAGGACCCCGCTTTGAGAAGAGCCTGGGACTTAGGCATCCCTGGCCCTCGTGGGGTTCCACCAAGTGTGAAATGGCATCTCAGGATGCTAAGAGCAAAGCCAGCGCCACGGGAAGGTGTGGGGACGGCACGTGACTCAGCTGTGACTGTGTCTTCTCCCTGCTTGCCCCTCTGACCTGCCCTCCCCACTCCCCGCCCTCCGTATCCATACGTGTCAGGTCTGTGTCAGGCTCTCTGTTCTCTCCCATCAGTCTAGCTGTCTGTCTTGCACCAATAAATACCACACTGGCCAAATTGCTAGAGCTTTTCTAATAAGCCTGGCTAGTCAGCAAGCCGGAGAAGGCAGTGGCAACCCACTCCAGTACTCTTGCCTGGCAAATCCCATGGATGGAGGAGCCTGGTAGGCTGCTGTCCATGGGGTCACTAGGAGTCGGACACGACTGAGCGACTTCACTTTCATGCATTGGAGGAGGAAATGGCAACCCACTCCAGTGTTCTTGCCTGGAGAATCCCAGGGACAGTGGAGCCTTGGTGGGCTGCCGTCTCTGGGGTCGCACAGAGTCGGACACGACTGAAGCGACTCAGCAGCAGCAGCAGCAGTCAGCAAGCACCCCTACCTTATTCTTCAGGAGTATCTCAGCTGTTCTTAGTGCTTTGCCCTTTCTTACTGCTTTCATTTTTTTTTTTTTCTTACTGCTTTTAGAATCAGCTTGACAGGCACCACCAAAACCCTGTCGGGGTTTGATCCAGACTGAATTGAATCTAGACATTAATTTGGGAAGAGCTGACAGTCTTAAGACATTGAATCTCCTTATGCAAGTTTGTGGCTGTCTCTCTGCGTTTACTTCAGTTTCTTTATTTGACTTTTTATTAAGTAAAATTTCAAACGTACAAGATTAGAGAAAAAAGAATGACGAAGCTCTTTTTCATCCAGCACCAAGCTTTATCAGTTAAATCTTGCAATTGCTGTATCTCCAGCCATAACCCTGTCCACTCCCATCCCCCCATTCATTTTTTTTCCAGCTACTCTTTGGGGGTCTTCATGAATGTCTTCCAATAATGGTTTTTTTTGGTCTCTTTTCCTTTTTAAATAATTATAAATTGACAAGAAGTTGCAAAAATAGTATAGTTCCCACCCCATGGTGACATCTTACATAACCAGGACACTTTATCAAAGCAGGAAATTGACACTGGTACCATTCACAGACCTTGTTAAGATTTCACTAATTTTCCTTGTATTCTTATGTGTGCATGTGCGTGTGCACGTGTGTGTAGGTCCATGCAATTTCATCACCTGTATGGATTCATATAATCACCACCATGATCAAGATACAGAATACTGTCCCACAAGACCCCTCGTGTTACTCGTTTATAGCAACACTTATATCCCTGCCCAGCTCCTCCAGCCACTAATCCGTGCTCCATCTCTACGCTGTCGTCATTCTGAGAACATCACAGTGATGGAACCACAACCTTTCGAGACAGATTCCTTTCACTCAATGTAATTCCCTCGAGCACCATCCAGATCATCACATGCATTGGCTGTTAATTTCTTTTTATTGCCAAGTAGTATTCTGTGACATGGAGGTACCAGTCTCTGTAACCGTTCACTTACTGAAAGGCACTTAGGTTGCTTCCAGTTTTTAACTATTACCAATAAAGTTGCTGTGTACAGTTATGTACATATGTTACTGAGGATGTGGGTTTTGGGGTGGCATTGTCTTTGTTTGTTTGTTTTGACTGGGCCATGTAGCATGTGAGAGCTTAGTTTCCTGATCAGGGATCAAACCTGTCCCCCCTGTGCTGAAAGTATGGAGTCTTAACCACTGGACCACCAGGGAAGTCCCATGGATATGAGTTTTTGTTTCTTTATAATAAATGCCCAGAAGTGGGTTATATGATTGATGGACATCTTGTTTTTTAAAAAACTACCAAACTATTTTCCAGGGTGGTTATACCTCAGTAATATTTTATGCTCTTCTCTGTAAATATTTTCTTATATTTCATTTTTGTTAATTATCGTTAAATGGAGGATTTTTTAAAATTATATTTTCTTTGCTCTGTTGTTTATAAAGCAATTACTTTTTTATTGATATGATTTATACACCAAAAAATTCACCATTTTGAAGTGTATAATTCAGTATGTATTCACAACGTTGCACGACCATCACCTCTATCAAATTCCTGAATATTTTCATTACCCCCAAAAGAAACCTGTATCTGTTAGCAGTCACTCCTCATCTCCTGTCCCTGGCAACTTAATCTACTTTCTGTTGCTATGGGTGTGCCTACTCCAGGCATTTCATATCAGTGGAATCATTGGTCTTTTGTGTCTGGCTTCTTTAATTTAGCATCGTGTTTTCAGGGTTCATCCATCCACATGTTGTAGCTGCAACTAGCTTTTGATATTGATTTGATATAGGAATGCCCTATTTCGAGCTGTGAAATTTCTTACTTCTTACTTTCTTACTTCTTACTTTCTTCATAGTTCTAATAATTTGCCTCTGGATTATTTTGGATTCTCTATATAGACAATCATATCACCTGAAAACAATCCCAGTTTTACTTTTCTTATCCAACCCTTATATTTTGTTGTTTTTGTTTTTTCATGTCTTACTGCCCCAGCTAGGACCCCAAGTACAGTGTTGAATAGATGTATGGATGAAGGCCAACTTGTCCCTGACTTAGTGAATGTATCTATTGCCCCTTTAAGAACAATGCTTGTGCTGCTTTTGCAGGTAATTTTTTATCAGTTTAAGGAAGTTCCTTTCTATCCCGAGTTTGCAAAGACATTTTTATTGAAAGTCGATGTTGAGATTTAGTGCCAATGCTGAGATGATCATGAGTTTTCTCCCTTAATTTATTAGTGTGATGAATGAAATTATAGACTTTAAAATGTAAAACCAGAATTACCTTTCTAGGATAAACCAAATTCTGTTATGGGGTATATATCCTTTTTATTCCTTGCCAGATTTGTTCTGCTAATATCTTACTTAGGGCTCTCGCATTGAATTTCACAAGCGGGAAATGGTCTGTAAGGTTTCCTTTGAATGTTCTGTGTAAAAATAGAAAGGAACCATCCCCAAGCCTAATGTGTGTCTCAGAATCTCAGACCCTGTCCCTGTCACTCTCTCAGGGTGCCCCTCTGTCCCTCCCCAGACACACTGCGTTAGCCCGGGGGGTGCTCCCGAGGGTGGCAGAAGGCAGAGGGCCACTTGGATGAGACAGCCTGGAAACCTGGGGCCTCAAGCTTTGGGAGGAACACGGAGCTGAGATTCCCCAAACCAGCCAAGGGGTCTACGCGCCTGGGCCCCTCATTAAAGAGGAAGGCTTCAGAGAAATCTTCCATGCCTTTCTCCATGGGGAGGGAGAAAGCCCTCCAGAGGAAGTGGCTGGAAGGGGGCAGGGGGCAGGGGTTAATGGCGGCATTGTGCTCAGGGCTGACGGATGGCTGGCCTGTCAGTGGCAGAGGCCCAGCCTTAGCAGCCCCAGGGAGATCCCCTCCCCCCCAGTCATCCTCTGAGGGAGAGGGCCCTGCTGGCCTTTGATAATGGCTGGGGGCCGCCCTCCCTGCTGTGGGGTCACTGGGCCATTCTCTTTGGTGGGGCCTGGTCTGTGGAGGCCCAGGATGCAATCTCCACTCTGGCCTGACCATCAGGCGCTGCAGGTGGCCAGAGTGGGTGTCCTGCCCCAGGGCCCCTTGCCTTGCTGGATCTCAGGCACCCAACACAGGCCATCTCGTGCCAGCCCTGCCTGTCTTGTGGATGACTGTGTCTCAGAAGGGATCTGGTGAAATCCAGCTCCCTGACATCTGGGGCAGGGAAATGAGGTTATGACTTGTCAAGGCTCCCGTGGGAGCAGAGGGATAACCGGTCCTAGGACTTTCTGCTCAAATGTGCCTGGACTGGGGCCAGGTTGCTGCTGAGATGAGTTAGACACAGTCTGCCCTCAAGTGGCTCGGAGGCTGGGAAGAGGGGAGTCATCACGGGTACAGAGAAATATAAGTGTGGTAAATGCAGCAAGCACAGAACTCTGTGAGTGCAGAAAAGGGACCACGAGCCCAGCCAGGCAGTCAGGAAGGCCTCCAGGAGGAAATGATGCTGGAGGCTGATTTTCAAAGAGTGAGTAGAAGTTATACCAGGAAGGAGGGGACAGCAGGGAAAGGCATCCAGGCAGGGGGAAGAGCGTGAGCAAAAGCACAGAGCAAACTGGTGGGTGCGTGTGAGCCGCAGCAGTTCAGTGCTAAGTAGGAGAAGGCAATGGCACCCCACTCCGGTACTCTTGCCTGGAGAATCCCAGGGGCGGCGGAGCCTGGTGGGCTGCCGTCTATGGGGTCACACAGAGTTGGACACGATTGAAGCGACTTAGCAGCAGCAGCAGCAGGTAGGTCAGCAGGGCCAGGTTTTCTGGGGCCTCACATGCCCAGATGGCTAGACTTGGCGGTGTGGAAAAGTTAAGAGCCAGGCTCTAAGCCTGCCTTCTTTGCAACCATCCAACCTTTGGTCATTCAGCTCACTGAGCGGCAGTGTGACCTTGGGCAGATCTCTTCCTCTGGCATAGCCTCCCACAGACACACTCTACCCTGGGCTGCCCGGTCTGCCTGAGGTTATCCAGCATCAATTTCAGAGTGGACAACAGGAGGTCTGTTTCTGCCGCAGCATCACTGGACCACATCAGCCCCGGCTGGCCTAACGGGGACTTCCTGTTAAGGGAAGAAAGCAACGCCCTCTCTGTTAGTGGGGTCTTCTGTCACTTGTTGTCAAATGCTCTCCTGGTTCAGGCTCCTTTTGTTGTTCAGTCACTAAGTTGTGTCCGACTCTTTGCAACCCCGTGGACTGCAGCGCATCAGGCTTCCCTGTCCCTCACAATCTCCCTGAGTTTGCTCACACTCGTGTCCATTGAGTCGGCGATGCCATCCAGCCATCTCATCCGCTGTTCCCTCTTCTCCTCATGCCCTCAATCTTTCCCAGCATCGGGGTCTTTTCCAATGAGTCATTTCTTCATATCAGGTGTCCAAATTATTGGAGCTTCAGCTTCAGCATCAGTCCTTCCAGTGAATATTCAGAGTTGATTTCCTTTCGGATTGACTGGTTTGATCTCCTTACTGTCCAAGGGACTCTCCAGCACCACTCTTTTGATGTTTGAAAGCATCAGTTTCTCGGCGCTAAATTTTCTTTATGGTTCAACTCTCAAAACCATACATGACTACTGGAAAAACCATAACTTTGACAATACAGACCATTATCGGCAAAGTGATGTCTCTGCTTTTTGATGCCTCAAACTGAAGAATAGAGAGGATAAAATACACTCGAGAACTTACACATCCACATAAACATTTTTTCAGAGAAATGAGACTTTCTCTTAAATACAGGGTACGCTTTTCACTTTTATTTCAAATAACTTTAAAACTTGAACATATTTAGTGTAGAAATTTGGAAATACAATAAAGAACAAGTACTAAAAATTTAAAAATCACCAGCCAGAAATAAAGAAGGTTAGAATTTGGAGGCATTTTCTTTCCACTTTTTTGCTTATATGTCTTTAAATGAAGTCGAGCTCACAGCATTTAGTTTTTTCTATTTTTATTAATGTAACATACATGCACATATTGTTTTATATCCTGATTTTATGTTGTACCAAAAGCGTTTCCTATCTAATTACAACTTTTCACTAAGTGTCATATTTACTGGCTGCATCATATTCTGTCATAGGAAATGCTATAATTCATTTCAACAAGCCCCAAGGGACTGCTGAATACTGAGGTGGTGACCAGTTGCAGTAGACATCTGTGGGGCATAAGTCCTTATTTATACCTAGTTTGCTTTAACAAAATGTCCTACAAATGCAGCCTCCCCCTCTTCCCAACCCAGGAATCGAACACGGGTCTCCTGCACTGAATGTCCCAAGGCATTCAGCAGTGACAGGCGTTCAGCAGGTCCTGGGGTCAGCCACCTGGCAGAGCCCACCGGCGGCCTGTGGTTGCCTGGTGGCGCTGGGTCCTCCCTTAGTGCGTGCATGCTCAGTCATGTCCAACTCTGCAACTATGTAGCCTGCCAGGCTCCTCCATCCATGGGATTCTCCAGGCAAGAATACTAGGGTGGGTTGCCATGCCCTCTTCCAGGAGATCTTCCCAACCCAGGGATTGAACCCGTGTCTCTTGCATCTCCTGCATTGGCAGGTGGGTTCTTTACCACAGGTGGTTGTGGTGGTTTAGTTGCTAAATCGTGTCTGACTCTTGCAACCCCATGGACTGTAGCCTGCCAAGCTCCTCCATCCACGGGATTCTCCAGGCAAGAATACTGGAGTGGGTTGCCATTTCCTTCTCCAGGGGATCTTCCCGACCCAGGAATTGAACACGGGTCTCCTGCACTGCAGGCAGATTCTTTACCAACTGAGCTATGAGGGAAGTCCATAGTCTTTACCACAGACCCTCTTGGCAAATGTTTAGATTTTTGCAACCATTTGTCTTTCTCCCTGTATATTTCTTCTTCTTTCTGAATATTTATTTATGTGACTGCGCTGGGCCTTAGTTGCCCCACGCAGGATCTTTGATCTTCATTGCAGCATGCGGGAGCTTTGGTTGTGGCATATGGCATCTACTTCCTTGACCAGGGATCGAACCTGGGCCCCCTGCTTTGAAAGCACGGAGTCTTAGTCACTGGGCCACTAGGGAATTCCTGCCCCTGCATGCTTCTAATGATCTTCTCTTATTCTGCTCTGATCTAGGAAATCAAAGCTCTGAGGTATCACAGTCACATCAAAAAGGAGAAGAAATAGACACTGAGTGGGCCCGTGAGGGGCTCCCCAAGGAGAAGTGCCTGATGGGGGTGGGAAGACTCCAGCAAGGCCCCTCCGAGCCTCAGCCTCCTGAGACAATGACAGGCGCTCCGCCTCCCTCATGAGAGCCAGGCCCCATGGAGGTCCCGAATGCAGGGCTGGCCCCGTCTCCCTGCCGGCCTCCTGCACCAGAGAGACAAGGCCTGAGGTCTAGAGCAGGGGGTGGGGGTGTGGCAGTGCTGAATGGACCCCCACACAGAAGGGGCGTGGTGGGCTGCCCACAGCCACCGCCTTGCCCGCTCTTCAGATACCCCACGCCCTGCTCATACCCAGGGGACCCCGGAGCCTCTCCACGCATCTCCAGCCGTGGCTGGGAGCACAGGCCAGTCACAGCCCTGGGCACCAGGGCCGTCTGGATCACCCCTCCTCAGTCGGGAGGCCTGGGTGTCTTCCTGCTGGTGACGCCATCAGTGTTGAGAGGGAGGGGCACTGCGGCGCCCCAGCCTTCACTTCGCACCCTCTCAGCCTCCTGGTCTCCCAGCAGACATCGGAGCCCTCTTATGGGAAAGGCTGAGGTGTGAGGCTTCCAGGTGAGCTGGTGACTGGGGCTGTCACTCCTCCAGGAAGACCCAACCGAGGCATTTTCCCACCCTCAGCCCTCCCCAACCTCCACCCCCAAAGTCAAGGCAGCGAGGCTCCAAAAACTGCTGGTGGAAGGCCAGCTGCTTCCTGAGGTGGAGAAATCTCCATCCAGGGGCCTGGATGTCCAGGTCTAAAAGGACTCCTTGCTTCTCTGAGGTCTCTCCCAAAAGGGCCCGTCCACCCACAGGGCTGGGTCCCCCACCAGTGTGGACCAGGTCACCAGGGAACCTGGACTGACTAACGCCGAAGAATGTCCAGGTGTCAGCCCCAGACCACTGGGAGTAAATCAGCGCTGCAGACGGCATCCTTCTCCAGCTTCTCGCCCAAACTTCTCACCCAAACTGCCTCTGCCCCACACCCGGGCTTCCCTGCCCCTCTGTCCTCCTTCCAGCTCCCAAAGCTCCCCTGCCCCTCCAAGCCCTGCCTCCTCCTCCTGCTGAGCGTCTTTTTCTCTCTCAGCCTTTTTTGTGTGTATCACCGGATTCTCCTTCTGGAGTATAGCTGCTGTACAGTGTTATGTGAGTTTCTGCTGCGTAACAAACCTCTGTGTATATGTACATCCCCTCCCTTGGCAGCGAGGCTCCAAAAACTGCTGGTGGAAGGCCAGCTGCTTCCTGAGGTGGAGAAATCTCCATCCAGGGGCCTGGATGTCCAGGTCTAAAAGGACTCCTTGCTTCTCTGAGGTCTCTCCCAAAAGGGCCCGTCCACCCACAGGGCTGGGTCCCCCACCAGTGTGGACCAGGTCACCAGGGAACCTGGACTGACTAACGCCGAAGAATGTCCAGGTGTCAGCCCCAGACCACTGGGAGTAAATCAGCGCTGCAGACGGCATCCTTCTCCAGCTTCTCGCCCAAACTTCTCACCCAAACTGCCTCTGCCCCACACCCGGGCTTCCCTGCCCCTCTGTCCTCCTTCCAGCTCCCAAAGCTCCCCTGCCCCTCCAAGCCCTGCCTCCTCCTCCTGCTGAGCGTCTTTTTCTCTCTCAGCCTTTTTTGTGTGTATCACCGGATTCTCCTTCTGGAGTATAACTGCTGTACAGTGTTATGTGAGTTTCTGCTGCGTAACAAACCTCTGTGTATATGTACATCCCCTCCCTCCCACGCCAAGCTGAGCTCTCTGTGCTACACAGCCGGTTCCCTCAGCTTTGGTGGTGGTTTAGTTGCCCAGTCGTGTCCAACTCTTGCGACCCCATGGACTGTAGCCCTCCAGGCACCTCTGTCCATGGGATTTCCCAGGCAAGCATACTGGAATCGGTTGCCATTTCCTTCTCCAGGGGATCTCCCCAACCCAGGGATCACACCCAGGTCTCCTGCACTGCAAGCGGATTCTTTACCGACAGCCACCAGGGAAGCCCGCTTTATTGACGTCTAACTCACGTCCTGCACAAGTCACATTTTTAAAGTGCACAATTCAATGTTTTTTAGTGTATTTATAGAGTTGTACAACCATCATCAGCGCTATCATTTCAGAACATTTTCATCACCCCCAGAAAGAAACCCTGTACCCTCCAGTCATTTTTCAATTCCCTAGCCCGAGGTAACCATAGTTTACTTTCTGTCTCTACAGATGTACCTGCTCTGGACATTCTAGACCAAACTCTTGCCCTGTTTCCCCCTCTGTAAAACAGGGGTGGTGATGGCTCCTCCTCACAGGGTTTGGTGAGAGAATTTAAATAACACCTGGACTTAGGATCATGTGTGGCGCAGAGCAGACGCTGTATGAAGTCTGCCGTCGACATCATCTCCAGGGCCTGGGCTCCTCCGCCCATCCACATGCCTTCCACCTGCCCTGTGAGCTCATTTCCCCCTCATCCAGACCCCCAGCCTAGACGCCAGACCTCCCTGGCATCCCCACCCAGACATCCCGACAGCCTCTCAGACTGAGCATTTCCTTCCTCCCCAAGCCTGCCTGTCCTTCCCATGCCGTGCCCCTCACTCACGAAATGGAATGACCGTCACCTGGTCATCCAGACCAGACACGAGGGGCACCCCTCCCCACCTGGCCCATCAGTCCGACTGTGTCCTCCCTGCTCTCCCTCCCCTGGTGGTCACCCCAACCTGCCTCCATCTCCAGTTTAGTGGTCACGAGCTGGGCTCTGATGTCCAGTGGTGGGCTTTGGTGTCCAATGCAGCTCTGTCCACCACTCATCACCTCACCTGTCTGAACCTCAGATTCCTGGGCAATAAAATTGTCGTTGTTCAGTCACCAAGTTATGTCCGACTCTTTGCAACCCTGTAGACTGCAGCATGCCAGGCCTCCCTGTCCCTCAGTAGATGATAAAATAAAATGTCCTATAGAAGAATGCCTTCACCATTCGCTTGTCTTGAGGACTATATGAATAAAATATATGAAGAGCTTAAGTCCTTGATAAGCATTACTGTCCCCGCCAGGTGACTCCACTGCTCCCGAGCCCGGTCCCCACCTCCATCTTGCCCACAGCGCCTCCTGTGCCAGTCATGACAGGCTGACCATGTGCAGGACACTGAGGGAGCCCTCGCATGCCCTGCTTTCTTTAACCATCACGACATTCCCAGGAGGCAGATGCCGTTACCCTCATTTTACAAATAAGGAAACTGAGGCCCAAGGTCCCACGGCTGGAGTCAACCACTGCCTCCAGTGGTAATCATGTTGGTAATCATGTATTGATGGAAAACATTTATCGAGACCCTACTGTGGATCAGTTACTGAGCTGAGTCACTTTAGTGACTTACCTTGCTAAGTCACTTTAGTCATGTCCGACTCTTTGCTACCCTATGGACTGTAGCACTCCAGGCTCCTCTGTCCATGGGACTCTCCAGACAAGACTACCGGAGTGGATTGCCATACCCTCCTCCAGGGGATCTTCCCAACCCAGGGATCCAACCCATGTCTCTTACGTCTCCTGCATTGGCAGATGTGTTCTTTACCACTAGCGCCACCTGGGAAGCCCGTTACTGAGCTGGGTGCTGGGAAAACAGTAATAAACCCAGCCCATAGACCCAGCCCAAATAAAAATTTGTGTTCTCCTAGAACACAAATCGGACCCCTTAAAAATCCTTCAGTGACTATTCCACTGCCCTCAGGATGCAGTCCTTGTACCTTATCAGGGCACCCTGGGTCTTCAGGAGCCCTTCCTCCCTGCCCTCGGCAGCCTAGCTCTCCCACTGTTCCTGCCCCACCCTGATCCAGTGCACCAGCCTGGTGGGGCCTCCCCACCCCAACACACACCGCTCATCTTCTTCCCAGACTCATCCCCCACACCAGCTTCTTTCCTGCCTTCTCCCTCCATTTCTTTGCCTGGTGAACTTTTATTCATCTGTTGAGGCTCCGGGCACAGTCACTTTCTCCAGGAAGCCTTCCTTCCCCAACCTTCCAGCCTAGATGAGATCCCAGGCCGCTTGTCTCCAGCACGCTGACTCTTCACTGATTTGTCTCTCCTGGACTGTGGTTTCTGGAGGGCAAACCTGGGGGCCTCCGTCATGCCCCATCCATCAGCAAGTCAACTGATTTTACCAGTCTCGCCATGACCCAAAGGCCCCAGCCCAGTCCTGAGGTCGCGTCTGAGGGCACGCTGCTGACGCCGCGTGCACGCCCCACGAGGAGTCATTTTGCTCTGTTTCACGTCACCATAAATGCTGGGACAGCGTGAAATGGACGAACTGTTGAATGGCGCATCTGCGCACAATCTCCCCAGGGTTCCAGCTTCTGTGATTCCAGACAAGGGACCAGGGCTGTCGGGATCCTCCAGGCCTCTCAAGGGGTGGGTGGGTTGCAGCCCTGGAGAGAGATGACCAGGGCTGGAGTCACCTGGGTGAGCCCCAAGTCCTGGCTGGGCAGCCTCTCTGTGTCTCAGTTTCCTCATCTGAAAAATAGTGACTTCAGCTCAGCCCAGCCTGCCTTGCCAGGCTGTCGGGAGGAGCCAGAGACTGTGTTCCCTGAGGGCAGGCGCTTGGTACTGGCTTCCTGATACTCCCATCTCAGACACATTCTCTTTCATTTTCAAAAAAAAATTCCAGGAAACTTGGTTCTAGGCATTCTCTGGAGACCCACACCCATCTCAGTGTTTCCCGACCTGAAGGCTCTTTCTCAAGGAGGTTTTGGGAAGCGGGGAACATAGCCGGGTCCAGCTGAGCACCTGGTTGGGACACTCACCCGTGGAGCCTCAGTCTCCACCTCCGAAAGATGGGCCGTCACTCCGGCCCGAGGCTGCTGTGCTGATGAAGTGAGATGGTTCGTGAGAAGGTGACTTGTCCCAGCACAGGAGGGTGGCCTGGGGTGGAGGGCGGAGGTGCGCCCCAGGACGGTAGGTACATCGCACCCCGGCCACCCCACATCCTGCTCCCGGCGGCCTGCCCGAAGCCGCCTGGCCGCCCACAGTATGGCCGCCGCGGCCGCCGGGCAGGGAGGGCGCCACGGCCAGGCCACGGTCACTCCCGGGGGCCCGGGGGTGCAGCACGGGCGGGAGGCGCGGCCCGCAGGGAGTGGGGGGGGCCGGGAAGAGCCAGGGAGAGGGGCCGGGAGGCGAACAAAAGGTCCCTTTGTGGCGCGGCCGCGAGAAGAGGCGCGCATTACCCAATGCCCAGAAGCCATGTTGGTAACAAGAGAACCATTCTCTGCCTCGCTTGGAAAACAACTTGGAGCAGAGAGAGACCGGGAGAGAGTTAACCCCATGGGCGCGGGGCACAGGGGCCCGAGGCCACCGTGGGAGGCGGGAGGGGGCCGGCGCCCGCTGGCGGCCTTTCGGGCCTGAGCCCGTGGTTTCCTGTCTCCCAGGCCTGCTCTGCGGTCGGAGGCTGCAGAGCCGCAACATGGCCGCGTGGCCGCCGCCCAGCAGCCTTGGACAGGGGGCTGGAGCCGGGGCTGCTGCTGCTGCCTGGGCCTGGCCAGATGTGTGACCTCTGCCTGCTCCCAGCTTCAGGGCCTGGCCCACCCCGAGGGCGCCCCCCACCCCCCAACTCCCAGTCCGGACTCTGCGCCTGCAGGTCCTAGGACTGGCCCTGGCTCCAGGGCCCCACGACCTCCACAAGCCTCCCTTGGCTGACAGGCGGCATAGTTCCTCCTCAGGAAGTCCCTTCCATCTTTGCACAGTTTCGCTGTTAAGTTTTTCCTGAAACTTCATTAAATCTCTTTCAGCCCTGTGCATCCTCTACCCACCAGTCCTGGTTCTCAGGCTCCTAGAGACCACATCTGGTAGGAAGGGGAAGGATACCAGAAGAAGCCGCTGCTGTGTTTTGGGCCCCTCACATGCACTTCCGGGCCAGCCTGGCGGGAGTGAGCTGTGACCCTGTCTGCCAACGCCACTTATTCTAAAAGCAGCTAACACAGGGCCACACGGAGGAGGCATCCCATGAATAAGCAGAAGAAAGAGGTCCTTCCTTCCTTCCATCCTTCCTTCCAGAAATACAGGCGGAGCCATGTGCCCAGCTCTGTCTTAGCTCTGGGACTCAGCAGTGGACCAAATAGACCACCCTGCCCCCAGGGAGTGGGCAATAAAAAAGCAAAGACACAAACTAATGGCAGGTGGCCACAGGCTTGATGGTGACAAATCTGGGCAAAGAGAAAGAGTGACAAGAGGGATAACTTTAGAAATGGTGGTCGGGGGAGGCCTCCGCAAGGCTCTGCCATTTCACAAAGATCTGAATGGAGAGAGGAGGAACGCTCAGGCAAAGAATTTCCAGGCACTGGGCACAGCATGCAACGGCCCTGAGGGGGACCATCCCGGGGAGTCTGGGAAGAGCCAGGAGGTCAGAGTGGCTGCAGCAGAGACATCGGGGCTCAGGTCATGGGGAAGGATGGGAGAGCCCAGGCGCGTGAGGGCCCGCAGGAGCTTGGAGCAAGGGTTGTGTGGTCAGAATTCCATTTCGACAAGGACTCTTTGGCTGCCTTGTGGGGAACAAACTGCAGGGGTCAAGGGTGAGAGCCAGACACCTAACAGGGCTTTCGTCATACCCCCCTAACCCCTGCGTGCTCCCCTCCCTAGCTCTCCTCCTCCCCAGCTTGCCCACCCTCCCATCGTAGGCGCAACTATTCTCGGAGCAAATGTTGGCCCAGCACCTTCTAGGTGTTAAGAATGAGGCGTTTGGTCTTTGACCCAGACAGGATCCTAAAGAGAGCAAGGTTGCCCTGCGGGGGTGGGGATGGTTCACAGTTGGAGGGGTCCCAGGCACCCGAATGGGACCCAGTAAAGGACGACCCTTGCCTGTGGACCCCTGGTTAAAGAATGAAGCCTGGGCAGTTTTTGAAGTTTCACAAAGGGCTCTCAGGACCCTCCTCTCCTAGTCCACCTGTGTTGTGACATCAGCAAACAGCCCAGAAACCCAGGGGCTCAGTGCCCTGGCTCCCACCTCAGGCAGGTCCCTGGCATCCCAGAGCCTCAGTTTCCTCATCTGTAACACTGCATGGACCTCGCAGGTCTGCTGAGTACCACTCAGTCCTCAGGGGGCGGAGACAGGCTCTGAGAGGTGAATGATGGAGCTTGGCCCTTCCCTGCACCTCTGCGTGTTCCTGACACACCTGTGGGGCCTCAGCTCCGCCCCTTCTAAGGCCCAGAGCTGCGTGCCGGAGCAGGGCAGACACTGCAGAAAGTAGTGACAGTATCGAGGGGCTTCAGGTGGCAGAGGGGCCAGTGGGTAGGAGTGAAAGTGTTAGTCGCTCAGTCGTGTCCAACTCTTTGTGACCCCGTGGACTGTAGCCCACCAGGCTCCTCTGTCCATGGGATTCTCCAGGCAAGAACACTGGAGGGGTTGTCATTCCCTTCTCCAGGGGATCTTCCTGAGCCGGGGATCTTCCCGAGCCAGGGATTGAACCCGAGTCTCCCGCATTGCAGGCAGATTCTTCACTGTCTGAGCCATCAGCAGGTGGGACAGGGAGGCTATGAGACCCGGAAGACAAAGCAAGACAGACTTGGGCGTTCCAACTGAACAGAAAGCACCCCAGCCCTGGCAGCCACCCTGGTAGGGTGAGAGAGAGGCCCCTTGTGATCCTGACTTCCCCCCACCCCCACCCCGACTGGCTGTAAGCAGCCTGGCTTCTCAAGCCTCTGCATCTTCATTTGTCAAACGGGCCCCTCCTCTCTGGTCCCAGAGGGTGGTGGCGAGGATCAGATGAGTGGGAAGCTGGGCACGCAGGGAGCCGGTGGAGCTTTATACTGGGTTCCTGCGGGCTTCCAGGCCTGTGCACTCCTGACAAAATGATCTAACATGGTGGATTTGTGCAACAGGCAGGGCTGCAGAGGAAAGAGGGAAAACAGGGGCCGGAGAGAGAGGGAATGGGGGAGGAAGGGGGGAGGGCTTCCTGGAGGAAGCAAGTTGTACATATCGTGGGGGATGGGAGGGTTTGCACGGGCCAGGAGGCGAGGGAGGGCTTGTAGGCAGAAGGGCTAGCACAAAGGCACAGAGAAGGGAACCAGCAGAGAGAACAGGAACGAGAAGGGCAGAGCCCTTGTTAGCAAGGTGGCGTGGGGCGGCTGGGGTTGGGATCCTGGGAAGTCCAGAGCCTCCTAGGCCAGAGCTTGGAGATTCACCTCCACCCCTTCCAGCCTTGGGCTTAAAGTGCCTGATTTCCATCTCTGGCCTCTGCTCGAATCCTACCCTCCCTGTGGGGCACGCTCCCCATGTCTTTGCTGGTCAACCCATTGTTGAGAGCTATATGGCAAAAAGACCCGCTCTGGGAAGTCCTCCCTGAGCCCCAAGCCAGGCTGAGAATCCCTCCCCTGGAAGTAGTTTGTGCTGTCCCAGTGGGAAAGAACTATTATTATACTCATTGTACAGAGGAGAAAACTCTGACTCAGAGAGCTATCCTCACGGCTCAGGGGTGCGTGACTGGAAGGAGTGATCCCGCAAAAAGTGAGATGTGTATAAGAGACAGATCCAGGGCCAAGGAAATTCCAGGCCTGACTCTGCCCTGGAGAAGCTGGTCACCTGGGCAAGTCCTTACCCGCTATGGGCCTCAGTGGCCTCATCTGTCAAATAGGAGCAGCAAGGCCTGCCCAGACCCACCTCACGGGCCGGAGAGAGAAACCCGGGCCTAGAGAAGGGCGGCACTGTGTGAGTTGTAAGGGGCCAGGCCCACGCACGGTCACTTTGATATTTTACAGAGAGGAGTTGCCTCCCCAGCTTGGGAGTCAGCTCCATGAAGGGGGACGTGAATTACAGGTGATGATATGGGGTCCTTGCGGTTGCTTACCCCTGAACAGAGAGGAGCCCGGCTCTGGCCCACCCGGTCCCTCTCAGCACCAGCCACCCCCAAACGCCTCCGTCCTCTCCACAGACAGGGTGCTCGCCCCATCGGACACAGTCTTTCCTCAGCAGTTGTCTTCCTCGTCTTCCAAGACCCAGCTCGACGGTCCCTGCTCCTGGAAGCGTCCTGACTCCAGGGGGGCGAGCAGCACCCTCTTCCTCTGTTGCATTCGGCAGGATGAACACATCAGGTGTGGCGTTAGCCATCTTAGCGTCCCAGCAAGGGTGTGGGCTCCGTGCGGGTGGGTCCCTGCCCCACGCTCAGCGCTGGGCCTAACAGCGTCAACAGGTGTGAGCGAGCCGATGCGTGTGTGCACATGTACGTGAGCGCCGGGAGAGCTGGTCGGGAGGTGACCTGCTCAGGAGAGGACAGGGAGGGGTCAAAGTTTCCTACGTGCATCCCCAGCCTCCACTCGGGGCTCCCTCTACTCCCAAGACCGTGACCCCCCCAGGCTCCCCTGCGCCCACTCAGACTGAGGGAGCGTCTGGCTCCTTGCCACCTGAGTCAAGGTCAGCTCGTCCCCTGCCGGGTCACAGGGCACACCCCCAGGAGGACTGTACTGGTGGTGTTTCCAGAGCTCTGCTGGGTGGGATGGAAGGTGAGGGGACCCTGGCCCATTAGAAAGTGGACGGAATCTTCCAGACTTCAGACAGAGGAGACTAGACTCTCAGGGAGGGGTCAACGGATGTGAGCCGCGTTTTGAAGGAAAAACTGTCGTGGTTGATGATTAGCTGCAGGGGGATGAAGGGGCGGATGAGTCAAAAATGACTCTGAAGTTTCACGCCCGGGTCACTGGAGAACAGTGGGCCATTGATGGGGGCAGGGAAGCAGGGTGGAGGGGGCTAGTTTGGGGGCAGGATGGTGACTCGGGTCTGGGACAGAGACGCACAGCCTTTGGGGCTTGCACAGTTTCGCTGTTAAGTTTTTCCTGAAACTTCATTAAATCTCTTTCAGCCCTGTGCATCCTCTACCCACCAGTCCTGGTTCTCAGGCTCCTAGAGACCACATCTGGTAGGAAGGGGAAGGATACCAGAAGAAGCCGCTGCTGTGTTTTGGGCCCCTCACATGCACTTCCGGGCCAGCCTGGCGGGAGTGAGCTGTGACCCTGTCTGCCAACGCCACTTATTCTAAAAGCAGCTAACACAGGGCCACACGGAGGAGGCATCCCATGAATAAGCAGAAGAAAGAGGTCCTTCCTTCCTTCCATCCTTCCTTCCAGAAATACAGGCGGAGCCATGTGCCCAGCTCTGTCTTAGCTCTGGGACTCAGCAGTGGACCAAATAGACCACCCTGCCCCCAGGGAGTGGGCAATAAAAAAGCAAAGACACAAACTAATGGCAGGTGGCCACAGGCTTGATGGTGACAAATCTGGGCAAAGAGAAAGAGTGACAAGAGGGATAACTTTAGAAATGGTGGTCGGGGGAGGCCTCCCCAAGGCTCTGCCATTTCACAAAGATCTGAATGGAGAGAGGAGGAACGCTCAGGCAAAGAATTTCCAGGCACTGGGCACAGCATGCAACGGCCCTGAGGGGGACCATCCCGGGGAGTCTGGGAAGAGCCAGGAGGTCAGAGTGGCTGCAGCAGAGACATCGGGGCTCAGGTCATGGGGAAGGATGGGAGAGCCCAGGCGCGTGAGGGCCCGCAGGAGCTTGGAGCAAGGGTTGTGTGGTCAGAATTCCATTTCGACAAGGACTCTTTGGCTGCCTTGTGGGGAACAAACTGCAGGGGTCAAGGGTGAGAGCCAGACACCTAACAGGGCTTTCGTCATACCCCCCTAACCCCTGCGTGCTCCCCTCCCTAGCTCTCCTCCTCCCCAGCTTGCCCACCCTCCCATCGTAGGCGCAACTATTCTCGGAGCAAATGTTGGCCCAGCACCTTCTAGGTGTTAAGAATGAGGCGTTTGGTCTTTGACCCAGACAGGATCCTAAAGAGAGCAAGGTTGCCCTGCGGGGGTGGGGACGGTTCACAGTTGGAGGGGTCCCAGGCACCCGAAGGGGACCCAGTAAAGGACGACCCTTGCCTGTGGACCCCTGGTTAAAGAATGAAGCCTGGGCAGTTTTTGAAGTTTCACAAAGGGCTCTCAGGACCCTCCTCTCCTAGTCCACCTGTGTTGTGACATCAGCAAACAGCCCAGAAACCCAGGGGCTCAGTGCCCTGGCTCCCACCTCAGGCAGGTCCCTGGCATCCCAGAGCCTCAGTTTCCTCATCTGTAACACTGCATGGACCTCGCAGGTCTGCTGAGTACCACTCAGTCCTCAGGGGGCGGAGACAGGCTCTGAGAGGTGAATGATGGAGCTTGGCCCTTCCCTGCACCTCTGCGTGTTCCTGACACACCTGTGGGGCCTCAGCTCCGCCCCTTCTAAGGCCCAGAGCTGCGTGCCGGAGCAGGGCAGACACTGCAGAAAGTAGTGACAGTATCGAGGGGCTTCAGGTGGCAGAGGGGCCAGTGGGTAGGAGTGAAAGTGTTAGTCGCTCAGTCGTGTCCAACTCTTTGTGACCCCGTGGACTGTAGCCCACCAGGCTCCTCTGTCCATGGGATTCTCCAGGCAAGAACACTGGAGGGGTTGTCATTCCCTTCTCCAGGGGATCTTCCTGAGCCGGGGATCTTCCCGAGCCAGGGATTGAACCCGAGTCTCCCGCATTGCAGGCAGATTCTTCACTGTCTGAGCCATCAGCAGGTGGGACAGGGAGGCTATGAGACCCGGAAGACAAAGCAAGACAGACTTGGGCGTTCCAACTGAACAGAAAGCACCCCAGCCCTGGCAGCCACCCTGGTAGGGTGAGAGAGAGGCCCCTTGTGATCCTGACTTCCCCCCACCCCCACCCCGACTGGCTGTAAGCAGCCTGGCTTCTCAAGCCTCTGCATCTTCATTTGTCAAACGGGCCCCTCCTCTCTGGTCCCAGAGGGTGGTGGCGAGGATCAGATGAGTGGGAAGCTGGGCACGCAGGGAGCCGGTGGAGCTTTATACTGGGTTCCTGCGGGCTTCCAGGCCTGTGCACTCCTGACAAAATGATCTAACATGGTGGATTTGTGCAACAGGCAGGGCTGCAGAGGAAAGAGGGAAAACAGGGGCCGGAGAGAGAGGGAATGGGGGAGGAAGGGGGGAGGGCTTCCTGGAGGAAGCAAGTTGTACATATCGTGGGGGATGGGAGGGTTTGCACGGGCCAGGAGGCGAGGGAGGGCTTGTAGGCAGAAGGGCTAGCACAAAGGCACAGAGAAGGGAACCAGCAGAGAGAACAGGAACGAGAAGGGCAGAGCCCTTGTTAGCAAGGTGGCGTGGGGCGGCTGGGGTTGGGATCCTGGGAAGTCCAGAGCCTCCTAGGCCAGAGCTTGGAGATTCACCTCCACCCCTTCCAGCCTTGGGCTTAAAGTGCCTGATTTCCATCTCTGGCCTCTGCTCGAATCCTACCCTCCCTGTGGGGCACGCTCCCCATGTCTTTGCTGGTCAACCCATTGTTGAGAGCTATATGGCAAAAAGACCCGCTCTGGGAAGTCCTCCCTGAGCCCCAAGCCAGGCTGAGAATCCCTCCCCTGGAAGTAGTTTGTGCTGTCCCAGTGGGAAAGAACTATTATTATACTCATTGTACAGAGGAGAAAACTCTGACTCAGAGAGCTATCCTCACGGCTCAGGGGTGCGTGACTGGCGTCAGAGCTGGGATCCTAACGTTGCAAGAGGCCTGGTGCCTGTGAACTCGTATGTTACCTCCCCCGCCCCACCCTGTGCCGGGCACCTCTTTCTCCTTGGACCCAGAGAAGGGCTGAAATTCAAGTGCTACCACGCCACCGGGAGGTGGCAGGGCAGATCCTGGTGTCGGGGCAGATCCTGAAGCTGGGAGTGGCTGACCCCACTGCTCCCACAACCGGTCTGAGAAGGTGCAAAGAGGCCCAGGACGTAAGGGTGAGTGAAAGGGGAGAGCCCGGGCCTGAGGCCAGGGACCACGGGCAGCCCTGGAAGGCAGGGAGGACACCCCGTGGGGCCAGAGCCCAGGGTGGCAGGGGGCTGATGGCCCGTGGCAAGGCAGCAGGAAGAAGGAAGCTGGCCGCAGGAGGAGGGGGGGAACCGGGGTCCCCGGTGCCCGGCCCTAGGCTGGCGCTGGGGGCAGGGGTCAGGCCGCGGCTGTGGGCACGCGCAGGCTCAGGGCTGCGCTGAGTGGAAGGAGCACTGGAGGCGCTGCGGGCCACGCGGGAAGTCACCCAGCGCGGGCGTGGTGCCCGGGCCCACGTCACACCCTCACGGGGCGGAAGCCTCGAGGCCCTGCCACGCGGCACTGTCGTCAGCCAGCAGAGTCACATGGGGGGCGGGCTGCGGGGCCCTGGCGCCTTCCGGTGGCCTCTCCGCCCCCGCCCCGCCCCTGGGGATCCTGCCACCGCTCTTGGAAAACAACTGAGGAAATCAAGTGGAAACACAAATCCGCCACCCCAGTCCCTCCCGCTCCCTTGGGCCAGGCCCCTGCCCCCCAGCGCACCCTGGAATGGGGCTCAACCCAAGAGGCCAGGCAGCCCAGCAAGGTTTGCCCTGGCACGACCCAGTGGGCACGTCCTCGGCCCCGGGGCTCCCAGCATCCGGGCCTGTCCGCCCATCTAGTCCCGCAGAGGCTGGCCCTCCCCAGGAGGACCTGGGGCATCGAGCTTGAGCCCCCCCACCCCCACCCCCCCTCGTCCTCTCCACAGACAGGGTGCTCGCCCCATCGGACACAGTCTTTCCTCAGCAGTTGTCTTCCTCGTCTTCCAAGACCCAGCTCGACGGTCCCTGCTCCTGGAAGCGTCCTGACTCCAGGGGGGCGAGCAGCACCCTCTTCCTCTGCTGCATTCGGCAGGATGAACACATCAGGTGTGGCGTTAGCCATCTTAGCGTCCCAGCAAGGGTGTGGGCTCCGTGCGGGTGGGTCCCTGCCCCACGCTCAGCGCTGGGCCTAACAGCGTCAACAGGTGTGAGCGAGCCGATGCGTGTGTGCACATGTACGTGAGCGCCGGGAGAGCTGGTCGGGAGGTGACCTGCTCAGGAGAGGACAGGGAGGGGTCAAAGTTTCCTACGTGCATCCCCAGCCTCCACTCGGGGCTCCCTCTACTCCCAAGACCGTGACCCCCCCAGGCTCCCCTGCGCCCACTCAGACTGAGGGAGCGTCTGGCTCCTTGCCACCTGAGTCAAGGTCAGCTCGTCCCCTGCCGGGTCACAGGGCACACCCCCAGGAGGACTGTACTGGTGGTGTTTCCAGAGCTCTGCTGGGTGGGATGGAAGGTGAGGGGACCCTGGCCCATTAGAAAGTGGACGGAATCTTCCAGACTTCAGACAGAGGAGACTAGACTCTCAGGGAGGGGTCAACGGATGTGAGCCGCGTTTTGAAGGAAAAACTGTCGTGGTTGATGATTAGCTGCAGGGGGATGAAGGGGCGGATGAGTCAAAAATGACTCTGAAGTTTCACGCCCGGGTCACTGGAGAACAGTGGGCCATTGATGGGGGCAGGGAAGCAGGGTGGAGGGGGCTAGTTTGGGGGCAGGATGGTGACTCGGGTCTGGGACAGAGACGCACAGCCTTTGGGGCTGGAAGCAGCCTCAGAGACCATCCAGGTCGCACGTCAGAAACAGAGGCTCTGGGAGGAGCAGCCACTTGGCCGGGACACCGCAGGGGTCGATGTCATGACCGAGGCTGGGGACCTGGCCAGGGTCAGTCCCGGAGGCAAGTCAGACCCAGTTCTCACCCTGGGAGACTGAGACCAGAGTCACTGTCCCCTGGGAGAGGCAGACATGGGCATCACTGCAAACTGATTGATGGGGTGTCCGCAAGGCAATTTGGGGATGCAGGGGGTGTGAGGGAAGGGCGGGTAGCCAAGAATAGGAATAGCAGGGTTATTAGAAGTGGGGCCCCTGCCCAAAGTGCATCTCCTGTAATGCTAGCAACGGGCCCACAAGCTGTGCAGACGCATTGTCCCCATTTTACAGATAAAGTTGAGAAAACTAAGCCGCTGGTCCAGGGCCTCATACGTCTCATGATGCCCAGACTCTTGCTCTTAAGGCCCGTTTTTGGATGCAGTGTTCTGGAACTGAAGCCTGATGGATATGTAGGAGTTTTCCAAGTGGCAAGGAGGGAGGGGTGACACGGGGCAGAGGAATCAACGTGTATCAAGGCCCGGAAGACCATCCATCCGTCAGCAGGGCTGGAGGGCTTGGCCTGTAGCCCACCTTCCTACTCTCACTCTGGGCCTCCTACGCCACCTCCCACCCTGTCCCCAGGCCCCTCATTTCACAAGGCCCCACCTGCCTACCCCACCCTTTGCTGGCGATTTGTCAGATGAGTGAGCCGGGGTGGAGGGGTGGTGTGCGGCCTGTCCCCTCGCCCCTGCTCCCAGGGCATCACAGCTCAGTCCTGCCCCATCCCCTCTTCCTCACAGCACTGTCTTCTCATCCCAGGAGTGATCCCGCAAAAAGTGAGTCAGCCCCGCGGAGGCAGGGGTTGGCCTGAACCACTCAACACGTGAGCAGCTGAGCTAAGGCTCAAACCCACAGGGCCTGGGGTCTCAGACCCTGGCAGGGGCCTCTGAGGTCTGGATAAACCAGATCGCTCTCCATACTTCTCCATCCCTGGGCCCCCCCTTTGCGGTCACCCTGGTAGTGAACCAGGGGACAAGGGGCACTGAGCACCAGAACCTATAAGGACAGCTTATAACAGGGTGCAGTCATGTGCTGGTGTCGGCCCGTGAGAGCCAATTGCTAAATCTTCTGGAATTTTCCAAGCCTGTTATATCACCTTGGAAGCTTGAAATTGGCCCCAGTGAGAGTTTTACACTGTGAACATTGACAATCCACTCCTCTATGCCCACCCCTTCCCTGACAGAGCTGGTTGTTAAGCACTTACCAGCACACCACTGCCCAGCAGTCCCGCCTCCTGACTCCCCTGGAAGTACTGGGTTCTCCTAAGCACCCAGCCCAGTCTTGGGCTCTTGGGGGAGTTGCTTTTGTGCTAAATCCAGTGGCATCTCCTTCTCGCCACAGGGCTCTCTAGCCCCAGAATCAGCCGGTCTTTCCTGCCGCATCTTGGACTGCTCCCTTCCTGCCCCTGATCCCAGTGGCAGAAAAAAAGGCAGTTCTTCCTAAACAGGCCTCCGCTCTCGCCATTCCCCACTGCTGGAATACCCATCCTTCATCTCTGCCTCTTGCGATTTTCCCTGCTGTGACAGGTTTATTTATAATTGGTGGTCAGTAAATATTCCTTGACTAAATAGAAAGGGGTGAATTGAAACCTCTACATCCAGGACTGAACTGGGGTCTTGGCAGAGCCTGGGGCTCTGGGAAACCCTAAATCCATTCCCCTGCCTCAGGACGTGGAAACACACCAAAATCCTCCTTCCGATCTCAGGTACCTTGTGGTCTCCAGGGAGATGGGGTGTTAACGGAGTTCAGACTGATAGCTGCCCTCAGAGGCGGCAAAAGCAGCAATCAACTGAACCACCCAGGTTACCTGGAAATGAATCCCTTCGTTCAGTGTTCAGCCTTTTGAACTCCTCTTCATCCTTCAAAGCCCAACTCACATGCTACCTCTGCCAAGAGGTCTTGCCCAGATCATAGCCCTCCATCACCCCCTCGGCCCCTGCTGTTATGATTGCACCCACAGCACTGGGCGGTGCTTCCCTGTCTGTGTGCCCATCATCCACTAGATTAGTTGAAGCAGGATAGGCCTCAGCTGGCTCAGATGGTATGGAATCTGCCTGAAATGCAGGAGATGCAGGTCTGATCCCTGGGTTGGGAAGATCTCTTAGAGAAGGGCATGGCTACCCACTCCAGTATTCTTGCCCGGGAAATCCCATGGGCAGAGGAGCCTGGTGGACTGCAGTCCACGGGGTCACAAAGAGTTGAACACAACTGAACGATTAACACTCTCAGGCCTTATTTAAGGCTGAGTCCTCAGCCCAGTGCTCCACAGACTTAGGGACTGCTTGGGAGTTTTTTGGCCGCTCTGAGCAGCACGCAGGATCTTCCCGAGAAGGATTAAACCCGTGACCCCGGCAATGGAAGCGTGAAGGCCTAACCACTGGACCACCAGGGAAGTTTAGGAACTGCACGCTGGATTGGCTCCATCACTATTTTGGGCAAGTCCCCTTTTCTCCCCGGGGCCTCCGCTCCCCTGCCCCTGGTGTGAACTAGACTTGAACGAGGCTAATCACCAGGAACCCACCTCTCACACTCTAGGGCTCTGTGACTATACGCCCCTCCCCACAAGTCTCCCCGCTTCTAGTCTTCCTCTCTAACTCCCTAGTGGGTGACACCCCTTCCTCAGCCGCCTTCACCTCTCCCCCAAATACCCCTCAGCAGATGCACTGCTCGGCCTGAGACCCCTGGACTCCATTTTTCTGGGTGCCCTTTCCTTTAGACTAGAGGTTCATCAGAAAGAGTGGAGGTCTGGCGCATCCGCAGGCCAGACATGAGCATCCACAAGCACCCGTCAGTGGACCGTGAGGGAGCAGCCGGGACTTGCAGGGCCCTTTGGCAAGTCTCAACATCCCTGTTCAGACTCGCCCAGAGCAGCCGGCCCCTCACAGCCTAGCTCCCCCTTGAGCCCCCGGGGCTAACAGCCACATCCCAATCTCTGCCTGTTTTGCTCCGACTTTCATAGGGTGTGTATGTACAGAAGTGTGTGTGTTGGGGGGGCTTAGATGGCAGCCCTTCCCTTCCCATCCCACGCAGAGGACTTGGGTGGCTGTGAAGCTACTGTCCCCTCTCACTCTCTGCCCTGTCCTCACATCCTGAGCACACCCAGAGGCAGAGGCAAGAGCACACACGTGCACGCGCACACACACGTGCACTCAGGAGAGTTGTGAAGCTGCGGATCTGTCTCCCTGTGCCGGTGTTTGGAGAGGTGTCACTCATGCCATCGGGCATGTTGACCAAGAGGGGACCTGATGGGATTGTTAGAAGGGGCTCTGAATCCCCTGTTGGTCCTGAAATCCAAGGACCAAAGGCTGTCCCTGCCCCAAGGCAGCCTTGTGCAGCCACCGCTCCCCCACCCCACCCATCCCGGCCCTGACCCTGTCTAAGTTGCCAGGCCCCTCGCAGCTCTCGTGAGGCGACCCCCTGCAGCAGGACTTGGGGTCTCACCATCTCTCACAGGTGCCTGGAGCAGACTCGGGGCCCAGTGAGGGAGCCCACAGAGAAAACCGGCGGCCGTGCAGAGAGAAGGCAGTGTGGGCCAGTCCAGCCCAGAAGGCCAGGGAGCAGTGTCTCTAGGGTGATGCAGACATGATGGCTTGCAGCCCAGAGTCTAATGTCTCTTCTCCCAGGAGCTGCATGAACTTTAGCTAAATCCTAAACCTCTCCGGATCTCAGTTTCCCCATCTGTGAACCATGCTAGGTCACAGCTCCTGCCTTATTAAGTTGTCGCGGCTGAATGAGTTCACAGATGTGTCCACTTAAGAAATATTAGCGCTGCTGCTAGAAGTCGGGATGGCGGAGGGGAGGGCAGGGCAGCCCTCCGTGCTCCTTTCCTGAGCACAGCCCCTGTGCTGGGTGCTGCGAAGACACCCACGGTCCTGCCCACTGTGGATTCCTAAAGGTGGGGGAGGGTGCAGACAGGAAGAGAGCAGCTCCCAGGCCTCCGTGTTACACACGGGCCTCTGGCTCTGTGTGTGCCGGGGAGACAGGCCAGGTCAGTTGAGGTGCCAGCCTTGATGGCAGAGGATCGGGGGGCCAGGAGGAGAGGTGAGGCCTCAGAAGAGAGTGAGAGGAGGGAGTTCCAGGTGGAGGAGTGGCCTGAGCAAAGGTGGTCCTGAAATCCAAGGGCCAAAGGCCTTGGTGATGAGGAACAGTGGTCCAGAGTGGGGAGGGTCATGCCGCAGAACCCACCAGCTCCAGGACCATCACCACCAGCACGGGATAGGGGGCTGCTCTCCACCCTCTGTGCCCTCTCATGAACGAGGTCCCAGCCTCACACAGGACGACGCGCCTGCTTTTCAAGCCTCTGCGCCTTTGTTCGTGAAGCCCCCGCCTATCAGTGTCACCTCCTCCACGTGGCACCTGCCCCCTGCCCATCGGCATCATCTCCTCCAAACAATGTGTAAACTTAACCTGCTTCCCTGTAGTTACTGGGGTCTCTCTATCCCTCCCGGACAGGAACGCCCGAGAATATGCCCGTGGCGGGGCTTCAGCAGCAGTCAGTTGGATGAATGAATGAATGAACAAATGAACGAGTGAACAAAGGTGGTGACTGCCGCATCCCTCTACACCCTGGCGACTCACCGGATGATGGACCCCGTCACGCACCCTGTGACCACAGGGCCCTAGCTACAGGAACACTGACACACACCGCGCCGGGCCCTCGCCACCCCATCGAGCCACGTGGAAAGCTGCTCTCTCTCCTCCGTGCCCCCTCCCCATCCATCCTCCCACCCACGCACACTTTCCCTCTTGCCTGGGGCAGCTGGTGGGAGGGTGGGGGCTGGGGCGGGGCAGGGCCAGAGGGGCCTCGGTGGCGGCAGTGGGGGCAGGGGACTGGGGGAGGCTGGGAAAGTCCAGGCTCTCTCCTGGGGGGCGGTGGGCGGCATGGCGAGGCGCTCGAAGGGATGAGGGAGGAGGGTCTCGGCCCGGTACAGCTGCGGTCCCCTCCCTAGCAGCCTGCACGGGTGCAGAAAGGCCTCTTTGTTCTCCGCCTTTAAAGGGTAAGAGAAACACTTATGCATGGCAAATTAGCCCAAAAATGTATTTCTCTAAAACACCCAATTGTCTCACCAGGCCTGCAGCTGCAGGGAAGTTCCAGGGAGCCGGGGAGGGGGTGTCTTTGGGGTGACCCTGAGGAACAGGGAGAGGTGGTGGGGAGAGGGGCCATCGCTCCTTCCCGCCTCTGCTCTCAGGATCTCACAGTCGCAGAAGGACACAGCTGGGGAGGGCCCGAGGGTCAGGGAACCCTCCCCCCTTCAGTGGTACAGAAACGCACACTGAGGCCCAGGGAGGTGGCTGGTGGCAGAGAAAGGGCTGATCCAGGACCCTGGACTCTAGCATCTGTACCCACTGCTTGTCCCTGCTGGAAGAGAAGGGGCTTCAGGGATGGGACCCCAGGTCCCCAAGATCAACCCAGCCAGCTGCCCTAGGAATGAAAGAGAGAGAAGGAAAGTGGGTGGCTCTGCTATAAGCTCCCCACTTGGGGCCTCAGTGCCCAGAAGGATGGCCAGGGGCACCCACTGAGCCCGCCTGTTCCCCATCCTGGTGCATCTGAAGGCAGCATGCGTGGGGCAATGGGAGATTCAGACAGTGGCACCAGTCGGGAGTCCCAGCAAAGCCTTCCCAGGAGCAGGCAGGAGACCTCGCTTCATCTGAACCAAATGCACATTCGGAGGTTTGGGATCCCGCATTGATATCCCACTCAAGGCACATTCTCCAGGAGTCAGCTCTGTGTGGACCCTAGGAGCATCTGGGCTCCCAAAGGTGAATCAGAGACAGCTCTGTCCCCAAGGAGCTCCTGGCCCCCCGGGGGAGACAGATGAGTAAGCAAACAACTAGCATGCAAGAGTCCCGTGGGGAGGTGAGGTCCAAACAGAACCCTGTGAACACAGAGGAGTGGAGTCTTCAGGGCAGTCTCCCAAAAATGGCCCAAGGGCTGGGCCCTGAGAGATGAGTTTGAGGGTGAGATGGGTGAACATTCCAGGCAGCAGAGATAGCCCAAGGGCACAACTGCGACTCCCGACACCACCACTTGACCTTGGAGTCATTGATTTAAGAGAATTTATTGAGGACTTCCTTGGTGGTCTAGTGGCTAAGAATCCACCTGCCAGTGCAGGGGACATGGGTTCGATCCCTGGTCCAGGAAGATCCCACATGAGCCCACACATCTTGGAGCCTGTGCTCCTCAACAAGAGAAGCCACTGTAATGGGAAATTGCACACAACAAAGAGTAGTCCCAGCCTGCCACAACTAGAGAAAGCCCAGCAGCAGTGAAGATCCAGCACAGCCAATGAATAATTTTAAAAAAGAGAGAGAGAATTTATTGAGCATCTCCAGAGTTCTAGCCCATGTAAGCGGCACAGAGGAGAGAACATGATTCTGACCGTTTGGAGATCTTACCAACTAGACAAAGTGAGTTTATGACAGAAGAAAAAACCCTGAGCTGGCCATGAAAAGTGCATGAGGGCGCAGAGTTAGGGCTCAGCAGCTCCCGTGAGACTGCCAGCTCCCCAGCTGTTTGTGCATCTGTGGGATGCAGGGATGGTAACCACCCAGGACGACTGCCGTGAGGACATGCGGGAAGAGCTGAGCCAGTGACTGACACCCGAGTTTCTCAGAAAATGTTAGATCTGCAGCCCCACCCCACGCCACCCCCAAGGAGTCTGGAAATGAGAAAGATGGGAGCAAGTTGGGGAGGGGAGATTGTGTGTGTGAGAGAGTGTTGTGGTTACATGTGTGCGTGTGTATGAACGAGTGTGTTGATGTGCAAATGTGCGAGTGTGTGTGTGACTGTGTGCACGTGTGCGGGTAAGAGTGAGGGGTGTTGTGAGTGTGTGCATGCACGTGAGAGGGTGAGTTGTGCGTGTATGGGGGGTGCTGTGGTTGTATGCAAGTGTACACATGAGGGAGAGCGGGAACAGGAGCGTGTGTGTGTGTGTATGTGTGTGTGTGTGTGTGGACACAGGATCATACCCAGGATGCTTCTTGGGGAAGGGGATGGAGCTAAGACTGAAAGGTCAGATACACGAAGTGGCCACGCAGCTGGATAACATTCTCTCATGGCTGCTGGAGGGACCAGAAAGGAAACCAGGCCCCTTGGGTGAGCAAGAGGCCACGAGGCTCCAAGAAGGGAGAGAGCAGCTGTGGGCCAAGGCGTCTTCTCCACCAGGCCTCCTCAGTTCAAGGAGGCACCAGCAGTCTTGGGTGGAGCCCTTACCTAGGCCCCCCTCCCAAGCTTATGCAAGACTCTCCCTGGCTTCCTCTTCCCTCCAGGAGAAACCCAGGTTCTTCGGAGGGTCGACCACACCCTCCGTGGGCTGGTCCCTGCCCTGCTCTTACCACTTCTCAGCCGGGTCAATTCACCTGCCCTGCGCACTGGTTTCCTTTCTGGTCCCTCCAGCTACCCTCCTGCCACACTCTGAGCTTTGCCCTCCCCCGGCGATCTGACTGGAGAATCCTAGTCACTCAGCAGCCAAGTGCTGGTCCTCCCCCAAGTCATCCTTCCCCTGCCTTCCTGCATCCCTGTAACTCTGTCTTGTGCCCGCACATGCATCTGAGACCATCCTCATGGCATGCCGTAATTTACAAAACTGTGGTCCCTGGCTCAGAACCACGGGAAAACTTGTCCAAGAATCCTCTTTGTAAAAGGCACCAGGAATTGAAAACAGGGATTCAAATAGGTATATGTACCCCTGTGTCCATAGCAGCATTATTCACTATAGTCAAAAGATGGAAAACAACGAAGTGTCCATTGACAGACGAATGGATAAACAAAATGTGGTCTATACATACAGTGGAGTATCATTCAGTCTTAAAAATGAAGGAAAGTCTCAAATACTACAACATGGTAAACCTTGAAGATGGGGGGCTAAGTGAAAGAAGTCAGACACAAAATGGAAAGTACTGTTAGAGTCCACTCATGGAAGATACATAGGGTAGTTAAACTCATAGAGATAGAAAATAGGACAGCTGTTATCAGGGGCTGTGGGGTGAGTGGAGAATGGGAAGTTATTGTCTAATGGGCAGAGTTTCTGTTTGGAAGATGAAAAAGTTATGGAGTTGGGTGGTGGCAGTATAAATATATATAATATAATATATAATCTATATAATATGTTTATACAATATAAACATATAATAAACAATATAAATGTACTTCATGTACTTAAAGTGTACTTAAATATACTTAAGAATGATTAGCACGGTAAATTTTATGCCGTGTATAGTTTACGACTGAGGGGGAAAAGCACCAGGCAAAATTTTTCGAGGAAGTTTTTTTTAGATTTTAAGTAACAGTTTTCTTAAAGGGAACACCCCTACACTGTTGGTGGAAATGTAAACTGGTGCAGCTTCTATGAAGAACAGTATGGAGGTTTCTTTTAAAAGTTAAAAAAAAAAATGTTATTGTCTAATGGGCAGAGTTTCTGTTTGGAAGATGAAAAAGTTATGGAGGTGGGTGGTGGCAGTATAAATATATATAATATAATATATAATCTATATAATATGTTTATACAATATAAACATATAATAAACAATATAAATGTACTTCATGTACTTAAAGTGTACTTAAATATACTTAAGAATGATTAGCACGGTAAATTTTATGCCGTGTATAGTTTACGACTGAGGGGGAAAAGCACCAGGCAAAATTTTTCGAGGAAGTTTTTTTTAGATTTTAAGTAACAGTTTTCTTAAAGGGAACACCCCTACACTGTTGGTGGAAATGTAAACTGGTGCAGCTTCTATGAAGAACAGTATGGAGGTTTCTTTTAAAAGTTAAAAAAAAAAAATGTAAAAATAGAATACTGCAATCTGACTCCTGGGTTTATATCTGGAGAAAACCATAAGTTAAAAAGATACATGCACCCAGTGTTCATTGCAGCACTATCTACAGTAGCCAAGACATGGAAGCAACCTAGATGTCCCTCGACAGATGAATGGTAAAGAAGATGCAGTGTATGTAGACAATGGAACATTACTCAGCCATAAAAAAGAATGAAATAATGCCATTTGCAGCAACATGGATGGACCTGGAGATTATCATCATTACTAAGATTTCACCATTACTAGATGAAGTAAGTCAGACAAAGACAAGTCTCATATGTGGAATCTAAAAAAAAGATACAAATAAACTTATTTACAAAATAGGAATAGACTCACAAACATAGAAAACAAACTTACGGTTACCAAAGGGGAAAGGTGGGAAGGAGGGGTAAACGAGGAATTAAGGAGTAACAGGTACACACTGCTGTATGCAAAATAGATAAATAACAAGGACCTACTGTACAGTACAGGGAGCTATACTCAATATTTTGTAATAACATATATGGGAAAAGAATCTGAAAAAGAATACATATATATGCATATATATATCTGAATCACTTTGCTGACCTAAAACTAATACAACATTGTAAATCAACTATACTTCAATAAAAAAATAATTTTTTTTTAAATAAAAGGAAACAGTTTTCTTTTTGTGTAACCTGATAGGAATAATAGAAAAAGATGAACGGACGTCACCCACTCCCTTCAGGCAGATGTGTCTCCTTGGCGTCTCCGGCCCAGCACGGGGTGAGGGTGACTCCGATGCACAGCGAGGCGTGTTGGGGACCAATGGCTTCTCTGACGAGGTTCCCTCGACCCTCTGGGGGGACCACTCTGGATGCATCCTTCCCTCCCCACAGCCCTCATTTCAGCCCAGAAATCTTCCGAGAGGGGTAGGGCACCCCAAGGAAACACAAAATGACCCAGTGGCGTGCAGAAAGGTCAGCATTTCTTTCCATTGCATGTTTACTCTTAGTCTTTGGAAACTTCTACTTTGTGGATGTTTCTATAGTAGTTGTTTAGTGGCTAAGTTCTTTCTGACTCTTTGGAACCCCGTGGACAATAGCCTGCCAGATTCCTCTGCCCGTGGGATCTTCCAGGCAAGAATACTGGAGTGGGTTGCCATGTTCTTCTTCAGGGGACCTTCCTGACCCAGGGATTGAACCCAGGTCTCCTGCATTAGCAGGAGGATTCTTCACCACTGAGCCACCATGGAAGCCTTTCTATAGTAAGTACACGTGCATAATTTGTAAATAAATAAACAAACAAATGCCTTTAGATCTGACTCAGGAAGTGAACAGATTCTGAGAAATTCTTTGTGATATCTTTCACACCCCAAACTCAGGAACCAATATATTTCAAATATATATTTGATATATTTGAATATATTCAAATATTTTTCACACCCCAAACTCAGGAACCAATATATTTCAGACCAATGTATTTCTATAATGTCCTCAGTAATCAAACTTGGCCTCTGATTTTTGCCATTCAACTCAGGAGCCAAACAGATTCTGAGAGTGAGGAATATTTGTACAAATTTGGGACATTGCGCCCCCACATTCTTACTGTAAAAGATACACAATCAAAAGCATCAGGGACATCCCCGGAGGCCCAGTGGCTAAGACTCCACACCCTCAAAGTTGGGGGCTCAGATTCCATCCCTGGTCAGGGAACCAGATCCTACATGCTACAAACAGGGGTTCAAATGCCATAACTGAAAAAGATCCCGCGGGCCACAACTAAGACCTGGAGCAGCCAAACAAATAAATAATAGTTTTGAAATATTTATTTATTTATTTTTAAATCAGAGAGAGAGCTGGTTATTTTAAAAAAACAGAGAGAGCTGCTTGGACAATTGGAGGAGTGAAGTCTTAACGGCCCCATTTAAAGGATGGAAGAAAGAAAGTGAAAGTGAAGTCGCTCAATGTCCGACTCTTTGCCACCCCATAGACTGTAGCCTACCAGGCTCCTCTGTCCATGGGATTTTCCAGGCAATAGTACTGGAGTGGATTGCCATTTCCTTCTCCAGGGGATCTTCCCGACCCAGGGCTTGAACTTGGGTCTCCTGCATTGCAGCCAGACGCTTTACCGTCTTTTCCCAGGAGACATCGATCCCAGGAGACAGATGCCATTATGCCCTTTTATAGATAATGAAACTGACGTTCAGAAAGGCACATTCTTCAAGATTACAAGGCTGGAAAATGTCAGAGTCAAGACAACCCACCTGGATCTAATCCTCAGACTATACTATTCCGGGTGCAGAGTCGCAACTGAACAACTGAACAGCAACATTCTGTTCCAGAGTGCCTCCCAGCGAACCACGAGGAGGAGCTTGGCAAATGCAGCCCCGAAGCCAAGTTCCCTCTTTATCAGCAAGTTCTGGGTCACTCCCCCACAACACACACACCCTGCCTGGCCAATTCCGCCTTAGCTACACACCTAATCAGGTTCAAGGCTGCCTTTCCCCAGGTGGGCCCTCCCCTAGCCTGGCCTTCCCTTTGCTGGCTATAGTCCCCCGAGGTGGCAGTGGGCTCCCTGAGGACCCCCCACTGTGCCCTGGCTGCTTGGCCGGAGGCCTGGCACAGCTGGGACATGATGGGGCTCAGTGAATAGTTGAGTGAAGGGGCAGGAGGGACACGCGCAAGCAGCCTTCTTACTCAGCCACGCGTGCGGGTGTGGGACTTGGAGCCCTTTGGACAACGACACTCTACGTGACCCTGACCCCGAGGAAGGTCAATGTGCAGCTGACCTTCGGATCAGAAAGGAACCCCAGAGCAGTGGGGGGAAGTAGAGGGAAAGAGGGGCTAAGAAAAGGAGAAAACAAGAGTACGAGGGGGTAGAGACGTCCAGGGCCCACCTTCCACTTGTTCCGCCCATGGACGCTGACAGCAAAGCAGAAACAAGAAAACAGTGGGGGAGCGGGAGGGGCAAGCAGGAAACCTTCAAACCCACCCGCCCTTCTCAAAAGGCACCGGAGGGACTTCCCTGGTGGTCCAGTGGCTAAGACTCTGCACTCCCAATGAAGGGGGCCTGGGTTCGATCCCTGGTCAGCTAACTAGATCCCACACGCCACAACCTGACACAGTCAAGTAAATAAATAATTAAAAAAAAAAAAGACCCTGACGGTAGTGGGCCACATCCATATAACGAGGGAAGGCCATCCTGCTCCCTGACAATGGCCTGAGCTCGGCAGGTGCTCCCACTCTGTGCCCACCCCTGTCCTCACATGGCACCCCCTCTGCCTGCCTTGGGCTGGTCTATTTCGCTCAGCAGGTTCCTGTAAATGGAGCCAGTTTTAAGCTATTCCTGAGTGATCTGGGAGCTGTGTGGTCCACACGGTGACAACCACGACCTGAGAGTCTCACTCCCCCACCACCTCCTGAGGATGTTCTTGGCAAGGTCACGACTGAGTCTGAGACGGCTGAGCCCAGAGTATCTCCTGCTACCCGGCGGTGGGTCACGGGTTCTCAGCTGATCCAGTCATGAGGGATGGCCAGGAACCTCAGGGCATGCAGAAGTTGGGAGCTGAAAAAAGGGCACCAGCAACTTGGGGACAGAGAAGGTCAAGAGGGTGGAGGACAGTGTCAACCTACTCTTCGTGGATGCCACCCACAGCCATATGTGTGTGCTAAGGACTGATGCTGAAGCTGAAACTCCAATACTTTGGCCACCTGATGCAAAGAACTGACTCATTGGAAAAGACCCTGATGCTGGGAAAGATTGAAGGTGGGAGGAGAAGGGGACGACAGAGGATGAGATGGTTGGATGGCATCATTGACTCAATGGACATGAGTTTGAGTAAACTCCAGGAGTTGGTGATGGACAGGGAAGCCTGGTGTCCTGCAGTCCACGAGATCACAAAGAGTCAGACACAACTGAGTGACTGAACTGAAGTCACTTCAGTCATGTCCAACTCTTTGCGACCCCATGGACTGTAACCCATCAGGCTCCTCTGTCCATGGGGATGCTCCAGGCAAGAATATAATATTGGAGTGGGTTGCTATGCCTGCCTCCAAGGGATCTTCCTGACCCAGGGATTGAACCTGAGTCTTATGTCTCCTGCATTGGCAGACGGGTTCTTTACCACTAGCGCTGCCTGGGAGGCCCCCACAGCCATACTTGTGCACCCAAACACGTGTGTGTTGGCACCATCACACTTTCAGACACAGGTACCTCCATACACTGAGGCTCACAGGCACAAGTGTTTCCCCATCAAAGCCTTCCCAGCCCCCCACACAGACACACAAGTCTACACACACATTCACGATTCATCAAGCAAGAAAGAAGGGCTGGATGACCCTGAAACCATTCTTTCTCTCCTGTTCCATCCTTTCACTTCCACCCCACCCTGGCCATTCTTTTCCACATCAGCCAGGTTTCCCAACTATGATACCACCCCCAAGAATCTGTTGCAAATCCTGAGGGTGGTAGCCTGGTTCTCACACACCTGGTGAGTCAGGATTTCACCTGCCCAGGCCATCCTGACCCTGACCCTGTATCTGACCCCCAGCCTCCTCTGCTCATATGCACCAAATCCTGGGCTGCATGGAGAGATGTGTCTCCCTGCTGGGCTCTTGTGGCACACCCTGGTGCCTCCAGCTCTGGTGACGGCTCCTGGTAATTGGAATTTGCCATGAAAACCTTGGTGAGCTGAGCCGTTAGGGAGTAAGATGCAAAAAATGTGAGTACAGGTGACTTCCCTGGTGGACTCGTGGTTAAGACTTCACCCTTCTACTGCAGGGAGTGTGGGTTAGATCCCTGGTCAGGGAACTAAGGTCCCATAAACTGTGCTGTGCAGCCCCAAAAAAATTAAATTAAAAAAATGCATATTCAGGAGGTCAGCCCCGAAGAATGTCACCTAGTAGTCAAAACACAGCCTCCAACCAAGTCCTGACCCATATCACAGCTGAGTCTTGACCGCAAACCAGCCACAGATGCAGACTGGACTCTAGAGACTGTCCATCAAGCCTGGCTGATACCCTGAACCTTGACCCTGGTCTTCTGTGCCTACAGCCTGACCCTGACCCTGACCACAACCTGAGGCCAGACCCTAAACCAAAAATGAATGCTAAAAAGCCTTGATCTTGGCCATAGTCTGGATCCTGATCCTGACACCCAACGCGAACACTCTCCTAGTTCACAGCCTGAGCCCTGACGGCAGGCTGAGGCATGACTCTAACTCCAAAATCAACTATTCCACTGTCTGTAAACTGAGCGCTGTTCCAAAGCACAATGACCCTGATCTTGACCCCAGTGAACCCTTCTCTTGGCCCAAGGTTGAGTCCTGATCTTGACCCCAGACAGAGCCCTTAACCTCTCCCAGGATGAACTCTCACCCCAGTGACAGCCTGAGCCTCGACCCTGGCTCCAGACTGAGGGCTCGCCCTGGCTGCAGCCCGGCCCTGATCCCGCCCGAAGCCGAGGCCTCGTCCTGAGCCGGTGCTCTCAGAAGCCTCCGCCTCTGCTCACAGAAGGCCTGGCCCCACCTTCCTCTCCCGAGTGCAGGAAACCTTAGCTGAAGCCCAGGAAGACCTGCAGAACTTTCCACAAGAGCCACATGACAGCCTTTGCCACGTGGCAGGAGGTGGGGTCTATCCTCATTTCACAGGTGAGGAAACCGATTCACACGGAGGCTTAACTTGTTCCATGCGGTTCCAATGAATAGAACAGGAAGTGAAAGGCAGACACTATAGGGAGACATTTCAGAAAGCATTTCCCAAATTTCTGGGCTGGACAAGGACAGAATGAGCCGCGTGCAGAGGCCTGAGCGCCATGTCACTGGAGGTGTGCCAACAGAGGCGGGGGACTTGTCGGCTGGCGAGAGGCCTACAGGAAGTGGAGGGGCCCCCAGCCCCGAGCTGTCAAGGAGACTTCACGCCTCACTCAAGAGCTTCCTCCCCAACCCTGATGGCCACACGGGGAAGTCCTGTAGGCCACCATCTCAGGAGGGAGAGACCCAGCCCCACCAGGTGGGACCAGAGCCCCACCCTTCCCTGCTCAGCTCCTCTGACCAGCCCTTTACATTGTCTGGACCAGGCGTAGACGGGAGACAAGGCCCACCTCGCCAAGCTGGCCATCGGGCACTGTCACTCCGCCCCAGACAGGCTCTCTGTCCCAGTGTGAGTCCCCGCTCCGCCCCAGGCTCAGGAATACACACCCAGAACTGGGAGGACATTTGCCACCGTTTTTAAAATACCCGCACGGCCTTGCCCTCCCCTCATCCTCATTCTGTCAACTCGGGACACAAAAACCAGAGAGGCTGAGTGGCCTGCCTTGGGTGGCACAGCCAGGCAGGGGCACGTCAGGATGTGGACCCCAGACCCTGGCACCTGCCCCACTCACACGGCCCCACAGCTGCCCCAGTGGGGTTGGAGGATGGTGGGGGGACCTGGTGCCAGGCGGCAGAGGCTGGGATGGGGGGCTGGAGGGCCCCTTGTGCCGCCACCCCCCCAGGCATCCCGGCCTGGCTCCATCCACCGGCCGCCCAGCTGCCCGCACATCCGCCCAAGCCCAGACATCAATCCACACCAGGGCCCTCGCTCCCTCTTTCTTTTCTGCCCTCCTCTTCCCTCCCCAACTCACGTCTTTTTTTTCCCCTCCTCTCTCTCTTCCAACATGTCATTACAGTAGAAACAAAAAGTGTCGGGACAATGCGGGCATTGACGAAGGCCCCCTCGCAGCCCCCTCCCCCCACGGTGCGTGCCAGCACTCTTTCCACCCGCCCAGGGCTGGAAGCGCTGCCAAAGGAGCCCTGCTAATAAACAAGAGGAACCAGATAAACCAGGAACACAATAGAGGGATTTGTTGCACTTAGAATGGTGGGAACAATGTCAACGTCGCGCGCAGCTGCTTCTAAGCCCCCACCCCACCAAGTCCTGCCAAGCAGCCCCCTTGTCCCCCATCCCCTCTGATTTATGAAAGGTCAGAGGGCATCATGGCTAAAGGGCCCCTTCCTCGCATCCCTCATTAACCCTTCGGACACAATGATCCCTTCTCTGGGAGGTGGTGAGTAGGGGGCGTGTGTCATGCACAACACTTCCTGGAGCTGCCTGGCCATGGTGCAGGGGGAGGAGGAGCCGGCTCAAGATGCCTTCAGGCCACGGGCTCCATCTGGAGTCACAGCCTCACTGATGGAGGCCTTCTTCTTAGTGACCCCCAGAGGTGTGACCAGAGCCACAACTGATCTACAAGATGGCGACACAGGCTGCTTCCTGAGCCGCGCTTTCAGGGCAAAAGATCTGTTCTCCAATGTCCTAGTGGGTGCTGGGTCCCTCCCTAGATGTTGGGGTGTGAGGATAAGCCAGACATAGTTCCTAATTTGGAAAAGCACAGGTTGATGGGTGTGGGGGAGCCCAGGGAAGGAAAATCAGGGGAGAGTTCTGGCAGGAGGTAATGTTTGAGCTGAGGCAGCAAGACAGTCCCCAAAAGTGATCAGGAATCACCTATCCTGCTCCACCACTTGACCACAATGTCTTTATTAGCAACTCGGAGACAAGAAAAATATCCACCTCAAAGGATACTTGGAAAGATGAACTGATACAAATAAGATACTTAGAAAAGAGCCTGGCATGTAGTTAAAGTTCAATAGGTATGGCCATTATTATTACAGTTGATGGTGGTGATGGTGTGGTGCTCACAGCCACTCTGAGCTTCATAACATGGTCCTATAGATGGGCAGATGAGGCTGGGACTCCCCTTGGATCATAGCTGGTGCTTACAGACCCAGGATCCCAACCCAAGTTTCCATACTCCAAACCCAGGAATCCTGCTTACTCAACTGCTTTGGGATGGACATTCAAATTAGGAATCTGGGATTATGGGACAGAAAAGTGCTTAATGACCTATTTGGGAGTTAATCTCAAAATGAACTTCAGCCTGTCTTCCCTCAATAAAAAGAAAAAATCGCATGGAATCCTCTTAGTCCCTTCACATTTAAGCCCAAACTGGAAGAAGGAAGAAGCATAGGAAAGTCTCCTGTTCACCCACCTCTCACCTCTGCTAAGCAGGAGTCTCTTGATAACACTCTGACCATTCCTGCCCCCCAACAAACCCTCCCCACCACCCCTGCTGGGGCCTCAGGCTCCTTATGTGGGCATTGACTATTCCTCCAGCAGAAGAAAGCCGTGTTCATAATAATCACTAAACACCAATCCTTTAGGAAATCAGATTAGCTCTACCCTCAAAACATATCCAGAATGCCCGGTCTCACTTTTATTCTACATTGTACTGGAAGAGCTAGCCAGTGCAATAAAGCAAGAAAATGAAATAAAAAGCATATAGGTTGGAAGAAGCAACACTATCTTTATTCATAGGCAACAGAATCATCTCTATAGAAAATCCTAAATAATCTACAGAAAAAGCCTAGTATAAAAAGTTAGTGAGTTTAGCAAGGTTGCAAAATACATCAATATACAAAACAAATCAACTATATTTTTACATACTCATAAAACTAGAAGTTTTAAGATTTTCCTGTCATTTAAAACAAAAGTATAAAATGTGAAATAGGGATAAATTCATATTATAAATTCATGATATAATAATGCTTAAGAAGTAGAGAAGACCTGACCTAGGGAACTTCATACAATGGTGTTTTTACTAGACGCTGTAAAGCAAGAGACAAAAGCAACTGTTTACAAATACTATATATTAGTTGGTGAATTTGTTTTTTACAAGGCATGGGTTAGCAATTCTGAGACTGTTTTATATGTACACTGTTTGAACAAATAGGTAAATATGCTATAGATAATAAGAGCTCTATTTCTCTGTGTTAGAGAAACAAATTACAAATAATAGGGAAAGCCTAAATAAACTCTGTTGAGCTGGAAAGTGAAAGTCACTCAGTCGTGTCCAATTCTTTGCAACCCCATAGACTATACTGTCTATGGAATTCTCCAGGCCAGAATACTGGAGTGGGTAGCCTTTCCCTTCTCCAGAGGAAGAAGGGATCTCCAACCCAGGGATCGACCCCAGGTCTCCCATCCAGGTCGTGCTGGAAGTAGAGCTTAATTTCCATCTCCTCAACTGTCAGCCAGACTTAGTCACTCACATCTAACAGATAGAATAAGAAAAGGGAAAGCAGTATCCTTATAATGGAAGAGCCTGGCAAACACAACCTTAACCAAGGAGTCAAAGTTGACATTACCATTAACAAGCCATATCAATATCATGTTATCCCTAATGCAAGGGGCTTTCCAGATGGCGCTAGTGGTAAAGAAACCACCTGCCAGTGCAAGAGATATAAGAGACGAGGGTTTGATCACTGGGTCAGGAAGACCCTCTGGAGAAGGACATGGAAACCCATTCCAGTGTTCTTGCCTGGAGAATCCCATGGACAGAGGAGTCTGGGGGGCCACAGTCCATAGAGTCACAAAGAGTCGGACACAACAGAAGTGACTTAGCATGCACATACGCCTAATATGATGTGATGAGAAGGGGACCCCAAAAAAAAAAAAACTACATATGTAGTTTTAAAAAGATGGGAAGAAGGACTGCCTGGCAAAGTCCAACTCCCTGGCAGAGGGGTAAAGAGTTGTTACATTGAGTTTCATTACCAACTAAAAGAAAACAGTAAAAGGATTCAAAAAGATAACTGGGGAAGAATACAAGCATTCCTTACCCAAGGGGCAGAAGACAAAACCTCACATGTAGCCCTAGGAAAGAACTTTCTGGATATCCTGGATTATATCATTGCGGGAGCAGAAATAAGTGGCAAAGCAGTTCCAATCAAGATTATTGTCTGGATGGTTTATGAAAGTCAAAAGGTTAAAAAAAATGGTACCCAGGAAATTTATGCCCAGACATTCAGTTGTGACTGACTCTTTGCAACCCTATGGGCTGTAGCCTGCCAGGCTCCTCTGTCCATAGGATTCTCCAGGCAAGAATACCGGAGTGGGTTGCCATTTCCTTCTCCACCCAGCAAATTTAGGTACATCTAAAAGTACAGCTCCTCTTCACTTCCTGCCATAAGGGTGGTGTCATCTGCATATCTGAGGTTACTGATATTTCTCCCGGCAATCTTGATTCCAGCTTGTGTTTCTTCCAGCCCAGCATTTCTCATGATGTACTCTGCATAGAAGTTAAACAACAGGTGACAATATACAGCCTTGACATACTCCTTTTCCTATTTGGAACCAGTCTGTTGTTCCATGTCAACTTCTAACTGTTGCTTCCTGACCTGCATACAGATTTCTCAAGAGGCAGGTCAGGTGGTCTGGTATTCCCATCTCTTTCAGAATTTTCCACAGTTGATTGTGATCCACACAGTCAAAGGCTTTGGCATAGTCAATAAAGCAGAAATAGATGTTTTTCTGGAACTCTCTTGCTTTTTCCATGATCCAGTGGATAATGGCAATTTGATCTCTGGTTCCTCTGCCTTTTCTAAAACCAGCTTGAACATCAGGGAGTTCACAGTTCACGTAAACACAAAATGCTTAGGGATAAATTGGACAAAATGTGAAATCTATAAAACATTGTTGAGAGAAATTAGAGAAAACATAAATGGAGAAATATAACACATTCATGGATTAAAAGTCTCAATATTATTATGACATCAGTTCCCCCCCAAATTGCTTTATAGATTTATTTAAATCCTAACAAAAATCCTAACAAAGCTATTTTGGAGAAATTAACAAGCTGATTCTAAAATTTATATGGAAATTCAAAGAATCTAGAATAGTCAAAACAATTTGAAAAAGAACAAAGTCAGAAGAATTATACAGCCTGATCTCAAGACTTATTATAAGGCTACAGTAGTCAAGACAATGTGGTATTAGCATAAAGAAAAACATGAACAGGAAAAATAGAAAGCTCAAGAACAGACCCAAACATATGGTCAACTGATTTTCAACAAAGGTGCAAAAGACAAATCATCAGGGAAAGGAGAGTCTTTTCCACAAATGGTACTCGAACAATTGAATAGCCATTTGCAGAAGAAAAACAAAAACCTCACTACCTCCAAACAGATCACTGTAAAACTTCTAGAAGAAAATATAGGAGAAAATCTTGGGGACCCTAGTCAGGCAAAGATTTCCTAGATACAGCATTAAATGCAAAACCCATAAGAAAAAAATGATAAATTGGATTTCTTCAAAATTTAAAAATGTTGCCCTTCTAAAGACAACTTTACAGGCCAAAAACTTGGAGAAAAATATTTGCAAGTTGTATAACTAACAAAGAACTGTAATCAGAATAAATGAAGAGCACTCCAAACTCAATAATAAAAAAATAAACCCCTTTTTTTAAATGGGCAAAAGATTTGAAGAGACACTTCACCAAAGAAGATACACAGATGGCAAATAAGTACAGGAAAAGAAGTTCGTGATTCATCACTAGGGAAATGCAAATTAAAGTCACTACACATTTATTATATGGCTAAAATTATCATTTTAATAACTGACCAGGGGGACTTCCCTCCCTGGTGGTCTAGTGGCTAAGACTCCCATGCTCCCAGTGCAGGGGGCCCAGGTTCAATTCTTGGTCAAGGAACTAGATCCGAAATGCCTCAACTAAGACCTGGCATGGCCAATAAATAAATAATTTTTTCAAAAAACCGACCAGGGATTTCCCTGATGGTCCAGTGGTTAAGAATCTGCCTTCCAAGGCAGGGGACGCAGGTTTGGTCCAATGCAGAGGACGCAAGTCAGGAAACTAAGATCCCACATGCCTTCGGGCAACTAAGCTTCATGCCACTACTCTGGAGCCCAGGCACTCTAGAACCTGTGATCTGCAACTAGAGAAACCCCATGTGCATTGCAACGAAGACACAGAGCAGCCAACTTTTTGAAATTTTTTAATTAAAAAAAAAGACTGACCATGCCAAGTCTGTGGAGGAAGTCAAACTCTCATACTCTGCCAGGGAGAATGTAAAATGGTACAACCACCTTGGAAAATGGTTTGATGGTTTCTTAAAAAGTTAAATATACTCCTTGCATACAACCCAGACATTCCACTCCTAGTATTTACCTACTAGAAATGGAAACATATGTACACAGCGACTTTACATGAATGTTCACAGTAGCTTTATTTGTAATAGACAAAATCTGGAAACAGCTCAAACGTCCATCAACAGGTGAATGGATAAACAAATTGTGGTCTATCCATACAATGGAATATTCTTCAGTAATAAAAAGGATAAGCTGTCGATACACACAGTGACATGGATAAACTCAAAACAATTAAGTTGAGTGAATGAAGCCAAGCCAAAAAAAAAAAAAAAGAGTACATACTGGATGACTCTATTTACATACATCTCTAAAAAATACAAATTAATCTACAGGGACAGAAGCAGATCACGGTTGCCTGGGGATGGGGTGGAAATGGAGGAAATGATGACCCAGGGGCAGAAAGCAAGGTTTGCAGGTGATGAATGTATTATTTTCTTTCTTTAAAGGACAGGGGCAAATTTTTATTTTGCTGCGTCAGGTCTTCACGGCACGAGGGCTCACCCCTGCAGCGCTCGGGCTGAGTACCGGGTAGTCAGGGCACAGCCCTAAGTGGGGAGTGCTGAGCACTGGAGGGGCAGGAGCAGGGAGTGAGGAGGCCTGAGACCGGCCTGAGCGGCCAGGCGGAAGCGGGGACCAGTGAGGAAGCCGTGCGGTAAGTCAGAGCACAGGTGGTGGACCCCGTGAGGCTGACCAGGGATCGGACCTAGGCCCACTGCGCTGCAAGGCGAGTCCCCAAATATGTTATTTTCTTGACCGTGGTGACGGTTTCACATGTGTATATGGATGTGTCAAAACTCATCAAAGTGCACATTTTAAACACGAACAGTTTATTGTATGTTAGTGTTAGTTGCTCAGTTGTGTCCGACTCTTTGCAATCCCATAGGCTGTAGCCCACCAGGCTCCCCTGTCCATGAGATTCTCCAGGCAAGAATACTGGAGCAGGTTGCCATGCCTTCCTCCAGGGGATCTTCCCAACCCAGGGATCGAACCCAGGTCTCTAGCACTGCAGGTGGATCCTTTACCCTCTGAGCCACCGGGGAAGCCCATTGTATGTTAACTACACCTCAATAAAGATGTTAAAACACAGTGATTTTTAAAAAGGGAAAACAAACACAGCCAGGAATCTGCCTGTCCTCTGAATTTACCTGTGCCCCGACTGCTCCTTCTGTCTGGAATGTTCTTTCCAGAGAACCCTATGTTCAACTACCCCAAAAACCTCAGGTCTTCTCTCAGTGAGGCCTGCCTTAATGGCCCTGCTTAAAGCTGTGGGCCAGCCTTCCCCCTACCTGTGACACCCCTTTCGCCTCATCAAACCATATAGAATTCACTTATTTGGGGCTTTGTTTGTTTCCCTCAGTTGGAGTTTGTGCTTTTGTTATAGTTCCCTGATTTAACCTGAGGATCCCAAGTAGGTGTTCCATAGATGTTTGTTAAAGGAATGTTTACTGCATTCCAGGAGTTCTAAGTGCTTTTCATAGATCATAGTGACCTCGAGAAGTGGTGCTATAATTCTCCCCACTTTACAGATGGGAAAACTGAGGCACAGGGAGGTGAAGCATGCCCAGAGTTACTCCAGAGCCTTGCTGTTAAGCCAGTGCTCTGTCATCTCCTCCCCAGTGGCCGGCTCACCAGGTCACAGCTTCTGGTCACATCTGACAGCTACAACCTGATTCCTCCCAACCACGCCAATGGCCCCGCCCCCACCCCAATTCCAGAGGTTGAACCAGATCTTATAACAACAACAACAATCAGAACCCTTCCTGGTTTCCTCTTGGTGTTCTCTCTGCCTTGGTCCAAGAGGAACGTGAGGGAGAGTAGAAGGGTCCAGAAAATATACATGGCTTGGGACTTCCCTGGTGGTCTAGGAGTTACGACTTTGTGCGTCTACTGCAGTGGGCGGGAGTTCGATCCCTGGTCGGGGAACGAAGATCCTGTATGCCTCGTGGTATGGCAAATAAATAAGCAAATAATAATTGCAAGCTCTTTATAAGATTTTTAAAAACCCAACAACAACAAACGTCTTCATTAGAAAGGGGGCAGGGCCCTGCAGGTAAGTGGGCAGCACGCAGGCCACATTCTGAGTGGGGCTCAATCCTGCCCACGGGTCACAGGGACCCGACAGGGCTGTAATTCTCAAAGTCCTCAGGACAGAAATTGGCCTCGGCTAGAACTAGTTTCCCTCTGCCCCTCATTTGGGCAGTCGTGGGTTCACGCTTCGCTATTCAGTAAGTATTTACAGGATCTGTGTGCACGGTCCCTGGGAGGCACAGAGGGCCTCGGGCCCACCTTCTTGGGAACCAGAGGACCCATGGCGGCAGCTCTGCCCTTTGCCCCCCACCAGAGCCCCCAGGAGGCATCGCCCCCACCCTCATCTTGCAGTTGTGGAAGCAGGGTTGGGAGGAACCGAGGCTGCCCCACAGTTTGAGCTGGGTCTGACCCCCTCCTCTGACCACCGGGTTCTCCAGCCTCCTCCTTCTCTGCTACCCCCGCTCCTGCACCTCTCCCACCTCGTCTGGGCCCCGGGCCTTCCTCTTTCCGGCTCATCCTCATGAGTCAGGGCTCCAGTCCCTGCAGCTGGGTGCCCCTCCTGCCCGGCAGCCACCCTGCCCACTCCTCGGGGTCTGCCCTGTCCCCGCGCCTGCTCCCCTCCACCTGCCACCCCCTCAGGAGGTGCCCCCCAGCCAGGTGCTGTCAGGGGACCCTTGAGGAAGGGGTCGGGGGAGCCTACCGAAGACACGGTCCCTGCTGTGATATTGCACCGGGTCCTGGGGTGCCTGGTGCTGGGTGCTGGTCAGGATTCAGGTTCAAGGACCCAAGCTGCTGCTTCCCACTGGTGACCTCAGACGTATCCTTGGCCCTCTCCAAACCACTCTGTTTAATTCACTGAAAAATGGAGCGCTTGTGACTGGTAAAATCCAAGTTCCTTCCAGATTTTTTGAGCCCTTGGTCTTCCCTGAAGACCTTTAGGCTGCCTGCCTCTGTCCTCTGCGCTCCACCAGCCCTTCCCCCCGCCACTCCTGTAGAAACCAGGTGCCCCACCTGGCACTGTGATCAGTTCTGCGCGTGAATATGCTCATGCCCCATGGGCCCTGGGAGTGGCTACTTGGAAACTCCTGGACTGCCCTCAGCACAAGGCCCTGAGCCTGCGGGTGCCCACTCACAACAATCTTTTATTTTTATTGCCAGACTTTTCTCCTTCAGTCACAACAACCCTGTGTAGTTGTTATGAGTCTCTTTCATAAAAGATGAAGATTTGGGGACATCCTTGGTGGCCCAGTGGCTAAGGCTGTGCATTCCCAGTGCAGGCGGCCAGGTTCGATCCCTGGTCTGGGATCTAGATCCTGCATCTTGCAACTAAGACCCAGCTCAGCCAAATAATTAAAGTACTTTAAAAACCTGTGTAGTTGTTATGAGTCTCTTTCATAAAAGATGAAGATTTGGGGACATCCTTGGTGGCCCAGTGGCTAAGGCTGTGCATTCCCAGTGCAGGCGGCCAGGTTCGATCCCTGGTCTGGGATCTAGATCCTGCATCTTGCAACTAAGACCCAGCTCAGCCAAATAAGTAAAGTACTTTAAAAAAAAAAAAATTAATGAAGATTTAGGGACTTTCCTGATAGTCCAGTGGTTAAGAATCTGCCTTCCAATGCAGGGGACACAGATTTGATCCCTGGGCAGGGAGCTAAGATCCTACATGCCGCAGTGCAGCTAAACCTGCCCACCACAGCTAGAGAGAAGCCCGTGTTCTGCAGCTACTGAGCCCGCGCACTACAATGAAAGATCCTGAGTGATGCAACTATGAGTCAATCCAGTCAAATCAGTAAATAAATTTTTAAAAAATTTTAAATAAAGATTTGAAACTTTAAGGGACTCAGTCACATGTCCAACAAGTATCAGAATCAGGATTCCAACTCAGTTCTATTGGCCTCTGGAGTTCAAACATTTAAATATCTATAGTGTATATTTGTTTGCTGATGGTGAAGGCATACCAAGAAAATACAGATGACCAGGGTTTGCAACCTTATGATCTGACAAAGTTATAAATTTAGGTCAAAGACCATTAAAAATGATGAGAAAGTAGACTTTACAAAGCTAAAACTAAATGCAATAAAGATATAAAAATATAAATATTTATGCACCAAATAACGTAGTGTCAACATCTGTAAAATGGAACCTATAGAAGATTCAAGGAGAAATTGAAGTATGCTAAGAATAAGGGGGACTTTCCTGGCAGGTCCAGTTAAGACTCCATACTTCCACTGCAGTGGGCACAGGTTTGACCCCTGGTTCAGTTCAGTCGCTCAGTCGTGTCCGACTCTTTGCGACCCCATGAATCGACCCCAGCACGCTAGGCCTCCCTGTCCATCACCAACTCCCGGAGTTCACTCAGATTCACGTCCATTGAGTCAGTGATGCCATCCAGCCATCTCATCCTCTGTTGTCCCCTTCTCCTCCTGGTAAGGGAATTAAAATCCCAAGTGCCATGCAGCCAAAAAATAATTTATAAATTAAATTAAAAAATAAAGTGACAGGGTAAATGTATATTAAAAAAACAAACCAAAAAAAGTATAGGGAACTTGACCCAGCTTCTCTCAGTCCCTGACAGATGCAGTGAGCAAAAAGTTGTTTTTCTAGAACAGCTTGCTGTCCATGAAGCTGATGGAAACCCAAACACTCAGAGCCTCGCGGTACAGAGATGAACCCCAAACATCGACCTTGTCCTCCACCTAGAGACAAGCCCATCATCTACTGTGCACTGAGCTGCTCAGGCAGGCAGACACGCAGGAGCGTTCAGATGTCCACTTAGTTGCACACACGTTTATACCAAACTGCCACCACTCTCCGAAGGATGGAATTAAGAGTGAGTTTTACTTTCTTATTTTTGCTTCTCTACATTTTCTAGTTTGTCTGTAAATCATTAACATGTGGACTTAGACATTTTTTTTTAATGCAGGCACATAGGACTATGGTTAGTTGAAGGATCACATATGGAAATCTACATTAAGAGAAGCCCGCCTCCTCTTATGGGGATTCAGCCAGGAGATACACCATGAAAATGTCAGACCCACAGAAGTCTGGGAGACTAGCAGGTGCTGGTATACCACCTGTTTCCAGCATCTTTCATTCCAATCACTGCCTGATTACTTCTCAAATCTCTCCTCCTCTTCTCTCCCCATCTTGACCCTGCCCAGCACAAGTCCTCATCTTTCACTAGGATTAACACCTCAGCCTTCCAACTGGCCTTCCTGCCTCTGTTCTCTTCTAGCACCTCCCTCTCCTCCACACAGCATGCATCTTTCATGATGCTTTGAGAGTGAACTTTAAAAAACACTCTGGGGACTTCTCTGGTGGTCCAGTGATTAAGAATCTGCCTGCCAATGTAGGGGACATGGGTTTGATCCCTGGTCCAGGAACTGAGATCCCATATGCTGCAGGGCAACTAAGCCCATGGGCCACAACTATGTAGACCAAGCACTGCAACTACTGAGCCTGCGTATGCCAGCTGAAGCCCATGTGCCCTGGAGCCCGTGCTCTGTAACAGGGGAAGCCACCGCAGTAAGCAGGCCACGCACCATAACTAGAGAAGGCCTGTGCACAGCAACAGAGACCCAACACAGCCAAAAAAAGAAGTCTGACCATGTCACCACCCCCTCTCCTTCCTAAACATTCTTTCTGGCTCCCCATTGTCCTCGAGATAAAGTGTCCTGCCAGCCTTCCTAGTGTCACTCTGGACCTTCGCTTGTTCACCATACCCTAAAACCAAAACATCTTGCTCTTCTCCCAAATTCTTCACGTGCTTTCCTTTGTACCTTTGCTCATGCAGCTCCTTCAATTACCATTAGGCTGCTTTTCCCTCTGTTCAACCCCTCCTCTCTCTTTCAGGTTTGCCCCAAATATCACTTCCACTGAGAAGCCCTTTTTGATTGCCCCAGATAATCAGACAGCTCCCTTTGCTGAGCACCCTCAATTCCTGGCATGTAGAATCATTTCATCAGACCCTCGTAGGTACCAGAATGATCCCACAGCATAATCAAACACATTAAAATGTATTCATGTTACATACTAAATATAATCATTTGGCTTTAATCAAGTTTTTAAAGGATGTTTGTAATTCTTCATTTGAAATTTTGATTAATTTCTCTATTTTTTTGGTTCTTTACATACTTTGAAGCTAGTGATTCTTTTCTTTAGCTCTCAAACATTTTATGGGTCAATAAAAAGCCTTCCAGGGCCTTCCCTGGCCATCCAGTGGCTAAGACTCCACACTGCCAATGCAGGGGGCGTGGGTTTGAGCCCTGGTCAGGGAAGTAGGATGCCAATGCTACAGAGTGCAGCAAAAAAAAAAAACTAGAAAGAAAAAAAGCCTTTCCTCCCAAAAGTTAAGAAGATTCCCTTGGTGCTGTTACCCCACCCAGTGCTGCCCATGTATTGGGTGCAGTGAATTAGCTGTTTATCTACCTATGTCCTTCTCAGGACCATGAACCTCAGTGTCAACACAGTGCCTAATTTCTCTCTGTGTGGCCAGCAGCCAGGCAGTACAGAGCAGGCACTCAGGCACTGCCACAGAATAGGTAAATTCATGAATTCCCCTAAAAATCTACCTTTCGTCTCTATGAATCTAAGACAACGCAACTTGCATTTACTTCTGTACCTGTCGACTATATTTTTATAACATATTTCTGTAATTTATATCCATTCTCTCCAAAGACCTCTGTTCACATCACACCGTGTGAGTGTCCAGCATGCATGCCCTTGAGAGCCTGCACATGTTACCTCTCTGGAGCCTCAGAACAACTCTGTGACACAGATCCTATTATCCCCATTTGACAGATAAAGAAACTGAGGCTCAGAGCAGGGAGCTGGTTTGCAAGTAGGAGCTCGCAGAGTGAGGCCATGAACTCAGGACTGTCTGACTCACTGTCCTCAGCACCCTCCCCACCCCTCCCTTGCCGGCCACAGGGCCCCCATCGCTCCTCACTCACTCCACCTCCATCACTGTGCTTCCAGACAAGCTGCAGACCTTGCCTCCATCTATACACTTCATCCCGCCACTGGAGAGGTTGTCTCAACCATCACCCGCTTCAATCCCATAGACCTTTCCTGTGTACCATGAGCTGAGCACCAGGCTGAGAACTAGAACTAAAATAATCAATGCCATTAGAACTCAGCACCATGCCTAATACTCAGGAAAGGTCTATGGGATTGAATGAGTTATAGTCAAGGAGCTGTGAGCTCCTCAAGGGCAGGGACTGAGCCCAGAGCCGAGAGACAGTGGGACATCATCTGCCTGCCCTTCCCTTTGAGGATGTTGGAGAATGTCACCTTCAAACACCAGGCTCACCCCCCAGGCTGGGCAGGGAACTCCTGGGTTGCCCCACCTGCCCTACCAGTCGAGTCTGTCCCTCTGGGAGGGGCCTCAATGCAGCAGCCTCTGGACCCTAAACCACTACATGGAGCTTGCAGAAGAGCATGGGGACAGGCCTGGCCACCTGCTGCCCTCCTCCCTGGACCTCTAGGCCAGCCGGGCCCCAAAGGGGCCCTCCTGAGAACCTCCCAAATATGGAGCACTTTACAGTTTGCAAAAGGCTCCCCCTTCTTTTTTTCAGTTGACCTTCTCTCCATCCTAGCTAGGGGTAAGGAATTTTCCAGGCCCCCTTGGCTCCTCAAGGCAGAGTTGGGGCCAGGACCCAGGAGTCCAGACTCCAGTCCAACATAGAGGGGCCTGGGAGCTCTGTTCAGCTCTCAGTCCTTCAAAAGACCTCTTTCCTGAACCTCCATTTCCCACCTCAACCATAAGATGATCCGACCAGACAACTTTTAAGATCCCTGCAGCTTCAACACGCCCAGAGGCTACCACGGTGAGGAGGCTGGCCCTGTTACAGAGGAGAGACAGAGGCCCAGAGCTTTCCAGAGCTCCCACAGCGGCCACACACTCTGTCCCCGCACCTGGCTATCAGGCGGAGAGGCACCAAGTTCCAGCAGGACCCGCGGGGTGAGTCACCAGGTGTGGAAATGATGCTGGCACCAGGAGGCTCGGGGGCTGGGGATCTCACCCCCACTGAAACCACAGCCCAGGAGCGGCGACCATAGGTTTCCTAAGACTAGCCCAAGAAGATGCACACAGCCTGCCTGCAGTGGATTTCAGCCAAGGGCAGTGGATGTCACCCAGACCGCCAAAAATAATGGTAATCACAATACAAACAACAGCACTCAGCAGCCTCTATTGTGTCAGGCTTTGTACACCTGTTACCTTGTCTCACTTCACAACAGAGCTATCATGTGAGTGTTACAGGACCCAGTTTACAGACGAGACACCCCCAGGCTCAAGAGACTAAGGAGCTCCGCCCCCATCACACAAGGAGGAAGCAGGTCCCCTGCTCTGACAGCCCCGAAGCCCACAGCTGCTGCCCAGCGGCCTGGGAGGCCCTGGCGGGGTGGGGTCGGGGCACTGGGCTGAGAGGTACGTGACCCAGGGGCCAGGCGGTATCTTCTTGGGCCTCAGCCTGCAGGTCTGCAAAACCAGGGGTCTGACCTGGAGCTTCCCCAAGGCCCTTCCTTGGGCCGTGACACTCAGGATGCCTCGGAGGCCTGCAGGCCCACGGGCCACGGGCTGAGGCTGGCAGAGAGCAGGGAGGCTGCAGCCTTGTGGTGACTTAAGTGCCCCAGTGCCCGCCACAAGCACGTGGCCAAAGGTGCCTGCTGTCACCAGGCAGGAATGTGTCCGAACTGGACCTGGAGCCAGGCCACAGGACCCCGGGACAGAGGTGACCACTCGGGAGCCCAGGCTGGCACTCCACGGCACCGGCCACGGGGCTGTTCCCAGACGGAAGGCCGCACCAGGGACCCTCAGGCAGACGCGGGCGTGGACCGGGGCCGCCCAGGGAGCAGGCCCGAAGGCCCGCCCCGACAGGCCCACGGCCCGGGCTGAGCTCCAGGGCTCGAGGGAGACAGTCACGTGGGGGTACAGGGTACAGCCATCCTGGGAGAGAGGGAAGACAGAAGGAGACGCTTGGCGAGGGAAGGTGGCGCGGGGTGGAGGGGGGAGGTCTCCAGGCTGAGGGGCACATCTGTGACGAAAAGCAGGACTTCATCTTCGGGCGGCGGACCCTCCCGCCAGGGCCGGCTCCAGTTTCTTTCCCAGCATCAGGGTCTTTTCCAAGGAGTCAGCTCTTCCCATCAGGTGGCCAAAGTATTGGAGCTTCAGCTTCAGCATCAGTCCTTCCAGTGAATATTCAGGACTCATTTTCCTTTAGGATGGACTGGTTGGATCTCCTAGCTGTCCAAGGGACACTCCAGAGTCTTCTCCAACGCCACAGTCAGATGTGTATAAGAGACAGCCTCTGGGAGCCGATCAGGGCTTGAATGACACCCCAGATGACTCTTTGCTATTAATTCCCACACACAGAATGGGCCCCTTGTTCTCCTCTCCCGGAGGAATAGCCGTGGCCAAAGCCATCCCAAGAGTCTCTGACTTAACCCTTCTCCTGGCTGCTCCTCTGCATGTCCCCACACTCAGGGCCAGGGGGCCGGCAGGGGGTGGGGTGCAGAAGGGGTGTCAAAGAGAAACAAGGGCTCCTACAGCTCACAGCTCCTGGAAAGACATCCCCATGATGGGAGAGCAGGGCCACCTCGACCTTCCCGGAGGAGCTTGACCCCAGCCCCTCGCCTGAGGGCTCTTGCCAGACCCTGGTGGCCAGAAGTCCTTTCCACCGAAGTGTGGGAGGTCCGGGGTCTACGGCCTCCACCGCGGGGCCAGACTGATGTCTCGATCCCCAGAGAGGCTCCTTCAAGGGGCAGCTGGAAGGCATGCGCCCTTGGCCCCGTCCCGACCTCGAGGGGGTTAACAGGACCGGAGGCCAGATGCCACCTGTCCTGGCAGGTCACTGAGGAGAGACAAGAGGTGCCCGTGGCCTCTTTTGATCCTCCAAGCCTGGAGGACAGGGAGGAACTGGTCTGTTGAGTCAAAACCCACCATCTCTTCCTTCCCTGTTCCTACCCTACCCCCACCCCTACCAGTTTAGACAATGAGAGTGGAAACACTGCGCCAGCCATTGAGGCCAGCCCTCACTGCTCAGATGGAGAAACTAAGGCCCAGAGGGAGGAGAGCATGGTCCCATCCCTCTGCAAGTCCGTGGCACTGCCTTGTCCCCAAGTCCCTGGCTTCTGGACCAAGACACTGTTCCCTTCCCCATTCCCCTCCATTTCCACCTTCCACCATCCCACTGCCGCTGTCCCAATTCCATGGGCCTGCTGCGTGACCTTGAGCAAATCAGCTTGACTCTCTGGGAGCTGGAAAACTAACACATGAAGGGATCCAAACACCAGCTCTGCTACCAGTATCGGCAACCTTGGCCTCCTGCCCCAGGATCAGGTACAAATCCTTGGGTCTGACTCAGTGAGGATGGCCCCAGGAAGGCCCGAACTCATCAACTCATCCTTCAGCCCCATCTCCCGCCAGTCCACCTCCCAGACTCAGTGCGGTGGGGGCAAGGGAGAAGGGCCCTGGAGGCAGCGGCAGTGACTCTGGAAACAAGAAGAGCAAGAGAGTCCTTAGCACAGGCCTGAGGGAGCAGCACGGGGCCCAGGGCATGGCGGTGGACCGGGCGAGGTGGCATGGAGCCAGGTGGGGAGGACCCTGAAGGCAGGGACAGGAGGCCCTGCACCCTCGGCCTCAAGAGCTGCTCTGTACAAATCTCAGCCTCTCTAAGTCGCTTCCCCCCATCTTTCTCATTTTCCCAGGACCCTCCGACCCCTGGCAGCAACCCCCTCCCCACGCCACCCCCCCACACACACACACCTCCTGGTACACAGGGACAGAGCAGGTGAGGGATGGTGGGGAAAGAGGAGAAATAGAGAGAAAGATGAGTGCCTGAGAGCAGGGCCAGGTGCTGCAGAGAGAGAGCCGTCCAGCTGAGGACAGACAAGATGCCAGTGGGGCGGAGAGAGCCAGAAAGGCAAGGACACTGGACACAGCCACCACCTTTGGGGTCAAAACGACGGAGCCTCCCAGAGAGGGGCCTGCAGATGGAAAGAGGAAAAACCGGAAGTAATGGAGGCAGACTGTGGCGTTGGAGAAGACTCTGGAGTGTCCCTTGGACAGCTAGGAGATCCAACCAGTCCATCCTAAAGGAAAATGAGTCCTGAATATTCACTGGAAGGACTGATGCTGAAGCTGAAGCTCCAATACTTTGGCCACCTGATGGGAAGAGCTGACTCCTTGGAAAAGACCCTGATGCTGGGAAAGACTGAAGGCAGGAGGAGAAGGGGAAGACAGAGGATGAGATAGTTGGATGGCATCACCTATTCAATGGACATGAGTTTGAGTGAACTCCGGGAGTTGGTGATGGACAGGGAGGCCTGGCGTGCTGCAGTCCATTGGGTCACAAGGAGTCAGACACGACTGAGTGACTGAACTGAACTGAAATGAATGGAGGGAGAGAAGGAAATGCAGGCAGACAGAAAAATAGGGCCGTGGATGAGGCAGTAACAGAAGAGAAAAAGGGGAAAAGCGAAGGTCAGGAGGAAACAGAGGGGCTGGGGGTGGGGAGATGGGCTGCCCTGGCTGCGCTGCTCAGGCCCCTCCCAGGCTCCTCTGCGTTTCCCCCAGGCCCACGAAGCCCCCTCGGGCCGCCGTAGCCTGCACACCTCCAGTGCTCCAGCGCCACACAGGACGACTCAGCCCTTGGCTTCCGAGGGCCCAAGCCATGCCTGCCGAGGACACAGCCAGGAGGAGGGCACCATGGAAGTCCAGGGGCCCAGCCTGCCCAAGAGGCAGGAGCTCTGAGGCTGAGGATGGGGGCCTCTGAGACCCTCTATCTAATAGTTCCCCCACCAGCTGCAGCATAATCACAGTGGAGCTTTGAAACAGAAATCCCACCCAAATCTATGCCTCAAATTAGGACCTGGGAATCAGTATTTAGAACAAGCTTGCCGATGAGCTTTGGGCCACACGGACAGATGTGGGTGAGGCTGGTGGTCAGAGCTGGGCTGTGCCCCACCCAAGGTCACACCGCAGTTCCCTGCCGAGCCAGGCCTCACAGTGAGGCCTCTCAGGTCCCAGCCCAGGGGCTGGAGGGTGGTCCACACGGTGCCCGGCACACAGGAAGGGCTTAAAGCGGGCAGCGCCGTCTCCCTTTCCCTCTGTCCCTCTATCCTCAGGGCCCCGGATCCAGTTCTCCAGGGGCAGCCAGGGCAGCCGAGGAGCCAGAAATCAAGTGGGGAGGGGGAAGGAAGGCTTTGGGCCAGAATGGGGTTTCTCTCCCCCATTTCCCCACCCCCATCCCCCTAGTGCCAAGGCCTGGGGCTGCCAGCTCCAGCCAGAGATGGGGGTGGAGGGTGGGGCAGGAGGGAGGAGGGGAAGACCCGGGGCTTCCTGTCCCCCCCGCACACACACACCCCCCTGGTTTTTTCCCTCAGCCTCCTTGGGCTCAGGGCTGGGTCCCCCGGGGCGGTGGTGTCTGAGGCTGACAGAGCTGCCCTGTCCTTCCTGCCTGCTGGGGGAAGGGATGGAGCTGGCGCAGAGCTGGCTCAGATGCCCCGTTCCCTCCTCCCCTTCCCTGGGTCCTCAGGGGCTTGGTGTCCGACTATCCCTGATAGTCTATCCCTGATAGATCCTTCCCTGATAGATAGGTGTCTAGACTACCCAGCCTATCCCTCCAGGTGCCCTGCATTCTGAAAGGAGGAAGAACACCAGACGGGAATCAGGACACACGCTTACATCGCTCGAGAGACCCTGGGCAGGGCTCCCGCTCTGATCCTCGGCCTCCTCCTCTCCTCTAATCCTCCCCACTTCTCGTCTTCTCCATAGGCTGTGTGTTCATTCATTCATTCATTCATCAGGCACCTCTGGCGTGCCTGGCACTCAGCTGATTCCCAGAGGTTCGTGAAGCTGACATCCTTGTGGAAGGAGAAACAATACCAGGAATTTCCTGGAGATCTGGTGGTTAGGGCTCCTTGCTCTCACTGCAGAGGGCCCAGGTTCAATCCCTGGTCGGGGAACTAAAAAATCCCACAGGCCCAAAGGGCAGACAAAAAAAAAAAAAAAGAATGACTAATCCCACAATAAATACATAATCATAAGTTGTCGTGAATAGTATAAAGGAAAAGGCCGAGAGGTTGTCAGAGAGAATAGCGAATCCTGGAGGATCGGGGCAGGGACTCTGCAGACTTTAGCCTGAGCCCAAAGAAGGAGCCAACAGGGTGCCAGTGGGAGTGAGTCCAGTGGAGGAAGAGCGTTTGTGAGGACTTGGAGGCCTGAGTCGAGGAAAGCAGAGGAGGGACACTCCGGCTGGAGTCTCGGGGTGAGAGTGGGGCAGGTCATGCCGGACCAGGCTAAAGATTTGGGATTTTCTCAGAGCCATGAGAAGAAAATACTCATTTGATCTGTCTGTAATCTAAGATTTTATTTCCCTACGTGCATGTGTGTCTGCGGCACTTGTGTGTTTTAGAACAAATGAGTGAGAGACTTCCCTGGTGGTCTGGTGGCTAAGACTCCACACTCCCAAAGCAGGGGGCCCAGGTTCGATCCTTGATCCAGGAACTAGATCCCACATGCTGCAGATAAGGATTCGAATGCTACAACTGAAGAGCCCAACGGCCTAAACTAAGACCCAGCACAGCCTAACAAATACATTAAAATAAATATTTTTTTAAACCATTAGTCATAAAAGAAAAATAAGTAAATTGGGATTCCTCAAAAATTAAAAAAAAAAAAAAATTAAGAAGAACAAATGAACAGACTGCTGACTCTGGAGAGTGAACCATGGGTCCTGCCCCCAAAGGGCTAACGGGATGCTCTTACTAGACCAGTGGACCAGTTCTCTGGGGAAAGGAGAAGCAGGGCAGGGCTCTCCGTGGATTCTCTCTCTGGTCAGCGAGATTCAGCTAGCACACTCTGAGCACCCTCTGTGTGCTCACATGCCCAGCCCTTAGCAGCTGCCTCAGGGAAGAAAAGAAAAAACAAACGGATGTGGGCATTTTCCTATACAACCCCCATATCCCTGAATGTAAATCTGAAAGTCCCCCCAGAGATCTTAGAGGCCAGCTCTCTCGTTGGACAGATGAAGTAATGAGAGCGCCCAGAGAGGGAGACTGACCTGCCCCAGGTCACACAGCAAGAGTGGAGACTGGGGCGGAGCTGGGAGCAGCTTCTCCCACAGCCCCTGCTAAAGGTGCTGGGGTACTAAGACTTCTGCTCAGGGTTCTAGCCCCAAACAGGAGACTTTCAAAGTCTGACTTCTCAGCCTGCCACCTGGATACAAAATCCCCATGCCTGGCAGCCTTAAGGATATATTATACTTCCTGCTTGAATCAATGCACCCCAGGGCTGTGCCAAGTCCTTTGCTCTTATTGCAGTAAGTGCAACTCTTGACCCTAGGAAGGGAAGAGATTTTCCTCGGTGCATTATATCCAAGGCATTATTCCACCCAGCATGACTGTGAAACTTCTGGACATCAACTGACAGTGGAGATAGGACTAGAGAAGGCAATGCCCACGCCTGCCTTTGTTCCCAAGCGCTGTGCGAAACACCTGCCAGTCCTCGTCGCTCTCGTTCTTGCATTCCCATGAGGCAGGTAGTGCTACGCTCATTTGGGGGCTTCCCTGGTGGCTCAGATGATAAAGAATCTGCCTGAAATGCAGGAGACCTGGGTTCGATCCCAGAGTTGGGAAGATCCCCCGGTTTACAGAAGTACAAATTGAGGCACTGGAAGATAATGTGACTGGCCTGATCCCACTGCTGCTTAGCAGTGGATTTGAACTCCGGTCTCTTTGGTTCTGAGTCTCAATCTTATTGGGCTTTCCTGGTGGCTCAGCAGTAAAGAATCCACCTGCAATTCAGGAAACACAGGAGAAGCGGGCTTGATCCCTGAGTCAAGAAGATCCCCTGGTTAGGAAATGGCAACCCACTCCAGTATTTGTGCCTGGGAAATCCCATGGACAGGGGAGCCTGGTGGGCTACAGTCCATACGGTCGCAAAGAGTTGGACGCAACTGAGAGGCTAAGCTCACACGCACGCTTACGATCATCATCACTCAGCTCCATTTCTCATTATAAAGTGACATCAACAAAGAAGGCATGATAAGAAAGCAATCTTATCATGGGGAGGCCCCTTAGAGCACACACATGAACACTAAAATCCCACTGGCTCATCCATTTTCACTTTCAGGGGCCAGAGATAAACTCGCCAGATGAGAGATACACTCACAGCACAAACCTCCAAAGGGCATCTGGCTCCACTCACACCCAGTCCAGTCCCCTGCTCTTTGGCAGCCACAGCCTTGGACCTGGGAAATTTCCTAGATGACCAAGTGAAACGACAGGGACTCCAGAATGGGAAGACCTAGTTATTCCAGTCACCTCCTAAACTGGGAAACCTGGATAAGTCCCTCCCCTCAAGCTGTCCAGAGCATCAGCCCCCTCCAGGGACAACACCAAGGGTCCCACGGAATAAGGCCACCCTCGGTAACCCCCCACCCATCCTTTCTTTCCTCCATCATCACCACTCTCTTCAGCCTCACGCAAACCTGCACCACATCTTCTAAAAGGTGTGTGGGAAAGTCTGCACGAGTGAACAACTCCCAGCTTGTTCACAAGCTCCCTGAACACAAGCTGAGCACTCACCCCACTTTATCACCCCACCAACAACAGAGGGTGGGTCCTCGGGAAACCTGGGGCCAAAAGTCCTGACCAAGCAGTCGAGTTCCAAGACCAAACAGTCCTGTGATCTAGGCCAAGCACTTCCCTTTCTGCTTTTGTTCAATGGGATGACGATCCTGCCGATGGGAGGACATCGGACAGCTGCACTTGGGCAGGACAAGAAGCGGTGACTCCTGTCAAACCCAAGGTCAACCTGAGCAGAGCCCGAGATGCTAATAACAATAGCGGCCATTTACTGAGCCCCGTCATGTGCCAGGCACTGTCCTAAATGTTTACATACATTAACTGGTTTAATCCTCACCCTGACCTGGAAGGAAACAGATTCGAGACATTAAGTCATTTGCCAAGGACACACCGCTAGTAAGTGGGGGCGGGGAGGGGCAGGATTTGAACTCACAGCTGCCTGACTCAAGAGCACCACACCAGCGCCCGCGTGTCTGTTCATCAAGTCATCACTTGCATCACTCTGCACCTCTGTGCACCAGGCATCCTAGGAAGGTGAGAAAGCCTCAGCCACAGGTCTCCACCCCGCAGGGACGATGTCCTGCTGGCAAGGTGACCAAGGCAGGGCACGGGGAGGCTCCAGGCCTTGGCCGACAGGCGAGGGGCTCTGTGGGGAGGACTTGGCCTGCTGGGTTCAGATCACACAGGGGACGGCGAGAGGGCGGAGAGATACAGCTGCAGCTTAGGCCAAGTGCAGGGGCAGGGAGACAGGGGCTGGTGGAGCTCTGCGGGACTGAGGACTGCGCCCTAAGGGGTGCCCAGGCTCCTCACGGGGGCACCTGCCCCTTCTTCTTAACTCTTAAGAGAAAGGAAGGAAGAGAGAAAAGGCCCAGAGTCAGAGGAAAGGACTTAGGAGAATGAATGAACGAATCAATCTCCATCTCATCTGCAAGGAGAAGGGTGAGGAGGAAGAGGAGTTGGGGTAAGCATTTTAAACAAAGTTCCATCTCTTCATTATAGCAGTTAGAGCTCTTCACACCCTCAAAGGCCCTGCCTCTCTACAAAGAAAAAGTGGAAAGCAGTGTTTCCCAAACTCAGTTGCCCACAAAACTTGTCTTTTCAAGAGAAGCTGATCAATGCCTGAGGAACACGGAGCGCCCTGAGGCACCACCTTGGAAATGCCGGGTCAGGCATTGGCCTCTGGTTTTGAAATATAATTCATGGGCTACTGAATCTGGAAATGGCCTTGGAGACAAGCTAGCTGCCCCCACATTCTATAGGTGGGGAAACTGAGGACTCGAGAGGGTAGAAAATGGCCGAGGCCACCCCGTGCCCCACAGCCCTGCTGGGATTTGACTGCCCCACCCCCGCTTGGCCGTGGAGGACCTCGGCCATGCCAGGGTTCCGGGTTTCTATGCAGGTCTCTCATCAAACTCTGAGCTCCTCAAAACCAGGTCTGGCCTCCACCACCACCTCCCCACCCCAGCTCCTGGCCCAGCGCCCTGCACAGAGGGTACGTTCACAACAGTTCACCACAGCATGAGAGGTTCGGGGAGGCACCAGGAAAGGCTTTCCGGCACCTGGGCCTGGATGACAGGAACGAGCAGCTCTGAGGGCTTCTAAGAAGAGGGCAGGGGCCAGCTGCCCCGAGGCAGCCCTGGGCACTGGCCCCAGCTTCCTTGTTCCCGGAGTGGGCGGGCTCGGGAGGGCAAGGACACAGGCCCCCGGAGCTGCCTTCCTGGCCCAGGTCCGCGACCCTCCGCTTGGACCAAAAACAAGGGCCGGCGAGAACCCTTGTCAGGACAGGCCTGGAATGCCGTCCTCCCCTCCGCCACCCCACCCGTGCTCGGGCTTCCACCTCTGGGTAGCCGCTCCGGCCCACCCCAGCCTTCCCCATCTTTTTCTCCCAATTCGGGTGACACGTCCACTCAGGGAAGATTCCCTGAAGTTACGCTGGGGCCTGGAGGGGCCGAGACCAAGAGGAAGGCATGTCCCTGCCCTCGGCGGGGCCTCCCAGGAGGAGGTGGAGATCGGCCTGGATGCCAGGCTGTGCAGTGAGGGGGTGAGGCAGCTATGGAGCCATCACCCTCTCCTCCTCGGGAAAGGAATACAGGAAAAGAATTCCAAGCGAGGCGTGTCCTGAAGAGAGGGCCTCTGAGCTGGGCTCTGCCAGCAGCGACGAGCGGGAGGGAAAGCGCAGAGCCAGTCAAAGGCCTCGGGGAGGGGTGGGGGGTGCAGGCGGCAGGAAGCTAGGCCTGGGGTCTGGCGGTGGCAGAGCAGAGTGGTCAGAGGCTGGGCTGGGGGGAAACTGTGGGTACCAGGCCGGGCCCTCCCATGATTAGCTGCGTGAGCTCGGGCTCATCACTGAACGTCTTTGAGCCTCAGTTTCCTTCCCAGAAGGAGAATAAGGACGGCACCTGAGTAGGGAGAGCTGTTGAGGCTCCCAGCACAGGGGTGTCCAGGGTGGGGCCAACTCAGGGGGCTCTGGAAGTGTGGTCTTCACTGTCGAGGGGCCACCAGCAGGGGAGGCCCACCCATGAAGCACTTGTCACACCGCGCTGGTCTGACTCTGGGATTCAACAGGCAGATTACAAACTCCTGACTCTAATCCGCGGTCGCTGTTCTGTAAACACCTGTGCACCTGAATTGACGTCAACAATACCCCCACCTCCCAGTCTCTGAGCTATTTTTTCCAGTTATCATTTACTGAGCACTTACTCTGCACCTTGGACAGCAAGGAGATCAAACCAGCCAATCCTAAAGGAAATCAACCCTGAATATTCATTGGAAGGACTGATGCTGAAGCTGAAGCTCCAATACTTTGGCCACCTGATGTGAAGAGCTGACTCATTGGAAAAGACCCTGATGGTGGGAAAGATTGAAAGCAGGAGAAGGGGATGACAGAGGATGAGATACTTGGATGGCATCACCTACTTGATGGACATGAGTTTGAGCAAGCTCTAGGAGATGGTGATGGACAGGGAAGCGATGCGTTCATGGGGTCCAAAGAGTCAGACACAACTCAGCGACTCAACAACAACAACTCTGCACCAAACATTCAGAGTGTGTGTATTCTTTTTGTTTGTTTTTTATTTTGGCCGCGCAGCGTGACTTGCAGAATCTTAGTTCCTCAAACATGGTTTGAACCCAAGACTTCGACAGTGAAATAGCCATGTTCTAACCACTGGCCCACCAGGGAATTCCTTGCATACTCTTTTTTTTTTTGACACTTTTTCTATTTATTTAATTTTGTATCTTAAAAGATGATGAATATTCACAAAGCTTAACTGTAATAATCATTTCCTGATGTATGTAAGTCAAATCATCATGCTATACACCTTAAACTTATACAGTGCTATATGTCAATTAGATTTCAGTAAAACTGGAAGAAAAAAAATTTTTTAAATGAACATTTAACCTAGTCAAAAAGTTCTGTGCCTGTGTATTCTTATTGAATTCTCCCATCCACTTGGGATATAGTGATACATAAAATGCTCAACATCTTATACAAGCAGAAACCAAGTGTGAGAGGTCAACAGCAAAGTCTGCCCAAGGCCATATGTATACGAGTGGCAGGGTTTCCTGACTCCAAGACCAGTGCTCTTTCCACTGTACCCAAACCCCGGAAGAACATGTCTGACCAGAGGTAAGGGACCTCCTACCGCCCGCCTCCCTCCCCACCAAACACTCTCCCAGACTAAGCTTCTGTCTATGAGTATTGTACCCTTGACCCTGACCTGTGCCCCTCAGCCTTCCCAATGCACAGCCCCTCCCCCACCACACCCCACAGCTCCCCAAACACCCCAGGGTCACTGCGGCTCTGGCCTCCAGCTCAGGGGTCCAGAGCCCAGCCCCCTCCCTTCTCTGGGGAGATTTTGGGTTCTGCAGGGGGTCACCACAGCCTTGGGGTTCCAGAAACCCCAGTCAGGGAGAGCAAGGCCTCCCAGGGCGCTGCAAAAAGCAAACACTTCTGAACCCCATGCCCAGAAATTCAGAATTAGCCAGTCTGTAGGGGATCCAGGGCTTCAGTGTTTCTTTAAGACGCCACAGTGACCCTAAAGTGCAGCAAGATTTAGAAGCGATGCTCGAGGTGATTGCTGGGAGCTGGTCAGAAAGTGGGAGCAGGGCACAGGCCTGAGGAAGGAGTGAGAGGACAAGCTGAACCATGCGGGTCTCATCCTCATGGTGCCTGGAGGTGCTGAAGGGCCTTGCTGCTTGGCCCTGGCTCAGCTGAAGAGCAGATTTCCCCATCACATCTCACCTGGGGGTCTGGGAGGCAGGTGCGGGGACGTAACCGACGCCCCAGGGGACAGATGAGGGACTGGGACCTTCCACAAAGCTGGACCAGTGCCCCCCAGAAGAGGGCTCGGGAGCTAAAGGGTTAAGGGTCACGGCTGACCCAAAGCAGCTCCCCCAGGCAGAGTCATCAGTGGGCTTTACATCTGAGGGACAGAGTTTCATTTGCTCTCTTCCTCTCAGGGGCCCATCTCAGGAGTAAATCTGGGACCAGCTCCACAGAACCCAGGTTGGATCCCAGAAAAACCCTGCCAGTCCTGAAAGGCCTCCGGCCAGGGAAGCCAGCCTGAACCTTACCATTATACCCTCCCTTGTGGGGAAAGAGAACAGGCTCCAGAGTGCCCCAGCACCACACCTCTCCCAGGATGGGTATACCTGGGATTGGGGGGCGGGGTGTGGTAAGGGGTCACCAGCATTCCTGGGGGAGGGTCAGGAATGAGAGGGCAAGGACCCCTCCCATCTCCAGCGGAGAAAAGAGCAGAAGGGGGCACTGGCCACCAGGCTGGTTCTGCCAAGGACCTCCAGGAACCCTCCCCATCTCCAAACCCCCTGCTCTCCAGGGATGAACCTTCCCCTGCTGGAGAAAGCTGGGCCCCAGGGGCCTGCAACAGATGGAGGGGATCAAGACTTGCCAGCATGGCGGCAGTGTGTTCCCAGCACAGTGTGCACCCCCATCCACAGCCCTGGGCATCTGACAGCACTCGCCCCCCCTGCCCCGCCCCGCACCCCTGCAGGCCCACCTTCCTCACCCAGCACCTCTCAGCAGAGAGCCCAGCACAGCACTTGGAAACAGGACGAGAGGGAGAGGGAGAGACAGAGACAGAGACAGAGACAGAGGGAGGGGAAAAGAGAAGACTCTTCTGTCCAGCCTGGCTTCTCTGCAGACCCAGAGCACCCACCGCCACCCCCACCCCCATCCTGGCACAGCTGGGCCAAGGAGGGGGGAGCGGTAAGGGAGGAGGCAGGCAGTCGAAAGGGGAGTCGTGGGACCCCACACCTGGCTTCTTACCCTCTGTAACTACCCCTCCCCGCCCCAGGGGGGGGTCTCAGGCCAAGTCAGGGATGCCACAGACACCACACCTCCTCAAGAGGAGGAACCAAGGGCTGGAAGGATGAGCAGGGACCCACCGGGATCGAGGGATGCCAGGCAGGCGGGCGGCGGACGGGCCGCAGCGGGTGTCGGAGACTGCCGCGGGCAGCCGGACACGACCGACTGGATGCTCGTCCCTCCGTCCCTCTGTCCATCCAGGGCGGCTCCTCTCTGGGCGGCTCTGAGGCCGGGCGGGCGCTGTTAAAAAGCTTTTTATGTGTGTGTGTGTTAATCACATGATTGCCGTTCACCTGTATTTCGAACAAAGACAGCTCACTGTTTCAAGGCCCCGAACAAGAGTCTGGGCACAGGGAAGAGAAGGGAGGCGGGGGGAGGAGGGTTGGCAGCGCCGGGGGTGGCGTCGAGGAAAACTGGGGGGAGATTGTCCAAGGCCGGCGAGCGAGAGAAAGAGAAAACCCTTATCAAACTCCTAATTCACTGGGCTCCGAGGCCCCAGACACACTGGCCCGATTGTCTGGCTGGTTGTGTGTGCGAGCATGTGTGTGTGTGTGTGTTCCAGTGTCCGCTCCCCCCACCCCCAACATGCCTTCGCCTCGTGTGACTACCTCATTGTGTCCCATTACCCACCCCCTCCAACCCCCTTGGCCTTCCCCAAGCACAAGGCCTTGCCTGGACCCCCTTTCCAGCCCCGCTCCAGACGCGACTCCCTTGGGCTGGGCCCGGGGCCTCACCCAGCCGCTGAGGAGCTCAGAACCGTCCACGGTCATCATCGCGGCCCCGGCTCCATCTGTCCTCCTCACATACCCGCACCCCTGCCTCAGCACCCACCTTTAGAGATGAGAGAGGGGCTGTGGTCTTAGAGGACTGTGCAAGCCTCAGATGATGGGCGGGACAAAAAAATGAAGGAGTCACCCCGCTGGGGGCAGTGGGGTTGAGTGGAGAAGTGGGCAGAGAGGAAGAAGGCTCCTCACCCTTTCTCCGGGTGGGGGAGTGGGGGGTGTCTTGACAACCAGGACTGGGACTCCCCCTACCAGGGTGGAGGGAGTTGGGTCCCAGGAAATGGGGTCCCAGAAGCTTTTCAGACCTGCTTGAAGAGGACCCCAGCCCAGCGCAGGCCCAGCCTCCCACACACTTTAGTCTGTCTCTCTTGAGCCAGCCCAGGCCTTGCGGTGCTGGGTGTCCTGTGAGAGGAGACTGGGGGTGAAGCCGGGGCATCTGCACCGGGCAGGGGGTATCCAGCTGCACCCCACTTCATTACAGGTATGAACCTGTAATCTTCCTCTCCTGCTGTCTGAGAAAGAGGACAGCTGGGTGGGGGGTAGGAGGCGGGGTGAGACAGGCTGGCACGCAATAAGAGGTCTTAAGTGAAGCAACACCGGCCAGTGCCACCCCCCATGTGACAGAACCGTCACCTGCCTTCTCCTCTGCCAGCTGCCCATTCCGACACCTGAGACATAGGTTGGGGGTCCCAGGTGGGCCCAATTTTCCCCCAAGGGACACGTTGTGACCCTGCCCACCTGCCTCCACTGGCTTTCCTGGCCTGACCACCCCCACTCCTACACCTTCCCAGGATGGGCCTGGGGGCAGCCAGCAGCGCAGGGAGCTGGGGTTCGGGCTCCGTCCTAACAAGGCCCGTGGCCTGAGGCTCGGGGGGCCCCCAGCCCCTCCCAACCAGCCCACCAGCGTCCCCCACCCCCAGCCCCCGAGCTGGACCGCACACCTTGGGACACGGTTTTCCACTTCCTCAGGACGAGCCCTAGACTGGAGGAGAGGTCCGAGGAGGTGAGTGAGTGCGCAGCCCGCTCCTCCCTTCCGGGGCCCAGGCCTGGGACCCTGCGGTGGGGCGTGGGGCGGAGAGAAGCTGACACCCGCGTGCCCCAGCCCAGTTCCTCTTCTAGCCCCCCGTCGGGGGCAGGCGGAAGGGAAGAAGGAAAGGTGAGCGAAAAGGTGGGAAATTCCAGGAGCCAGGATTAGAGCAGAAGAAAGAGTCCGTTTTTCTTCCTTTCCATCAACAAACCTCCACCCAAGAGGAGGTTTTAAAAAAAAACTCGAACCCACCCACAGCAAGAGGCGGTTGGGACCAGGTGGGGGGAAGACATGGAGGCGGGAGCTAAGAGGCCGAGCCCAGGTCTGGCATGTGCGGGGGCTCAAGGGGCTGCGGTGGGTTTAGGGGCAGCCTGCCGGCCCAACCTTGGGACTGTGCCTGAGTCGCGTGCCGGGCCGCCGTCGGGGCTGCGCGCACGCCGCCCATCACGCCCTCCTTCCCATCGTCCAGGTGAGCGTTGGACTCTTCGCCAGGACCTCGGCGGCGGGCCCCGGGGAGGCGGCCGAGGCGGCGGCGGCGGTGGCCGGGGGCGACATGGCAGAGGAGCAGGACCTGTCCGAGGTGGAGCTGAGCCCCGTGGGCTCCGAGGAGCCGCGCTGCCTGTCCCCGGGGAGCGCGCCCTCGCTGGGGCCCGACGGCGGCGGCGGCGGCGGCGGCGGCTCGGGCCTGCGAGCTAGCCCGGGGCCCGGAGAGCTGGGCAAGGTCAAGAAGGAACAGCAGGACGGCGAGGCGGACGATGACAAATTCCCCGTGTGCATCCGCGAGGCCGTCAGCCAGGTGCTCAGCGGCTACGACTGGACTCTGGTGCCCATGCCGGTGCGCGTCAACGGCGCCAGCAAGAGCAAGCCGCACGTCAAGCGGCCCATGAACGCCTTCATGGTGTGGGCGCAGGCGGCGCGCAGGAAGCTGGCCGACCAGTACCCGCACCTGCACAACGCCGAGCTCAGCAAGACTCTGGGCAAGCTCTGGAGGTGAGCGCCCCCGACCCGCCTCCGGGGAGCTCCCGCTGGGCCCTCTACCCGCGGGTGGAAAGGGGCGAGGCACTCAGGGCCTGGGCCCTTCTCCTGGGGCAGCCCCCTCCTTGATGGGACTGGACGGCCAGCTGAGGGCATCGGGCCCGCCCTTCCCCCAGTACCCCCTTGGGGTTGCGCTCGCGCTGGTCTCCAGCTGCCTAGGCTCCGCTCCCCAGCCGGGGCACTGGGCTGGAAGGCGCCCCCTCGCGGTTGGAATTCTGCCGATGGCAGGAGCTGGGGCCTGGGCTTCTGGGCCGGGTGGGCGAGAGTGAAGGTGGAAGGGAGGGAAGGCTGGTGGAGGCATCCACAACATTGTCGTCCACTAACCCCATTTCCGCAGGTGCCACTCAAGGGTGCCACTGCCCCGGGGTCAAGGGGGATGCGAGGGAAACGTCTGGGAAAGAACCGAAGGCCTGACTGGAGAGGCAGGGAAACTGAGGCAGGCAGTGGAGAACTGCAAGGCTGAGATGGGGGCAGACAAGGAATTCAGGTCCGGGTCTTTGAAAGGGTGAGGGATAGAGCCCAAGCCAACCGCTGCGGGCCCCTGTCCTACCCCAGCCTCCTCCTCTGCACCCTCTGAGCTCTTTCAGACCCAGGGCTTCTTCATCTCCCCAGGAAAGGGGACACATGGAGAGGAGACTCCCCCTCCCACCGGGTCCCAGAGCTGCCAGGCTGGTCTCTTCCCCTCCCTCCCTCTCCCAGTCCAGGCGCCATCTTCCTTTCCAGGGCCCCACCCAGGATTGAGTAACCTCCTACCCCTCCAGCCCTGGAGCTGACAGCCCTGGCCAGGAGGAAAGGCTGGCCTCTTTCCTACCCAGAGTCCCTCAGAGTCCCAGGTTCTCTGGAAGCAGCTCAGACTTTGGGGGAAAAACATGCCTCTGAGCAGGAAGTCGGCCTCACCCCTGGTCTGGGGTTTAGGCTGCTCCTTTTTGAATACGTTGTTGACCAGGGCAATGCCACCCTCCCCCCCAAGAAGTCCTGGGCAGCTCAGAAAGAGAACAGGGGCTCCAGAAGGTGAGAGTCTGCAGAGGTTGCCTGATTCCCCACTAGATTGTCCATGAAATAGGCCCAGGAAGGCAGAGGGCCTGCCCAGGCCATGTAGCAGCTGGTGGTAGAGCCAGGGCCAGAACCAGGTCTCCTGACGCTTCGGCCAGTGGTCTTCCCACACAACTCCAGAAGGTGAGAGTCTGCAGAGGTTGCCTGATTCCCCACTAGATTGTCCATGAAATAGGCCCAGGAAGGCAGAGGGCCTGCCCAGGCCATGTAGCAGCTGGTGGTAGAGCCAGGGCCAGAACCAGGTCTCCTGACGCTTCGGCCAGTGGTCTTCCCACACACGATCGTCGGTGACAGAAGTGGGTCACCCCTCCCCTCTAAGACACGATCGGGAGGTTGTGGGGTGAGGGCAGGGGAGAGCAGGAATGAGGAGCATCCAAGCTGCAGAAAGTGTCAGGGGAGCCTGCCACCCCTCCCCTTGCCAGCCCCAACACAGTGGAGCTTGGCCTAGAAGGCCAAAGGCTTGAGGTGGTGGAAGGAGCAGGAAAGCCCCCAAGAGACCAAGAGGAATTTGCATCCAGCCCCCGGGCCTGGCCCTGGCCATGTGTTTGCTAAAGGCCTCGTGCTTCTTCCCCTGCCCCCTCAACACTCAGCTCACCCCGACAGGCACTGGGCTCAGAGGTCAAACTGCTGCGTGGACTCAGAGGGTCTAGCCTTGCCCAGGATCAGAGGTCAAAGCCAGCTCCTCTGCCCAAGGTCCATACACATCGTGGCAGGGTTTAGCCCAAGCCAGGACCCTTGGTGCCATGGGACAGACGAGCAGGTGAGAGACAGACAACCAGGAGGGAGGCAGACAGGCAGACAGAACAGGCCTTGGGGACCATGAGCAGACCACAGTGCAAGCCCAGCAAGAGCACAAAGCAAGGATGGACTGCCCCCCTCCCACCTCGCCCCCACGCTGTTGCCAAGGATTTAAGGTTGGATCCTCCATTGTCCCTGTCTGTCCCTGTTCCCCCAGCCCAGAACCCCACGTTGGGCTCTCTCAAAGGGACTTGTTCCTGACCACCCCTCACCTCAGGCTGTGTGCACAGGGGCCCAAGGTGACCCGCAGGGGCCAAGCTGAGTCGGGGGGGCAACCAGGAAAGCAGGCACTGCTTACTCAGGACCCACCCCAGCAGTGGGAGGGTGACCAGACAGTGCCAAGGGTCAAAGGCTATGCCAACAGGGAGTGGGCTCCTCGGATCCTGGGTGGGGACCCTGGAGACCTCTGGACTGGGTTAAGCTAGCCCGCCTCTCCAGGGGCTTCTCCTGAAATCTGCGCATCCCACCCCTCCACCGTCTCATGAATCTCAGGCTATCAAGAAGGGGGATGGCTAGCTGGGCAGAACTGGCAATCAGAGGCCCTATACCTGAAAAGAGAAAGACATGCAGATTGTGTGGGACACTGGAAGGGGGTCAGTCAGACACACCAGTGTCCAGGCCCTGGCTCGCAAGTGGCTAGGGGCGTGTGCCAACTGCTAACCTTCAACTGCTAACCTTCGGTGCCCGCCCAGGAAAGGCCTGTTAGATGTTGATCTCATGGTGCTGGGGGAGCGGTGTATTGATTGACCCTCCAGGGGAGAATAATTAGAGCCAAGAGACAGCAAAGGTGGGGTCACAGGCTGGAACCTCCCAGGACCCGTAGGTGAGCCCCACGGGAGCAGGGGGAGCGGAGCCAGTGTGCCCTACCTTGGAAGCCCCCCACCCGCCAGCTGGGGATTTCAGTTTGGGTGGGGAGTCAACCCACCCCTTCCTTCTCCGTTTCAGACCTTGGAGACCCAGAGGTGAAAAGCAAACAAGGTTTGTAGTTAGAGCTGTGGTGACCGAGGGCTAGCGCTGGAGTCAGGAAGAAATTTGGGATTGGGTTTCTGTGGTGGGGGAGGACGGGTTTGGGGTCAGGAAAGAGCCTTAACAGAGCTGAAGCTGAAGGTCTGGGTGCGGCTGGGGTTGGGTTTGGGGGTAAGGTTGGCGTTGGGCTCAAGTTAGGACTGGGGTTGGTGCTGGCAGACCCCATCCCCACCCCCAGGTAGGTTTCTCTCCAAGTTAGGGTGCTGGTGGGAACTAGCGCTGGGAGGCGCCGACGGGTGCAGGTTGGAGTCTTCCCTCTCTTCTAGCCTGTGCCCCTGCTCGCACTCCGTGCCTCCTGCCATTTTCTTGCGGATTCACATCCAGTTGCCAGTGGGCAGAGGGCACAGGGAAGGTTTGGGGTGGGAGAGGGAGTGCAGGGTCCCCTGCCATCCTAGGCTCCTCTGTGCCGGGGCCGCAGCTGGTTGAGGCACCCCTACGTGCCACCTCCTCTCCTCACCAGGCACCCACCTTTGGGCCTACCCCACCTACCCTGGGCTGGCTGGGGGCGGGAGAGAGGGCACAGCTGGGGTGAGAAGAGCTGCATCCCACTCCCAGCCCCTGATGGTCTGGGGTCCCCATCCCATCACTCAGCTAGAGGGGCCCTTGGAGAGAGCTGGGCTGGGCTGGGCTGGGCCACGGCCCCAGGGGGAGGGCAGCCGAGCAGGCTAAGCTGGAGAGGAATGCCGCTGCCCGCTAGGAGGTGCCTGGTATGACCACCCCCTCCCATCCTGGGCAGGGAGGGCCCTGCCTTCTCCTGACTGGGTGAAGAGGGCGCCCACGGGGGAGGGGGTTTAGGGGGCAGCTGGAGAGAGAGGCCCTTGGGGCTAAAGGACAGAGCTGCTTCTGGAGAGTCCCTTATGTCTGGGGATCTGGGAATCTGTTTCTTCCCCCTGAGCCCCTCTTCGAGGCATCCTTCCTGCCTTCCTCACCAGGGGCAGCCCAGCCCTGAACTTCCCTGCGGCCCCAGCCCTGGCTGGAGTCAGGTGGGTGGGCGTTCGGTCTGCAGGGGCTGCGTTCCACTGGCTGGGCTCAGACTGGGAAGAGGGTCTGAATGCCCCCATCCAGGGTCTTGGAAGACAGGAGCTTCCTTTACCTTCTTTCACTCCCTCAACAAGGAGATACGATCGCCCCTTGAGGTGGGGGTCCGTGCGTAGTGAGGGGCACACGCATCCTGCCCTCCTTGGCCCCACCATGCTGGAATTCACAAAAATGACTCCAGAGTTGAGGGGTTCCACCACAGGTCCTCTTGCCCACCACCTCGCAGGCAGCGTTAGAATTGTACCTGTTTCTCCCGGTGCTGCCCCCCACCCATCCCCAATCCCCAGGCCCCATGCACAGTGCTTCACAGCCATTATCTTGGCCAATCCCACACCTGGAAGTAGGTATTACCCTTGTTCTGTAGGTGAAGACACTAAAGCTCAGAGAAGTGACTTGCCCATGGTCACGCAGCTAGGAAGTAGCAGACACTGGGCTCTTCCCCCTCACCGTGCCGCTTCTGTTTGCACATCTCCTGTCCCAGGGAGCTCACCCCCTAACAAGGCAGCCAGCTCCACTTGCAGACAGTTTGAAGAAAGAGTTTTTGGTGGCTCAGACGGTAAAGCGTCTGCCTGCAATGCGGGAGACCCAGGTTCAATCCCTGGGTCAGGAAGATCCCCTGGAGAAGGAAATGGCAACCCACTCCAGTATTCTTGCCTGGAAAATCCCGTGGATGGAGGAACCTGGTAGGCTACAGCCCATGGGGTCGCAGAGAGTCAGACATGACTGAGTGACTTCACTTTCACTTTTCAAACTGAAGGGAGCTCTACCGTAAGCCTTATTCTAGCCCCATCCTCAGGGGCTGCCTGGAGCGGCAGGCTGGTTCTTCTCGCACACTCCAACCCCTGAGAGGTTTGGGGGCAGGGATGGCTGCCCTCGGAGGCTGTGGTGCCTTGGGCCCTCATCCTCCAGTCCCTAGGCCAGGCGGCACGACTCCCACCCGGGACCCTGCCCGCCAGGCTCCCCCAGCCCCCAGGCCTCGTTTCTTCCAGGGCAGGCGCTCACGGTGGCCCTTCTGCTGTCTCCCCCACCCCAACCACCCCACCCCAGGCTGCTGAACGAGAGCGACAAGCGCCCCTTCATTGAGGAGGCCGAGCGGCTGCGGATGCAGCACAAGAAGGACCACCCAGACTACAAGTACCAGCCGCGGAGACGGAAGAACGGGAAGGCGGCCCAAGGAGAGTCGGAGTGCCCAGGCGGGGAGGCTGAGCAGGGCGGCGCAGCCGCCATTCAGGCCCACTACAAGAGCGCCCACCTGGACCACCGGCACCCGGGCGAGGGCTCCCCGATGTCAGATGGAAACCCTGAGCACCCCTCGGGTGAGCCTGGGGCTGGGAGCTCGGGTGGGAGGAGGCTGTGGGCAGCGGGGAGAGGCAAAGGCTGGGGGAGGACTTGAGACCCGAGGCTCTGGGAAGGGCTGGCTGGGCTGAGTTGTGGCCCAGCTGGGCTGCAGGGGCCCAGTGGCAGTTCGGAGGGGGTTCAGGAGTCAGGGGAGGTGGCTGGGCAAGAGAGCTGTGGCCAGGACTGCTAGGAGGGGCATTGGTTTGGGGTGAAGAGACTTGTGAAGGAGGCCAGTGGAGGCCAGTGGGCCAGTTACACCAGAGAAAAGTGGGACAGGACGATTCTGAGAAACAGGAGGGCAGACGGAGGACAGCGCGTGGCCTCTCCCCCACCTCCCAGTCTGACGAGGGAGACACGGCATGTGACATTGAGCACGTGGCATGGAGGAGCCAGACGCAGGGCGTCCTGTTTCATTCTCATTGGCGATGAGCGTAGCTAACGTTAACTGAGCGCTTGGGCCGGGCACTGTGCTGCTTGCTTTGTGTGTGTTAGCTCGTTCAATCCCAGCCGCTGCCTGCACTCAGACCTCAGCTGTGTGGCAAATCACTCCCATGCTACAGAGTAGACTCTACAGAAAGCTGAGGGTAACTTGCCATGTAGCTGAGGGCTCCAGGGCCTCTGCTGGCACCATAGCTACGTCCCTTGTGCTTGTAGTATACAGGACACTGTGCCTGGGGCCAGGCTCCTGGCCAGTGTCAGTGAGCAGAGCTCTGCCTTCAGAAGACACATTCCGAGTCCTTTGTGCCAGACCTGGAAGCAGACACCAGGCGTCCAAATGAGACGCCACGGTCCCTGGGGCCTCCTGTCGCCTCCCATGGTCCCTGGCCCCTCAGGAGCCCACATCCTATAGAGGGGTGAGCAGTGACGAAAGCACGTGGATTAAGTACAGGAAGAATCAAGGGCACGTGAAGCCCATGCAAGCCCCAGAGGGAGCATGACCTCTGGGGAGGAGTCACCCCTGTCCACCCAGTCAGTCTCCAAAAATATCCAGCTGCCCACCAGTCTCTGGTCAAGGAAAGCTTCCAGAAGGAGGCCATGTCCTCAACTGCTTGATATCATCTCTGTTTTACTGATAAGGAAACTGATAAGAGAAGATAGGGGGTCTGCCCAGGGTCACACAGTAAGTGACAGAGCGAGAATTCAAACTCAAAGTCCAGACGCTTTGGCCAGCACAGGACCCAGCACCGCCTCTGGTCTGATGGAGGAGGCACAGGCCTGCCCTCAAGGAGCGCCTGGCTTGCTAGACCATGAACACGGCCTCTGTCTGACGGGATCCCCCATCCAGCCATCCCTCCCTCACACTCCTTCAGAGATTCAGGAGTACACACACACAAGACCCTGGATCGTGTACAGAGCCAGCTCACTCTATTACTGTGGGCCTGGCTTTCTCTTCCCCATAAACAGCCCAGCTACTCCTCCTCCCCAAGCCCTTCCCCACGCCCTCAGGGCAGGGCGAGCAGCTTCCTCTGCTGGCCTCCTGAGCCCTTCACCATCCCTCACCACAGCACCTGTGAGGCTGCCCTCCAGCCCTGGGTGGATCCCTGGATCCCCTCACCCCAAGACCAGGAGCTTGTGCAGACAGGAACCATTTGACTTGTTTGTATTCCCCATGCCTGGCAGCCGTGCCTGGAGCTTAGCGGTGCCCCCTAAGTGTTTGCTGAATGGACCTGGGAAGGGGCAAACGGACAGATGAAGGAACGGGGTAGCACAGGTCACTCACGTCAGTACTTTCCTGGACACGGGCAGGGAGAAGGCAACTGGAAGGGTAGTGCAGCCGCGCGGTGCGTGATGGGAGCTGAGAGCGTGGTCGGGGGCGCTGGGTGGGAGGGAAGGTTTCCTTGAATAAAGGGCACTTGAGGTGGCCTTGGGTGGAGGGATGGGGTGGGAGGTGACGCATCGCCATTCGGGGCTCGGGGTGGCGGAGGTGTGCAGACGAGCCAGCCAAAGTGATAAGGGCTTGAGAGGTGAGCAGGGCGGGCAACCAGCAGAGGCCGAGTGTGCTTAAGAAAGAGCGGACGAGCCGGGGCCTACGGGCCAGACCGCATGGGGCTGCACAGCTGAGGAGCGCCGGGAGGGCAGCCGGCTTCAGCCGATGTGAGGAAGAACCTTCCAACGGGGACAATGGAAACTTGCTCCAAATGAAGCAGGCCTCTCCGGGAGGGGCGGGGGCGAGAGAGGGGAGTCCTGTCCTGGTAGGAGAAAAGGCTCATTCCTAGGGCCGAGGAATTTCATAAATGACTAGACATCAACCTAAGATCATTACATAGCCAAACGCCACCGCAGGCCGCCCCGAACAAGTTAAAACGAACAAGGCCGTGCCGTGATGGGTCCTCAGCCTCCCGGAGGCTTCGCATCTGAAAAGTGAACCATCAGCCGCTGACCTTGGTTCCTGCTTCCTCTCTCTCTCTGTCTGTGTCTCCCTTCGCCCTCTAGGCCAGAGCCATGGCCCGCCCACCCCTCCGACCACCCCAAAGACAGAGCTGCAGTCGGGCAAGGCAGACCCCAAGCGGGATGGGCGCTCCCTGGGGGAGGGCGGGAAGCCTCACATCGACTTCGGCAATGTGGACATCGGCGAGATCAGCCATGAGGTAATGTCCAACATGGAGACCTTCGACGTGGCCGAGTTGGACCAGTACCTGCCGCCCAACGGGCACCCAGGCCACGTGGGCGGCTACTCAGCAGCTGGCTACGGGCTGGGCAGCGCCCTGGCTGTGGCCAGCGGACACTCTGCCTGGATCTCCAAGCCTCCAGGCGTGGCTCTGCCCACAGTCTCGCCGCCTGGCGTGGACGCCAAAGCCCAGGTGAAGACGGAGACCGCGGGGCCCCAGGGGCCCCCGCACTACGCCGACCAGCCGTCCACCTCGCAGATCGCCTACACCTCCCTCAGTCTGCCCCACTACGGCTCGGCCTTCCCCTCCATCTCCCGCCCCCAGTTTGACTACTCTGACCATCAGCCCTCAGGACCCTATTACGGCCACTCGGGCCAGACCTCCGGCCTCTACTCGGCCTTCTCCTACATGGGGCCCTCGCAGCGGCCCCTCTACACGGCCATCTCTGACCCCAGCCCCTCAGGGCCCCAGTCCCACAGCCCCACACACTGGGAGCAGCCGGTATACACGACGCTGTCCCGGCCATAGAGGGGGGCCCCCGACCCCCGTCACCACCCGTCTTGCCCTGCCCCTTCCCCCAGCCCTCGCGCCCTGTTCCTCGCCCATCTCAGGCCCGGTGGCGGCAGAGGAGGAGGCTGCAGAGGCTGACAGCTGAGGGGAAGGCCTTCTGTCTGGCTCACTGCCTTTGATGACCCCACCCCGTCCTACCCAGGCTCCGGCCCAGGCACAGCTCTGGGCTACTCGGCTGGGCAGAGGAGAAGGAGGTAGCGTGTTGCCCCTAAACTGAAAAATGAGGGGCTGTACCTTCCCCCCCAGGAATGACCCTCGATCCCAGGATCTGAGCAGGCCCCGCCTACCCTCCTCTGGGAGGGTGAAGCACCCAGGGTCGGTCGGACGGGAATCGGAGGCCTGGCCACCCCTGTGCCTGTGTTTCCTCTTCCGTGAGGAATAGGGGGTCTGACCTAACCTGTGCACCCAGGCCCCGTGTCTTAAGAGCGGGGCCAACCAGAAACCTGCGTCAGGGACTACTGGGGCTCCATCTGCCCCTGGGTGCGGGGCGCTGAGGACAGCTTTGAACCGCCTCAAGGGAGTGGGGGTGGGATGGGAGCTCAGAGGGAGGTCTCCTCAACCCTTCAGTGCCCCCTGCCCTCCTGAACACAGGAAGGAATTGGCACAGAGGCCCTCAGATCCATTTCGATGCCAATAACCTCGTTCTTTGTCTAATGGAGCTAAAGGGCCCAGGTCCCACTCCAGGAAAACCTCCCAACTTTGAGGCACACCCAGGACGTGAGGAGGCCGGGACCCCAGGAAAGGATTCGGAGACAATTCACAGAGCCTTTCTCCCGGCTCCCACCAGCCCCCCGCCCTCCAACCTCGCCAGGCTCTGTGGTCCTTGTACTCTCAGCCCCAACTCCTTGGGCTTCCCAGAGAGTTAGAGCTGCTCAGGCCCAAACCCTCGGCTCCAGGGAGAGACCCAGGGCCCAGCACCCTGGTTGCTGGCAGCAGGCTGAAGACACTAAACTCCTGACATGTACATGCTGCCCTGGCCTTTTGCCCTTTGCCTCCCAGTGGTATTTGAATAAAGTATGTAGCTCTCTTCTGCCCCCATTTTCCTGTTCTGCAGCCTTCCACCCCCAAGTCCACGTGTAACTCATTACTGCCCCCCCTCTTATTTATCTCAGTAGCTCCCTCTGCCCCCCCTCCCCTCTGCTAGGTACTCCAGCCCCTATTAACTCTGCATTAAGCATTCCGCATAATAAAATTAAAGGTTCCGGTTACCTGCTTGGTGGGCCTGACCTGGTCTCTTATCCCTGCACCTCTGCTTCCTCAAACGCTTTCTGGAAGTAGCTAGAGGGTAGAATGCAAAGGACAGATAATCCAAAGGTCCCCTCTCTCACCCAGTGCAGTAGCTCAGGACAGCCAGCATCACAGCGGGGTCAGCGGGTGCTCAGAACTGAGGCCTCAGACCGGAGCTCTGCCCCCAGCCCAGCTATGTCCACACTGCAGGTGGGCCACTTGCCAGCTCAGCTGGAACTCCGCATGAATGCCTTCCAAGCAGCCCATTCTCGCCCAGCAGAGAAGGGGCCTTGCAAAGACTTCAAGGAACAGTATGTGAAAGGTAGATCAGGTCTGTCTTGCTGTCTGCAGTCAGTAGGCCTGGTCCTTTAGGATGGGTGAGTGGGCCTTCTCTCACTGTACCTTCCACTTGCCACCTCCCCCAGCAACACACACACACACACACACAGGTCCACAACAGGATCTAGCAGCTGCCCATGTCTAAGTATAAACTAGGATGGCAGACATAATAACCATCTAATCCTTGGGGTTTTCTCCCCAAAAGCTCTTTGCTCAGCAGAATTCTAACCTGCACTCTGGGACCCGGGGCTCCTCCACCTCAAAGATGGGAAATTTCTTCTCCACACTCCATCGATGGACAGCTCTGATGGCTGAAGTCTCCCCTTCCACCCAGTTCATAGTGACATTAATAGCTCCCATGTACCGGGTGCTCCCTGGCTGAGTGCTTTACATCCTTCTGGCCTATGAGGGAGTGTTCCAATCGTTATCCCCATTTCCCAGATGGGGACTTGACGCTTTGAGAGGTGGGTGCTAAGAAGTACTGGTACACAATCTGAAACCAGCTGAGTCCAAACCTTGCACCCTTAACCATCGTCTCTTCCACCTGCCTTATTTCCACTTGTAATCTGAGGCCGTGCTTCCATCACGGCTCCAGACCAGCATCCCTAGATCCAGTATCCGTTTCTATCTGTGAGCTCCAGCCTCTCACCTCCTAGTCAGGACCTCGGGTTGGAAAGGGGGCACCAAGAACTAGCCCAGTTCTCCAGGGTGGCCAGACCACCACCTGGGAGCTGTGTCGTGCAAGCTCTTCAGGCCACTTTGCCAAAACTGCTGGCTCCCATGAAATGTAGTGGTAACTACAAATCCTTCCTCTTGTAGATAAAACCTACAGCCAAGCTGGACCACCCTGAACTGTATACAAGTGGTTTTCTGCTGCTTGGCTGATGTCGTTGTGTTGTAGATAAATGCAGGATTTTTTTACTGGTCTTGAACAGATTTCATCTTTTTGCACTTGACCATTTTCCCACCTATATTAGATCCTTTGGAATTCTGAATCCAATTTATAGCTCTCCTGAGCTTCATGTTTGAAACTTGAATATCCTCATTCAGGTTACTAATGAAAAAAGATTGGAATGAGAGGGACAGACCCTGTGTCCACCACTGAAAACCTCTCCATCCATTCTATCGTCTATACTCGTAAAGCTGTCCGGTCAATTCTGAATCTAATTGTCACCTTGAAGTACCTGTTTCTCTATCACAGCCACACAGACTGCCTAATGCCTTGTTCAAATCAAGGTTCCCTGTATCTGTGGCATTCCTCCAAACTACCAGGCCGGTAACCATTGGAAAAAAGAAAATTCGGTTCCCTTGGTGATGTTCTTAAGAAACCCTATGCTAGCTCCAGAATCTTTTTTATTATGCAAGTGTTTTCAAATACGCAATAGCCTATTCTAGAATTTCGTTAGGGGGTCAATCAGTTATGCGCTCCTACTTCTTACAACCTCCCTTTTCCTCTATTGAGAAGCAGGACATTAGTCCATTTCCAGCCTGCTCAGTGTTTCCTATGTGCTCCCGTGTTCACTGGGATGTGGATGTGGAGCAGGCAGGGCAGGTGGGAGGGGCTACATCAAGAAGATGAAATCACCACCTGCATGACCTCAACGAGACTGGAGAGTCACTGGGGATACAGGAGAGGGAATGGCCCGCAGAAGTCAGAAGATCTGGCTTATGCTCATGCCTTAGACCTGAGATTCCTGATGAGATCGGGCCTCAGTCAAGTAGTGGCTCCACAATAAACAGAGAAGGGACAGGTGCATCTGGAGGGTCGAGGAGATGGTGCCCTGGCCGGGCCAGCTGAGTAGTGAGGGCCTGACTCCGTGAAAGCAGAGAATGGAGGGGGCAGGTGGGAGGGTAAACACCCCTTTCTCCATCTCCTCTGCACCCTATCCCCTAAGGGTTAACCCCCTCCCTCCCCCAGTCCCTCTCTCCTCTGCCACCCCAGCCCCATCTCCCTTTAATCACATCTGATACTGAGCGGCCCAGCAGGAACAAAGAGACCATTTAGAGAAACGGGGCCGAGAAAGTGACCCCCGCACTCTGGGGCGGCCGCCTGGATGCCAGCACAAAGGCGGCATTTCAGAGCTGAAATTTCAGCACCCAACTTGATTAAAGGATTCCACAGGCTTGGAGGAGGGTGGAAGGGGGTGCGAAGTCCACTGCTCCCTGAATTAACCCTTCTCCAGAGCAGCGAACACCCCTCCCACTCCTGGGGATGCTCGTCACTTCCACTCTGTCCAGGCTGAACCCACCCCTGGGGCCTCGCCTCTTGTAGAGGTCAGGCAGGCCTGGCTCTTCCTCTTCCTAGAAGCGAGGGCTGGCAGCAGACTGAAGGTCAAGGCTGGAATATTCAGAGATGGGTTTCCTTCCATCCCTATTGGTGTCAGTACACACCCTCTCCTTGTCGTCTGCCCCCGCACCCCAAGGGAGGGAAGAACCAGTGTGATAGACTGGATTTAATGTCACGCCTTGAATCCAGAAGCCCTGCTGCCCTGCCCAGCATCACCCTAGCACCCATCCTTAGAGGGATCAGGGCCTCCACACAGAAGGGAAAGGACACCTTCCAGAGCCTGCGGAAGGAGAGAGTATGGGTGTGGCAGACCAGATGGGTGGGTCGTGGAGAATAGACTGGCGTATGGGGAGTGGTCTGACAGGTGGGGAATGAGGGGTAGTGTGGCTGGGATGGGCAGGTGCTCGGCCCTTGCTCCAGCTGCTGACTTGCCCAGCGGGGCTCTCTTGGGGAGGGCAGGAGATCACTGCGTCCCCAAGCTTCCTGCTGGGGGCACTGGCTCCTGAAAGGGGATCCGAGCCCACGATAAGAGGCTCGAGGCAGGTCCTTAGGAAAACAATGGGTGGCTTGATGAGACCTGCTCTGTGATACTCCTGAGAAGGGAGAAGCCCCTGCAGCCAGTCCACACTGGAAAGGAAATTGGGAGTTTCCGTGGCAACCAGCTCCTGGGCACAAAGGCTCGTCTGTCTGCTAGGAAGGCAGCCGAGGTGTCTCCTGCAGCAGCCTCTGCTCTGGTGGACTGCGAGATGGAGGGGGGCACGCAGGGGAGCCCAGGGGGTCAGGGCTCTGGTGCTTCTTAAAGAGCTGATGGTCCCAGGGCCACTGGGATGTGCACAGCCTCCAGGCACCAGGATGGTAACAGTGAAGACGCAGGTGGGCCTCACAGGCAGCGGGAGGCAGAGGGGGTTGAAAGGTTGAAGAATTTACTATTTACACATATAAAGACTATAAAAAGACTATGAGACGAGCCACGGGCGGAGGCCCAGTCCAGAGGCTGACTCCGGCTCAGTCGGTGATGATGAGCTCGTCGACACCCCAGTCTTCGTAGCTCCCATCGGGCAGGTAGCGGCGAATGATGATGGGGATCTTCCGGGCCCTGTGACCGGGGAGAGATCGAGGTGCATGAGGGTGGTGACCCTGGCTCTGCAGCAGAGGGACAGCAGGTGCAGAAGGCAAGGGAGGAGAGGCCTTAGGAGCATCCTCTTGAGACCACGGATGTACTTTGTAGGTAAGGAATTTCAGTAAAAAAAAAAAAATAAGCCCCTGCTTCTCTGAGTGTGAGACCAAAATCTACAAAGGGCCTGCCATCCCACAGTGAAGGGTGAGGCAGAAAGCAGAGGGATGTTGGTAAGGCCAGCTGTAGCAGGAAAAAGGGACGATGGGACAGACAGGGACGATCCATGTCTCGTCAGTGTCCCCTCCTCCCCTATGAAGGGGTGACTCCCAAACTAAGGGTCTATAGGAACAAGACCACACGTCCCCAGCAGGGAAGTGTGGGAAGGCGCGCAGCAGAGCACCCAAGAGATGCCCCCAGGGCTCTGGAGTCGCAAATCAGGATCTGGGTGACTTACTTGAGCTCCTTCATGGCGATCAGTAAGGGATCTGTCTCCCCCTCCAGCTCCACCATCACAGGGGCGCACATCCTGCAGGTGTAAGGACAAGTGTGGGGAGATTACACACACAGGGAGAGGGCCCAGCATGAAGCTGGGCAGAGTTTCACAAACAGGATCAGATCAGCTCCCCAGAGCTCACCTAGAAAGGGCCCGGAGAAAGGACACCTCCCAAAAGTGGCAGGTGCGGAGCAGCGGTCCAGGGGCGCTGACAGTGGGGGTACTCGAGTGGCAGCCAGTAGACTAGGCTTAAACTGGGCCTGAAAGACCCTGAATCTCTCCGCAAATCTCAGCATCCTCATTGGAAAACGAAGACAAAAAGCCCTGCCAAGCCTACACAGCAGTAACGCTAAACGCTACTGGCTGCAAGCAAAGCCTCACTAGGCGCCATCGCTGCTCTCCAGCCGCCATGTGGACGTTTCATTTGCAGTGAGCACTGGTGCTACTTCGTTTCACTGAGGAGGAAACTGAGGCACAGGGAGGTCAGTAATCTCCCCAAGGTCACACAGCCAGTGAGTGGTAGAACCAAGACTTGAACCCTGAAGGCTCCTCTCTACTATGCTGTAACACCTCCCATCAAAAAACTGGTGATCCACAAACTGAAACCAGGTACCGTGAAAGGGACAAGCGGGAGCTTTCATTATTGGGTTGTGGGACATTCCTCACGTCCACTCCCCCGGCCAAGGACCTACCCAGGGCCTCTCACAGACTCCTGAGCCCATGGCCACAGCAGAATATTCCCACACAAAGGACCTACATGCGCAAAAGCTCACCCTCTGACCACTCTACTCAGCCCCCAGCCCTGCCTCAGGGCCTAGCTCGCCTTGTTTTCCTTCTCTGTCTTGGCAACACCCCCTGCAGGGGTCCTGCTCCTCTAGCCTCTACACAGCGCCTGTGGTCAGGCTCTCCCCGGCTTACCTCTCTTCCTTGATACCCCATGGCCATCAGGCAGGCAGGACCTCCTCTGGCCCCCGCTCACCTCTGCAGTACTTTCTCATGCTACCTGCCTCTATTCACCCCACATTCCAGCCACATCAAACCCCTATAGCTTCCTATACAGGCCCTGTTGTTTCCCTTCTGCACCCTCACACGAGTGCTTCCTCTTCTTACAGGCCTCTGAGAGGCTCAGATGTCTCCACCCTGGAGAGCACATGCTGAAGCCTCAGGGCCCTGACTCATTTTACACACACTTCTCTCAACACCACTGTCACTAAACTGTGACTTCCCGTCTGAAGTTTTCCAAACAAGACCTGGTGGTCCAGGACCCCAAGTTCTATTCTAGTGCAACACCTGGCCCACAGCAGAGGGTCTAAAAACAGACAGACCAGTTCCAGGCCCATCTCCTCTAGGAAGTCACCCTTATTGATTCCAACTCAAGTTTACACTAATGGACCCCAAACCTGATCATCATCCAGGAGAGCATGCTAAAAAGACAGGTTCCCAAGTCCTTCCCCAGACCCGCTGAACAGATTCTCTAGTGAAGGAGCCTGAGAACCTACATTAGCAAAGCTCCCCTGGTGATTCAGATAACCAGCCAGTCTGAGAGCCACCAGTTTACACTAAATGATCTATTAATTTTATTGTTAAATATTCTGATGTCTGTTACTCCCCAAAGCCTGAAAATTCCCCAGGGGCAGAAACCAAGTATTTAACTTTCTCTATATCTTCTCTCAATAATTATTTAAACTTCCCCCAACATTTAAGAATGTGGCAAACTGGTTTCCCTGATATGATATGCCTTATTTCTTTCAAGATATGAATAATTCAAGAGCAGTCATTCATCCAGCCCTGCTACATGCACAGGAAATGTGAGTGTGCCCTCAATGTCTCCACCAGGGGTTCCAAGGGGCAACCTTCCTTGGGAAGCAGCCATGGGGTGGCAAAGAGACAGCCACGACTCAGCGGCTGAGCACAGCACAGCACAGTTGCAACCATTCAGCCACCAGATGGGGCGAATGAGCTGGAGTGAGACTTCATCCCCAAATACCCAAGAAAACTGTTCAGCTTCTACTCCTAAGCGCAGGCTTCCCCTGTAGCTCCGCTGGTAAAGAATCTGCCTGCAGTTCAGGAGACCCGGGTTTGATCCCTGGGTTGGGAAGATCCCCTGGTGAAGGAAATGGCAACCCACTCCAGTATTCTTGCCTGGAAAATCTCATGGACACAGGAGCCTGGTGGGCCGCAGTCCACGGGGTCGCAAAGAGTCTGGCACGACTGAGCAACTAACACTTACTAAGTGCAAGATCGCAGGCCCGTAACTCAAGACAAGCTCCAGCCCTGACTCTCCAAGGGCTTACAGCAGCTGGGAAACCACCAGACAGCCTCTGAGCTCTTAATCTGAAGGAGTGCTACAGCCCAAAAAGGTTGGACAAGAGTCTTACCTCCAAAGGAAAGCAGGACCCTGGGCCTTGTTTGGCATGCCTGCTCGACTGTCCACCCAACGCATGCCCATCTTCTAAACTTGTCACTCAAGGGACCAGTGACACCTTTTCCAGTCTTGTGCCCCAAGCACTTGCCATTCCTCCACCACAATCCACACGTGTCTGCCTTCAGTTTCCTAGTGCTATTTCTGGCACCTAGGAGACCTTCAAAACCACGTCGCTTTATTCCCTTCTCTCCTTTTTTGTTTCTCTTGTAAAGCATCAGTCTCGTCTGCCTTGGGTTCTGAGTATTTACAACGGTTCCCTTTCCCTACTAGACAGTAAACATCTAGAGGACTAGGGAATTGTGTCTTTAATCCTCTTTACACCTCCAATAGGCATGAGAGCACACTATCTTATTTGATGCTGAAAGACTTTAACTTGCATACAGTTTATCTGTTTAAAAAGCAGTTCACGAATTATTCTTCCTGCTGGGTCGTGTTCAGCAGACGAGAATACCACCCACCTAGCACTCTGCAAGGATGGAAATGTCCTCTATCTGTGCTACCTATCATGGTAGCCACAGAGGCTACTGGGCACGTGAAATGTGACTAAGGAGACAGAAACACTGAACTCCTATCTAGTTTTATTTAATTTAAATGCCAAATGTAGGCAGCAGTGACCATACCTGTGGTGCAGGCCTAGAGGATCCTGACCCGAGCAACACTGAAATCAGCATACGGGGTGCGGCTCTCAACTCACCCAGACCAACAAGGGGTACAACCAGGCTGGCAGAAGGCCTACTGCTGCCAAGTGAGTGAAGAACAATGGTTTCCCGCACCAGTAAGACCCTCCACCAAGTGGTCACCTTCACTCCACAGATAAAGTCCAGCACTGTTTGAAAACTTTGGGCGGGGAGCACACAGATTGAGCATCACCGCTCCGCTAGCGTATTTATCACCCCACAACTCTGACCCGTTTTTCTTTTGAGCCTGTTTCCCACTGCTTTCTTCTCAAAGCACCCCTCCTCCAGGTGTCCACCATTTCCCCCAGCAGCTGGTAAGAAGCCTGAGATAGGACTCCTTTCCGCAGCCTCCTGTTTCCCGGGGGAGGACCTGCAGTGAGAGCAACAGTAACAAGTCTGCCCTCTGTGTCCCCCCACTTAACTCTGGCCAGAACAGAGGAGGAGCTCATCTGACGGGGAGCCTGGCAGGGAAAGCCGGCAGCTGTGGCCCAGCCTCTTCAAGAGCCCTCGCTTCCTCAAAGCCACTTGCCCTCAGGGGGATGCTTCTGGGTCTGTTCTGCACGAGGCCCACGCCTCCACAGACACGGCCTCTAACCCCTCCAATGCCTGTGGCTGACGGGTGGACATATAAGCATCGCACATTTTGACCTGACCTGACTTGGCTACTGGCTGGCTCCTGAATCATGTTGTTCTTCAACAAGTTCCCAACTTGGGAGAGAAAGGAAGGGTTGTTAATTTCAACCCCCCACACTCCCAACCACTGCTCTGTGCTTCCACATTCCTAGTGCGGCCTCAACGTGGAGGGCTCTCTCATTCCCCTGGGTTGGCCCCAGTCTACTCAAGAACCACCTTAAGCCCAGCGGGAGCTGCGGCGGCTCCCCCAGCTCCCCAGCCCACAGGGGCCTAGGTCTGATCTTGTCGCATTTATTTTCGCTTCCCCACCTGACAGGCAGTCGTCATGCTCTGCACTCTCACTGTTACTCTCTACTGCTTATGTCCTATTCCCCCAACACTCTCCCCGAGGACAGGGCTCTAGCACAGTGCCTGGCACATGGGGACGGCGCCGCCTGTGTTTAGCCTGTGAGAAAGGGACGGGTCTGCTGCCAGGCCGGGCCATTATCAACAGCTCGGAAGCTCCCTGTGGCCTGATCAAAGGACATGATGGTGAGGGGGCTCATACTCACGCAATCTGAAGGGCTCGGGTGCCCAGCACGCGGGCTCGCTCATACTTTGTCATATATGGTGTGGTGATCCGTTTCTGGTTGGCCTGCGGTCGCTCTCCAGAGGGGAGAATCTCAACGTTCTCCTGGCCCTCCTGGACACAAAGGCAGAAAAGAGGGGAAATCTCAGGCTGCATTACTGGGGGTGAGGGGCAGGACGACGACAACAGTGATTGTAAGTGCCTCCACACTACTGCTTGTCACGTGCCAGTGACCACACAACTGCCTTATTAACACCACACTTAATCCTCACAGAAACCTTATGAAGTGGGGATTACAACGCTCATTTTAAAGGGTTGGACAGTTAGCTAACATGGGCAAAGTCTCAGAGCTAGTGGAAGAGGAATCGTGATCAGGAGTCCAAAGCCAGCCGCCTCATCCAGCAGAGAGAGTTGGCCCCATACAAAGAAGTCCTTGAGCACAGACAACCTCACCCGCAGCAGGAAGAGGAAGAAGCACCCCATCTTTACATACGCATATATTTAATAATCACTCATTAAGCATCTGTCATGTGCTAGACACGATAAAGGTGCTGAGAAGGAAGGAGTCTCTGCTCTCCAAGAATTCACAGTCCAGCAAAAAGGCAAAAGTAAACAAAACATCAAGTGCTATGAAAGCGTGCCAGTGTGCCACAAACTACACAAGGAAGTGAGGGGCATCCACCTCATCCTGGGGATTAGGAATACAGAACAGAGATGAGACTTGGGCTAGTCTACAAGGATGCGTACGAGCTGCCAACCTAACAAGGAAAGAAAGAAAGGGCATTCCAGGCAGGCTGAATTGCATATGTGCAAAGACACAGGAGGGAAGAGAGCATACTCAGCCTGGATGCCCAATTATGGGGTATGATAAGCCCAAAAGGTGCAAATAGGGTAGACAGGAGAATAAATTCTGTAATATAAAATTAAGCCAACAAATATTTACTGAGTGCTTACTCTATGTCAGATGGCATTCTAAGTGATTGACACAGAGCAGTAAGACAGATAAAAGTTCTTTCTCCCACAGAGCTTTACATTATAATACAGTGAAAGTGAAAGTCACTCAGTCCTGTACGATTCTTTGTGACCCCACGGACTATACAGTCTGTGGAATTCTCCAGGCCAGAATACTGGAGTGGGCCGCCACTGCGTTCTCCAGGGGATCTTCCCAACCCAGGGATCGAACCCAGGCAGGTCTCCTGCATTGCAGGTGGATTCTTTACCAGTTGAGCCACCAGGGAAGCCCAAGAATACTGGAGTGGGTAGCTTATCCCTTCTCTAGTGGATCTTCCCAACCCAGGAATACAGTGAGATGAACAATAACTAAAATTAGTAGTAAAATGTGCAGTATAAAAACAGAGAGAAAAGACAGGGAGTGTCCAAGTGGTGATGTTGGAGGAAGGAGCAAATGCAGTGATTTGAAACAGAATGGTCAGGGAAGGCCTCACTGAGGTGACATGTAACACAGACCTGAAGGCGGCTGAGGAGCAGGTTGTGTGCATATCTAAGGGAAAAGGAAGAGGGAACAGCACAGTCAAAGGTCCTGAGCTGGAACTTCACAGGCATGACAGGGATACCAAGAAGAAATAAGGTCACAGAGGGAGCAGGTGGTCGGATCACGGAGGACCTTGTGCATGTTCTTGGCTTTTATTTGGAATGAGATGAGAAGTGACCAGATGCAGGTTCTGAGCAGAGGAGAGACAGAGTGACTGAAGATTTAAAAGGATCACTCTGGATACTCTTAAGAATATTCTGTAGAGGCTAAGGGCTGAAGCAGAGAGAACACTGAGCAAGAAAAATAGTAACCAATCATGTGGGTAGGAGAAAAAGTCGACTCTGGCAGCAGAAAAGCAAACAGCAGACTCAAGGCAGGAAAACCGGTAACAAGTTTGTGCAGTAATGAGGATGAAAACCAATAAAGATCTAAACCAGGCTGAGGCACTAGGAATAGAGAAACGGGAAAGGACTGAACGACATGGAGGAGGCAGAATCAAGAGGAGAGAGATGGAAAGGCATCAGAAGAACAGAGAAGGCTTCTGACTCAGTGAAAAGATAACCTCAGAGTGTTAGGCAGACAGGAAAGCCCACACACAAGAGGGCCTTCACCTTACCAATCTAAAAAGAAAAATCAAGGGATCCCTCTCTCCAGAAGACATAAAGCACTTCTTCCTCCACCAGTCATACAGCACAGAAAACCCTATTTTATCTATGACGCCAGTGACTCACCCACCAAGCTGCTCAAGCCAGAGACACGGGAGTCATTCCTGTCATCTCCCACTTTCTCAGCCCCACATCCAATCCACCAAAATCTCTCATCTGTTTGCTCATCACAATCACTACCAGCACCCAAGTGCAAGCTACAGATGTCACCTGGATTGCACTCTAATTGGGCTCTCTTTGACTCTTGGTTCGCCCAACTCATTCCTCACTGGATCATGCCACTCCCTAGATCCCCAAAACTTATCAGCAGCTTCCCACTACCCCTAGGCTACAAAATCTTGGCTGATCTTGGCCCTTACCTCTCCAGCCTTATCCCAGGTCACTCTCCCTCTTGCTCTTTATTTAGCCCCACCCTGCTGAGCTCCTGGTACATAATAAACATTCAGCACATGTCTGCACAATGAATGAAGGGGCTATTTCAACTCTGAGTAAACTAACTGCCCCAGAAGCCACGCTCTGTGGTCCAAGAGGACAAAAGCCTTTGGGCCAACCCTGTAGGACTCCTCCACTACCCAGGGCTAGATCTCCCCTCATTCTAACTGGCAGTACCCTGACCACAAACGGGAGGCAGAGGCATGCAGTCGGCCATCACTGGCCGGGCTATCTGGCAGCTTGGGCTGCAGAGAGGGGAGCCCAAGGCTCAGTACTGACCTCCTCGGCATTCTCCAAGTCATCGAGCCCTTCATCCTCCTCCACGTCATCAAAGTCGTCTCCATCAAAACTGCACAAGTGTAAGAAGCCCGTTAGTTAGAGCATCACTTACCAGAATCAAAGTGGGCAGAAATCTGAGTCTCATGTGATACGTAGGAGGCTCTCAATAAATATCCACCTAACCAGTGAATCATTCAATAAATCAGTCATCTGACGTCCTCATCTTAACTATGGGCCTCTTCTAGAAAGAGACCCCAGCTGAATCAACATGTGGTACAGACATAGAGCCCGACTCAGTGGAAGTTTGCTGAAAGATATTTTTTCACTGATCCTCTCTGGACCCTCAAGCCGGAGCCTTTTCCGCGCCCAGCCTCTGGCCGGGTCTATGCGCCCATCTCCCAGCCTTTCCCTTTTCCGGCTCTGCGGGCCCCCTCAGCACCCCCAGTCCTAAACCTCTGGCTTAACTTCCTTCGACCCTGGCTCCCGCTTCATCCGCCCCTTCTGAGTCTTCGGAAAAACTTCGCTCTTTCACTCACTTGTCCTCGTTGTCTGACATGACGCCCGCGCAGCAGCCACCGGGTTCCGCGACCCAAACCCGCGCGGAGACCGGTGAACAGTGTACCTCCTCCTCGCGCGACGCCAAGCGTACTCGGCGCCTGCGCCGTGACCTAGCGGTAATCACTTCCGGGAGGCAGGCGGGGCGATAAATATGCACATGCGCGGAGCGGTTTGTCTGCGTTACCATGGTAGCCGGAGCCGCTAGCTGCAGGCTCTAGTGGCTGAGATCTCAAAAGTATTTCTGCGAGGCACCAGGCGCAGCTGCTGCTTTAGAGCCTTGGTTACGATCTCCGGAGCCCAGCCGCCGAGAGAGGAGAGAGGCCACCCAGCCGGGGTCTTACTTTAGGGTAAGGTTTCCCGTTTGGGCGTATCACACAACGGGCACGGCAACCCTCACTCCCCTTTCCTCCCGAGGGGGCTTCCCTGCCACAGGCGCCAGGTCGGGATGAGGTCTCTGTTCGCGGGTATATATCTGCCAGTGGATCTGTTCGAGGTGGGAGGATCGGGCACTTTCGTGATGTTGACAGGCGGCATCCCGATCTCTTGAGACCAGAAACCCGCTCCCAAACTTTGGGTGGTGTTGAGGGTGTGAGAAGAGATTGGATCTGGGAGACCGGGAATGTTTCGTTGGGTTTTTCCCTCTTCAGAGCCCTCCCATGGCTTCCCAGGAGAGGGTGGAGACGGTGACAAAAGGAACAGGGTTCTGGCGCTGTCCCAAGCCGACCACTTACACCCCAGGGACCTGCGAGCTGCTCAGAGGTCAGTGCATTAAAGCGCACAAGAAGAGCGGTGGGCACAGTTACCCTCTGTTTCTCAGTTCTCCCCTACGTGACTTATGGCTTAGTCATTGTATTTTCAGTTTACAGATAAGAAGCCTGGAGTTCAGAAAGGTTCAGGCGTCCGGGCCCTACAACTTGGAAGTGACCCAAAGTCAAAGAACTAAGAATTTCAGAGTGGTTAACTCCCATGAACCCCTTAGATCACACTTTTAGTTTCCCCAGGGAAGACTTATTTCCTCTCCACCCATCATCACCACAGTGGAACCAACTGTTACGCGTCTGCACACTGATGCTACTGCTACTGCTAAGTCGCGTCAGTCGTGTCCAACTCTGTGCAACCCCATAGACAGCAGCCCAACAGGCTCCTCTGTCCCTGGGATTCTCCAGGCAAGAACACTGGAGTGGGTTGCCATTTCCTTCTCCAATGCATGAAAGTGAAAAGTAAAAATGAAGTTGCTCAGTCGTGTCCGACTCTTAGCGACCCCATGGACAGCAGCCCAACAGGCTCCTCTGTCCATGGGATTCTCCAGGCAAGAGTACTGGAGTGGGGTGCCATTGCCTTCTCCTAATAGTCTGCACACTACCAAATACCTTTTCCTTCACTGGGCTTAGTGCAACCTGTAATCAGATACCTAGTGTGTTCCACTGAATTAACGTTGAATTAACATTCAGTTCATGAACGCCATCAGGGCATGACGCCTGTTTTGGCTCACATTTGTAGCTCCAGCCCCTGGCACATGCTTAATGAATACTTGTTCATTCACTCAACAAAAAACTTTTAAAGCCCACTGTGTGCTTTAGACATTATCCCAGGTGCTGAAAACACAACAATAAAGAGAAGAAATAAGCAAAAATTATTGTTCCCTTGGAGCTAATATTCTAGTAGGAAAGTAACAAATAATAAGTAAGGTATATAGAACTTAGATGGTGATGAGTGGTATAGGAAAAAAAAAATGTAGAAAAGGAAGGGAATTCCCTTGTGGTCCAGTGGTTAGGGCTCGGTATTTTCAGTGCCAGGAGGCCCAGGTTCAGTTCCTGTTCAAGGAACTCAAATCCCACAAGCCAAGTACTCAGGCACCCAGAATGGGAGCAGGAGGCGATACAGTATTAAATTTCAGTGGGGTGAGATGAGGCATCTGCTTGCAGCCCAGGAAGTCTCACTGAAGTGCTTTGTTTTGCAGTGATGATGAAGGAATCCAAACTGTCTAACTTCCAACAGCGCCACATCATGGACACCATGAAACGTAAGAGGCTGACCACAGAGGCTTCCGGGGGAGAGGGATTCTGGGTCACATTTTAATGCTTTCTCCATGTTGAGGAGTAGGGGACCTAATTTTAAACACACACACACAAAAACAAAATTTGAATAGTATTTCTGACCCTCACCCTTGGGGAATTGACCTTGCAGGGTCTTGGTCTTTGCTTCTTCACAAGACATGGGTCCCAGCCCATGAGCTTCTCCTGCAGTCCAGCTCTAGCCAGCCTTCCCAACAAGGCACCAGCCCATTCGGGACTTCCTGCCCAGTCAGACAGTCTGAACGCTGTCAAGTCCGCAATCTCTCCCACCCTCTTACACACATAACATATGAGCTCTCCAGACGAGAGGCCTGTGTGTGTCTTATGCATAGTTTTATTCATTCATAGCTTAGCTGGCAGAAACACGATTACTGGCAGGCTTCCAACTTAGGAAAACTATGCAAAATCTTTCCACATTTCACCTCTGACCACACACTATATTATTTATTTTTAAGGAAAAAAAAAAAAAAAACAATGTACATGGGCACGGTAACAAGGTGCCCTCTAAGATCTTGAAAACAACCTTGCTTTCTGAGATTTAACTGAATCAGCTTTTACGGGATCAGAACAGAGATCTGTAAAGTTACCTTTAAGAGGATACCAGAAGGTTCAAGCCTGCCAGGTTTCACTCAAATCTACCAATAACTGTTGCCTTCTTTCAAGAAAGAAGGTACCTATCAGGAGGCATCTGGTCAACCACAGAAACTGAAATGGGAGAGTCAGAGAGACAAATACTGACTGCCCAGCACTGGCTGGGGGAGGGAGGCTCCATCAGGTCAGTTCAGAAGTCAGATCTCCTTCCTTTTTGTGGACAAGGACAACTCAGGCTGCCAGAGCCTAACACCACAACACAGCTGAGTCACATAACTCAATCTCCAAACTCAAGTCATCTACTAATCATCTGATGTCTCTTACAGATCCCCTGGAGAAGGCAATGGCAACCCACTCCAGTATTCTTGCCTGGAGAATCCCATGGACAGAGGAGCCTGGCAGGCTATAGTCCATGGGTCGCATAGAGTCAGACATGACTGAGCAACTAACCCTTCCTTCCTTCCTTACAACATGACCATAAAGAGAATGTGCTAGAAATTCCATTAAAAGTAAACACCAGGAGACCAAGGATTGAGCCTGCCTTGTTCACCATTGTACCTTGACTCCTAGTGAAAGTGAAGCTGCTCAGTCATGTCCAACTCTTTGCGACCCCATGGACTGTAGCCTATCAGGCTCCTCCGTCCATGGGAGTTTCCAGGTAAGAATACTGGAGTGGGTTGCCATTTCCTTCTTCAGGAGATCTTCCCTACCCAGGGATTGAACCTGGGTCTCCCACCTTGTAGGCAGACACTTTACCATCTGAGCCACCAGGGAAGTCCTTGACTCCGAGGTGCTGAATATTTATTGAAAAACTAATTGGATTAGTGATTAGGTCAACACAAGTCACAGTTTGCCAGTTTTTTTCTCCTTAGATGTTTTCCCTTTAAAATATTGCCTCTAAGCATTGGTGTTGAGTCTACTTTCTTCTCCCAGATTCCCCTCTCTACTCTCTTCTTAACCAAGTCCTACTTCTTTGAGGCTTAGTTTAAATTCTTTTGCAAGCCACAAATTCCTCTCCTTCACCTGAACTCCCAGAATTGCTTGGGCTCTAATTATTTGCTGAGACTGAGCCAAAAGAAAAGGTGGCATTTGGCACTGGACAAGTAGAAATAGCAGACACAGTAAGAGGAAGCGTAGCATCTCTTCAAAGGAGAGAGAAAAACTGTGGCTGGCCCTAGATAGAGGGCACAAGAAAGGAAAGGCAGCGGGAAACAATGGCTGCTCCATCCGTCTGGTTCTTCCAGGCAGACACATCAGAGTCATCCTGTCCCCTCTTTCCCTTTCTCCTAGACCCCACATCCAACCCACCAGCAGTCCTGTCTGCTTGACCTTCAAACCATATCCTGACTGTGACTACCTCTTCCCTTGACCCCCGTGCGTGCGTGCTCTGTGGCTTCAATCGTGTCTCTTTGTGACCCCATGGACTGTAGCCTGCCAGGCTTCTCTGTCCATGGGATTCTCCAGGCAAGAATACTGGAGTGGGTAGCGATGCTCTCCTCCAGGGGATCTTCCCGACTCAGGGATCGAACCCACGTCATATATCTCCTGAATTGGCAGGGAGGTTCTTTACCAGTAGTGCCACCTGGGAAGCCCTTGACCTCCAACTCTGTATTTTCTATTTTTATGTATTTTTTTTCTGCTTGTGCATCTTGAGGGATCTTAGTTCCTAGCCCAGGGATCAAACCTGTGGTCCCTGCAGTGGAAGCAGGGACCACCAGGAAATTCCCAACACTGTATTTTCAATGGCAGCTAACGGGGTGACTCCTCGGCTCAGAACCCTCAATGGCTTCCCACCTCACACACAGTAAAAGCCTGTCTTTCCAGAGGCCTCTGAGGCCGCGTCCGTCTCTTGCCCTCCCTGACCTATGACCTCTACTCCCACTCCACCCCACCCCTGGTTCAGTCCATTCCCAGCACCCTGGTCTGCTGTCTGTTCTCAGATGCTCTGGGCACATTCCCACCTCAGGACCTTCACTTGAGCCATCCTGTCTAGATTGCTCTTCCCTAAAATATCACCTTGGCTGGCCTCTTACCACTTACGGGTCTTTTCTCAAATGTCACCGTGTCCGCGAGGCCTTCCCTGGCTACCGCGTTTATACCCGTAAATCCCGCCCTGATACACCCTGTGGCCCATCCCCGTGCTGTCACGGTTGCTGTGCTGTCAACATCACCACTGTTACCATCACCCAAACCCCAGATGTAAGTACCGTGAGGGCAGGGCTTGCTCTGACCACTTTAGCCCCAGAGTCCCAGGCCTGGCTCAGAGTACATGCTCAGTACTACCTGCTGGGTGATGACAGAGAAGCCTGGAAAGGTCCGGGAGGTAGACAGGAGCCAAATCAAAACAGTGGTTGGGGGGCATTCCCTGACAGTCCAGTGGTCAGGACTCCGAGCTTTCACTGCCGAGGGCGCAGTTTCAATCCCCGGTCAGGGAGCTAAGATCCTCGTGGCACGGCCAAAAAAATAAAGACGTTATGGATAAATGGAGTGATCTGGAAAGATGTTCATGGTAGATTGTTAGTTCAGTTCAGTTCAGTCACTCAGTTGTGTCTGACTCTGCGACTCCATGGAAAATTGTTAGTCTATTACTGAATAGAATGCAGTGTGATCCAATCTTTGAAAAAGGAATCTTATAGATGCCCATATATCTTTGAACATGTTTAGGTAAGCCTCGAAAAGAAGGGGCTGAGACCACCAAATTGTTACCATGGCTCATTGTAGAGGGGAGGGTGTGGAGGGGAGAAGGGAAGACTTCCGTACCGTTTGACTTGTTTTAACAGGTAGGGACCACTTAGGTGGGCCCCCTGACCCTGACCCTTCCCTCTCCAGGAGGAGACACTCTCCCCCTGCAGTGCAACCCAACTTCCAGCCAGAGGGTCTTGCCTTCCAAGCAGCCAAGCTCAGCCATCTACCTGCCTCCCATCCAGGCAGCCCGGTCCCACCTCCGGCCTGCCAGGAGATGCCAAGCCAACGGGGCCTACAGCCGGGAGCAATTCAAGCCTCAAGCCACCCGTGAGTGAGGAGCCTCGGCCACAGCCCCTCTTCTACTCTCCAAGGCGGGTTAAGGGGGGCAGGGAGACAAACAGCCCACAGGGTGCTGAGTAGGCGGCTAATCAAATTTTCAGGCCGTTTATACCAGTGCTCTCGAACCTCCGCACGTGTTAGCTTGGAGGCATTCAGGGTTGCGTGGGAAACCAGTTAGCTGGTTACTTTTTATACACTTTCCCAGAATTCTCTTTAACAGTTAACTGGTTTCCCCCCACCCCCACCCCCACCTCTGATGAATGTTTGGAGGTCAGGTATCACAGCTCAAACTCATATGGTGCCTGAACCCCGGGTTCCTCTGTGCCCAGCCTGTTTCAGAGAGCCATTACATCCCCCAACTTTCCACTTGGCACCTGACGTGACTCTTGGCCCCTCCACACAGTCTCCCCATCCAGGCTATACTGCACAGTCATTGAGTTTCCTTAGCCTTGCTCTGCACCCAGGCAGTCTGTGCATTTTTTAAAAAATAATCTTATTTATTTATTTTTGGCTGTGCTGGGTCTTTGTGCTGGCTTTTTAGTGGAGCAAGCAGCGGCTAGTCTCTAGTAGCAGCGGGCAGGCTTCTCGTTGCGGTGGCTTTTCTTCAGGAGCATCTGGGCTTCAGGAGTTGCAGCTCCCTGGCTCTGAGGCACAGGCTCAGTTGCTTGGGCTTAGTTGCTCCGTGGCATGTGGGAGCTTCCCAGATGAGGGATCGAACCCCATGGCTCCCGCATTTAAGAATCTGCTTGCAATGCAGGAGACCAAGTTCAATTCCTAGGTCAGGAAGATCCCCTGGAGAAGGAAATGGCAATCCACTCCAGTATTCTTGCCTGAAAAACCCCATGGACAGAGGAGCCTGGCAGGCTACAGCCCATGGGGTCGCAAGAGTCGGACACAACTTAGCAACTAAACCACCACGTTGACCTCTGAGCCACCGGGGAAGCCCAGTGTGTGGATTTTGATGACACTCTCTTCTGGGTTCTTTCAACACTTTCTGGCCTACTGTGACTTGCCCAGTGAAGAAGCGGCCCAGGGTAGGAGGTGCTGGGCTTGCAGAAGCCCTACCATGTTCCCAGGCCCCCTGGAGCAAGCATGCTCCAGGAATTGAGCGTGCCCTGCCCACCTTAACTAGGCCACGTCTGGGCCCGACAGGGGATCTGGAGAAGGAGAAGCGAAGACTCCAGAGTATCTTTGCCACTGGGAAGGAGCCGGAGGAACGGAAAAGAAAGCCCCATCCTGTGCGACAAGAGGACCCAGCCCCTAAGCTGGACCGCTTTGAAGAATGTGAGCCCATGAGGGGCCAGTTATGCTGGGGAGGGGAAGGCGGAGTGTGTGTGGAAGGGCCCCAGGAGCAGGGGAAGGGGGGAATCCCTGAGGGCCATCGAGTGAGAAATGGACCACAGAACTGCTTCCCGTTCCCAAGAGAGGCAACCTGCCGCCCCACCACCCCTCTCAGGAGCGCTGGGGCCTCTGTTGTCCTGTACACGGACGGCCCTCTCCCTGTCCAGTGGTGAAGGAAATTCAGGAGAGGAAAGATTTCCTGGCTGACATGGAGGCCCTGGGGCAGGGCAGACAGTACCGCGGGATCATCCTTACTGAAATCTCCCAGGTAGGAGAAGCACCAGGGAAGGCGGACGGGATGTGAGTGTGGGGGACGAGACGTGAGCTGAAGTGAGGGTCCGCTGGGGCCGTTTCGGGGGGTCCCACTCTAGCCTCACATCTGCCATGACACCCAGCTTTCCCCAATGCCCTTTGCAGAAACTACAGGAAATGGAAGACATTGACCACAAGAGGAGTGAGGAACTTAGGAAGGCTCTTGCCACCACTTAATCTACCACCCGTGCCCCACCCCCCGGAGGGTGGGGGAGCCCACCCCCTTGCCAAGCAGGGTCACCCCCAGGTCAGCCCACCCACCCTGCCCTTCAGCCATTACACACACACACACACACACACAGTGAAAGCAAGTCCAGACACACACAGACATGCACACATGTGCGCGCATACACAGTGAAACCAAGTATCTTGAGTGTGTGTCTTAAGGTTGTCCACCAGGGCCTCTTCCCAACACCTCGCCCACTGTGTGTCCCTATGTCCCGCAAATGAGGTTTTCTGAACTTAGTAATGAATATGATTCCTTTCTTCCTACCCGTCTTAGGACCTACTTATTTGACTTCTTACAGCCTTGGACAAATATTTAACCACTATGATTAACTGGCTAATAAAACACATTTGCCGTAGGTCATTACACACACCATTTTGTTTTCAGAGGGATAAGACTTATTTGTTTGAGGAGTTAGAATTTTTCAAGCCCAGTTGGTTTCTAGCTGTTTTTTTTCTGGTAAAAATGGAACCAAGGCTCCCGGAGCAGTCCCTGGGCGGGTGCTGTGCTAGGCGCTGGTGTCGCTCCTGGCTGATTCCCTCAGTAAACACCCGCGATGGTTCATCAGCCCTGCTGAAAACCAGGACTCACCCAGAGACTCCGACCAGAGGCATTCAACCAGCCAGTAGCCTCCTCGGGATTCCAAGTTAGCTCTCGGTCTTTCCACCACCAAACCCACAACCCATAGAAAGAAACCCAAAGGGTGGGAGGGATCCAGACTGAAGGAGCCCTGCTTCAGAGATCCACCCCCAGCCCGTGCGTCTGAGCCCACCCGCCTCATCTCCAGCAGCTCGCCTGTGAGGCCTGGGGTGCTGAGATGTCCATCCACAGGAGTTGCGTCCCGGGCCTGGCACACAGTATGCAGCAGTCCCTACAACTCTGACAACCGCAGGCCTTACGCTCTCCAGTATCCTGTCATTTTCCCGTCCCCGTAAATCAAAGTATTTCAGAAATTTCAACCAAGCCTCCCACTTGGAGGGATTCATATAATCCTCTCAGGCCACATGACCCCAGTTGGGGTTTGCAGAATCAACATGGTCCTGCAGCCACAAACAAAACAGAGAGGACCAGCTCAAGGGCTGGGGCTCTGGAACATTCCACGGGAAGCCTGCATCCACACTCCCTCAGGAAGCCAAGGGCTCAGGGCACAACCTGAGGAGGACAGCCATCCTCTACCTCGAAGGCCACAGCACGCGGCTCAGAGGCAGCGAACCAGAGAACCCGGGACAGAGTCAGCCCACTCTGACACGGTAGCACGTACCCTTGATTTCAGTTCAAGTCAGTTTTACAAAGTACACACACGCTCCACTGGATTTCCAGTTTCTTTTGAAAAATGCAATGATCTGGCCCCACTGGGCCCACATCCCACAGGCTACAGTTGACTTGGGTGAGGAACAGCCTCCCCCTGTGGTTGCGGTGTGTCCACCCCAGTTCACCCCAGTTCCCGCCACCCAGGTGCCCTGACACCCAGGCAGCCTGACGGGGCCGCCCCGCAGGACGCACCCAGCCAGGGCTCACGTGCGCCACCCGCCTGGCCCCCGAAAGGCGCTGGAGCTGGCGACCCCCGCGGCAGGCCAACAGGCCCGTCAGCAAGGAGACGGGTGGGGGCAGCACTGGTCCCGGTAGAGGAAGGCGTGCTGCCCAGCGGCAGGGAGAGAGGGGCCAGGGCGCCCGGCGGTGGACAGCCCCTCCATGCCCTCCTGGGCCAGCAGAGATGCCGGCCAAGAGGCACGGCGGAGGCAGGGAAGAAGGGAGGCCTGGCAAGCAGAGGGCGGCCCAGGGCTGCAAGGCACTGGCAGCTGAGGTGGTCTCTGTTTATTGTCGGTGAGGAACACCCTCTCAAGTTAATACAGTGTGATCTTTCCCCGGAGGCGTGCTGAGGGAAGGGCCCCAAAGGCACCCCGGAACTAGCTTATAGCAACAGTGCTTTGCCCCAGGAGCTGTTGGGCACGTCCCCTGGGGCGAAGGTGCTGGTCCCCACCGGCTCCTCCTCTCCCACAGCCGTCCCGGGGGTGAGCGGCCATCAGTCCTGCGGAGGCGACCGAGTCGGGAGGAACAGCCAACAGGCGCGCGTGAGGAGGCAGGCTGGCGCTGACCACCAGGGCCGGCCCGCCGCACCCCAGCCCGGGCGGGCGGGGAGAGCCCACGGGAGGGGCCGGGGCCACGGGCTGGGGTGAAGAGCCAGGGTTACCCTTGATTTCAGTTCAAGTCAGTTTTACAAAGTACACACACGCTCCACTGGATTTCCAGTTTCTTTTGAAAAATGCAATGATCTGGCCCCACTGGGCCCACATCCCACAGGCTACAGTTGACTTGGGTGAGGAACAGCCTCCCCCTGTGGTTGCGGTGTGTCCACCCCAGTTCACCCCAGTTCCCGCCACCCAGGTGCCCTGACACCCAGGCAGCCTGACGGGGCCGCCCCGCAGGACGCACCCAGCCAGGGCTCACGTGCGCCACCCGCCTGGCCCCCGAAAGGCGCTGGAGCTGGCGACCCCCGCGGCAGGCCAACAGGCCCGTCAGCAAGGAGACGGGTGGGGGCAGCACTGGTCCCGGTAGAGGAAGGCGTGCTGCCCAGCGGCAGGGAGAGAGGGGCCAGGGCGCCCGGCGGTGGACAGCCCCTCCATGCCCTCCTGGGCCAGCAGAGATGCCGGCCAAGAGGCACGGCGGAGGCAGGGAAGAAGGGAGGCCTGGCAAGCAGAGGGCGGCCCAGGGCTGCAAGGCACTGGCAGCTGAGGTGGTCTCTGTTTATTGTCGGTGAGGAACACCCTCTCAAGTTAATACAGTGTGATCTTTCCCCGGAGGCGTGCTGAGGGAAGGGCCCCAAAGGCACCCCGGAACTAGCTTATAGCAACAGTGCTTTGCCCCAGGAGCTGTTGGGCACGTCCCCTGGGGCGAAGGTGCTGGTCCCCACCGGCTCCTCCTCTCCCACAGCCGTCCCGGGGGTGAGCGGCCATCAGTCCTGCGGAGGCGACCGAGTCGGGAGGAACAGCCAACAAGCGCGTGTGAGGAGGCAGGCTGGCGCTGACCACCAGGGCCGACCCGCCGCACCCCAGCCCGGGCGGGCGGGGAGAGCCCACGGGAGGGGCCGGGGCCACGGGCTGGGGTGAAGAGCCAGGGTTAGCACCTACAGGCAGCACGCCTGCCTGCTGCTGGTCTGGGGCCCGCCCGCCTCCCCCGAGGCCCGCCCTCGGGGGGCTCAGCTCCCGGGCACCCCCCCCTCCCCGCCCCAGCACCCTGTCTCGGGCAGGGAGACTTCCTGCGGAATGAGGGGAGGGGAGGGAAGCACCTCCTAAGACTTGGAGGAGCAGAGGGAGGGGTCTGTCCACGAGGCCCCTTCAGGTCTTGAGGACACAGTAACTACCTCCAACTTGAATTAAGAGACTTCATAAATAGAGCTCCTGAGTGTGGAGAAAGAGAGGCAAGGCCGCCTGCCCTGACAGGACAACAGGGACTCAGACCCGGGACGGGGGGCGCGGGAAGGGGCTGGTGTGGCCGAGCCTGGCTTGCCGACCTGCCAGAGGGTCCCCCACGGGCAGACCCTCAGAGGCAGGCAGACCCTCCGCTCCCCTCCGCACGTGGTACAGGAGCGAAGCGGGACCAAGGGCAGGGGCTCGTGGGACGAGACCCTGCTCGCTCCTGGGGTCAGTCACAGCATCTGGAGTCAGGAGAGCCAGGCAGGGGCTCAGAGGAGAGGGAGGAAAAACTCTTCGGCCCAGACCACCAGCCAGAGGACCCTGAGGAGGGAGAGGCCACCGCCCAGAGGCTCCCTCCCCTAAGTCGTCTTTCCTCGTGACTGATCCTGAAGGGACACAGAAGCCCCCCGCGTCCCGCAGAGCGCAGCCAGTGGGGGGGCGGTGTCCCCAGCTGGCAGCCCACGCTGTCAGCTCCGGTCTCCGGGGCACTTGCTCTTGGTATCACGCTTGTTTCCTAGCAGCTTCAGCACCTTCATGGTCTTGAACTTGCCCTTCTTCTTGCCCTCGGACTCGGCCTCCTTCTGGAACTCTGCAGAAGGGAAAGGGCAGTCGATTGGGGCGGGCCAGGGGGTGGCAGTGACGGCCAGGGAGTGGCAGCCAACAGTCTCAGCCCACCACCACCACCACCACCACGTCGCCTGGAACCGTGGACATGTCCCTTCATCCTTCTGCGTCTCCAGTTCTTCACCTCTAGGACGGGACCCCAGCCCTTCCCAGCATTTCGGCAGGGATCGGGATACGAAGGCAGTGGGGGAGCCCTAGAGCACGGCTGATGTTTTATCTCTAAAGCCTTTATTCCCCTATAGCTCTGTGGCTTACAACACAAACACTGACTGTCAGAGCTAGAAGAAACCGCAGAAATCATCTGGCCCAGTCCCTCACTTATTATGGACAAGGAAAATGTGAGTTTGAAACAGATTACCACCAACCAAGCTTTTTGTGGGTGCCAGGCCACGGCTAAGTGCTTTATACAGGTTATCTCAGTCATCCTCAGCACCCACCCAGGAGGTGGGTGCCTCTGTCACCCCCATCCTGCAGACAAGGAGAGTGAGGCCTGAAGGGGTGAAGCGCTGGCACAAAGCCACCCAGCTGGGATGCGTCAGAGCCGGGACCAGAATCCAGTCTAACTGGAGCCCAGACGGAACCACAAGGCCACAAAATGAGTCACTGGGGGAACCAAGATTAGGCCCAGGCCTCCTGACTCCCAGTCCAGTGCTCTCTCAACGATTCTGGGCACTATCTTCTCCAAGGGCGGGACGGGAGGGACTGCTCTTTGAACCCACAGACCCGTCCTGAACCAGCTGTGGATCTCAAGGAGGAACGCACAGCTCAAGGCAGACATGCCCTGGGAAATGGCCCCATACGCCACCACCCTCCCTGTTGGTACCACAGCATCCCACACCCATCTTCCTGGCCATAGGTTGGCCTGCCTTGCTACACATGGCCTTCTTGGCAAAAGAAAGCCTTGCACACACTGTCCCTGTGGGTGCCCCTTCCAACTCTGTGTTCAACCGGCCCCCCACCCTGCAGGAGTTCAAGCGGGCCAGAGCCCCAGGAGGGGCCTCACCTTTCTTCTTGATCATGGCTTCCAACATCTTATCTTCCTCTTCCTCCCTGAAATGAGGCAGGGAAGCTGAGTGTCCCACAGGAGGAAGGGCCAGATAACCTCTCAGGCCCCTCCAGACTCTCTGAGTCCACACAGGCTGAGCAAAGGGGAGCTGAGATGGTTGGCGGTGAAGGTCTCATCCCCAAGGAAGCCCCGGGAGCCCCGCCTCCAGCCAAGTCACCTCTGCCGGTCCTCGTCCAGGCAGTTGACGATGGCGTTGCGCTGCTCGATGAGGGTCACGAGCTCTTGCATCAGCACCTTCTCTCGGCCCCGGTCCTCCTCCGTCCAGTCCTTTTCTGCTCAAGGAGAAAAGCCGGGGACATGAGGCCCAGGAAGCAAGGAACCAACGCTTAAGTGCCAAGGGTGGCTGCAGATCAGCCCCACGCTGGACACCATGAGGACAAGGAGGAGCCCAGACGGGTGGGGATTACAGTTTTTGGAGAAATGAAGGTTGTTGCAGCAGAGACCAAGAATACCAGTCTGCCTACCAAAGAAACTCTCCCAGGGGGCTCTGAGAGGACCAGTACAACCCAGGCTCTGCGAACAGAGACCAGCACGGGCCAAAGAGTGTCCTGTTTATGTTCACGCGTTCATGCAACCAGTGTCCACTAGGTGGTTTCTTGGGGGAGGCAGGATTCGGGCTGGGCCTGCTGAGAGTTTCCAATGGTGGGCTGGCTGGAGTGGGGAGATACCAGGGAACCCCAGGGAGAACATACAGGAGAAGCAATGTGACTCAAGAGGCATCCTCGGACACCCACCTAATGCCAGGAAGGAGGGTGGACTAGGACGGACCCTGGGGGTTGGGAGACCTGCCAGGAAGTGTCCCTGATATCTCAGACCCCTGCTGCCCTCCCCCCGTCTCCTCATTTCAAGAACCCAGGCCACCCCACAGAACCACACCCTCAGAGACCCCCCTGCTCCTTGGTATTCCTCTGACCCAGCCTGCAGACTTCCGGGGGACAGATGCCCCCACGTATGACCTTCCTAATACAACATCTGCCACTACAGGCCTCCTCACCCCTCAACCAGGCCCAAACCCGCACCGCCGCCTCTTGCCAAAACTGGACCAATGGCCCAGCATAGTTCCGGGGATAATGTGGGTTTCAGAGTCATCACTCCAGTTCAAAGCCTACTCTGCTGCTTCTCGAATCTGGGGCCTGGGTAAGTTATGTCTGCAGCCTACATGGGGGAAAACTGAGGCTCAGGGAAGCTAAGTCCTTGACCAGTGTCACACACAAGGGTGGAGCCAGTGCCTGTTTCCGGGCAGCCCCATGTCCCCAAGCTACAGCCCTTACACTGTCTTACGGATCTCCGGCCCACCTGGGGCCTTTAAACCAGTATCACCCTCCAAAGGCAACAACCAGGACAGGAAGACAAGCCCAGGATGCACTGCCATCTCACACAGGACTGGAGAAGTAATGCACACACAAAGCCCAGGGCCAGGCTGGCCTGGAGAACAGAGGTGCAGGCCCCTCTGGCCACAAGGTGTCGCTGCGGCTCCCTCGGCATGGTGGCCACGCCCCAGCCTCCGGAGATTTGGGAGTGACTCAGAGAGAGCAGTGGAGGGCTGGGACATTCTGTGACTTCCCCAGGGGCATTCCTGACTCTGGGTCTCATCCAGCCTCCCAAGCTGCCCGGTCAATGGGAAAGCAGGGCCACCATCCCAGCCAGGAGGAGGGACTGCGTGTATGCAGGCACACGGCCAAGTCAGAGACTCGGAAAGAAGCCCGGCTCCCCCACCAAGGGGCAAGACTCAACCTCTCTGGCTCTCCGTTTCATCTGTTCAATGGTAACAACCACCTGGGCCAGAGGAAGTGGTCAAAAGCCCTGGCTCCTGCCTCTGGACATGCCACAGTCCTGCGGTCTCTCTCAGCCCACAGCTGTGCTTCACCCCACGTCGTGCCCAGACCCCAACTTGGTCACGTAGTAAGCATCAGCCCCTCCGAGGGCACAGCACATTGCCACATCCCATCTCCTGTTCCTGAGAACACCCTCCCAGGTGGGCACCTCTGTTTCTGTGTCACACATGGAGCCACTGAGACTGCGTGCCAAGCCCGGGATGTGCAGCCAACACACATCCTAAGGGCACCAGCAAGTTCCCACAGTGCACAGGACGGTGTGGCTCCATGCCCAGCCCATCCCCCATCCTCAGCACACCCCATCCCTCCCTCCCAGAGTCGCTCTGAGCCATGCCGTGCAGGGGGCCCTCCCACTGGCCCTCCCTGCACCAGCAGAGTCCTGCCACGCTCTGACCTATGTGTCACACATGGAGCCACTGAGACTGCGTGCCAAGCCCGGGATGTGCAGCCAACACACATCCTAAGGGCACCAGCAAGTTCCCACAGTGCACAGGACGGTGTGGCTCCATGCCCAGCCCATCCCCCATCCTCAGCACACCCCATCCCTCCCTCCCAGAGTCGCTCTGAGCCATGCCGTGCAGGGGGCCCTCCCACTGGCCCTCCCTGCACCAGCAGAGTCCTGCCACGCTCTGACCTAATGGCCATGGGCACAGCGCTGCCCCAGGACAGACACATGCTCTCCCTCACTCATCAAGGCAGCCCAGGGCCCTGGAGACTGACCGCCCCCAACCCTACACCCCAGGACCTACCCACCCACACCTTCCAGGGGGAGGAGGGGGCCAAAAAAGGTCAGTCTGCTCCTGGCCTTGGAGTGCTCTCTGCAGGCCTGTCATCCGACACACAGATGTCACAGCCCCATGCGGGTCCCCTCTCCCGTCTTGGCTTGAGTCTATTAAACCCCTGTTAGGACCCAGACTGGAGAAGGCAATGGCACCCCACTCCAGTACTCTTGCCTGGAAAATCCCATGGACAGAGGAGCCTGGCAGGCTGCAGTCCATGGGGTCGCTGAGAGTTGGACACGACTCAGTGACTTCACTTTCACTTTTCACTTTCATGCATTGGAGAAGGAAATGGCAACCCACTCCAGTGTTCTTGCCTGGAGAATCCCAGGGACGGCGGAGCCTGGTGGGCTGCCGTCTATGGGGTTGCGCAGGGTTGGACACGACTGAAGCGACTCAGCAGCAGCAGCAGCAGGACCCAGACAGCACCTCCTGCCATGTCCTCTGGCCCTGCTTCCACAGTCTGCCCAGGCCTCCCCATCAGGGTTCTGTCCGTCCTTCCCCAGCCCACTCCTCCGTGTCACCAGGCCCCAGGGCAGGTGACCGAGGACGGGGCATGGCCGCCGTCACCTGGCTTATTGAGAAGGCACCGGAGTTCGTACTCCACATCGGCCTGCCGCTGCTCCAGGTTCTGCTGCTTGAAGCTGGAAGGTGGGAAGAAGGTGAAGATTCTCAGTCCCGAGCTCTGTGGATTCAGGGCAGGGGGGAGCCGGGCGGGGACGGAAAGGAGGCAGGACTCACACATAGATGAGCTCGGACTCCCGCCGAACCAGCAGGTGCTTCTCGTGGATGAGCTTGAACCAGTCCACCAGCATGTCGTCTTCACGGCCCTCTGCAAGCCAGGTGCTCACTGAGGCCAGGGCTGGCGAGGATGCCATGGCGGCTCCCACCCTGGGGAAAAGGCTTCCCCCACCCAAGTCCCCCCCACC
>SJYT01021088.1:928459-1074047 GCA_006410635.1 Cephalophus harveyi
TATCATAATACGAGAAAGTGACCCGAGGAGAGAGAAACCAAGAACACTCTTAAGCTGTTTAAGTAGAAGTATGTCACGTGAACGCTTTGATCCTTGCACTATTATTAGTAACAATTTAAATGCATCACCCAGTGCTTTTGGTCAGAGCAGCTGATCTGCTCAAAATTCCCCCTGGCTGCAAGTCAGATCTCCCACCTGGGCCTCCCAGGCACGCCCCCTCTCACATCTCAGGGAAGCTGCCCAGATGGACCACCCTGTCGCAGGGTCCCACAGGAAGCCTGAGGACGCCAAGGCATGGGGCCGGAGCCCAGGTAGCCAGGTATCTGGGGCTCCCAGCAGATACCTTGCGTTTGATGAGTGGGAAGCCATGTCCTGGGGCAGGTGGTCTCGCTGGCTTCGGGCCCTTGGTGGCCTTCTTTACATTTGGGGATGCTGTAGGTGATGGCTTCCGGTTAAAAGGATTCTCCTTGCAAGAAGACTGAAGGCAGGGAAACATGACAGAAGATATTAATAAGTCAGGAAGGGGCAGTAGGACCCTGGGAGCTTGATCACGTGGGACCATGGAAAGCAGGGCGGGTGGGAATCAGGCAGAATCTCCCAGCACCCAGTCTGAGGCACCCAGTCATTCAGCAAAGACTTCTACTTCCCAGCACCTCTCATGTGCAGCTGCCACACTGGATACTTTTCTACACGCTTGTCTAACTCTCACAACCACTCCACAAAGTGGGTCGTGTCTGCCCATCTTATAGGTGAGGAAACTCAAGTTTTGAGGGGTTAAGTAATTGGCCCAAGGTCACGTTCCCCCCAAGGGCCTAAGCTGGAGTGTGACTTGGTCTGTTTCAGGCCGGGCAGCCCTCTGGCGCTGGGGGCAGTGGTCAGGACGTGCAGTTTAGGGCAGGACGTAGCAACGGTAGCTCACCCAGGCCTCACAAACACCCCCTTCCCAGCAGGGATTACGGGGCTCAGCACCTTGCCCAGGGTCGCCCAGCCAGGAAGTACAAAAGCGGGATCCCGCTCTCAGTAGAGGGAGGCCACCCCTGCCCTACCCAGGAAAGGCCCCCATCCTACACTGCTCCTCCCCAGGGAGAGCTCTGTCCTCTCTGAGGCCAGCAGAGCGGGCAGGCCCAGCACGGGAACAGGCCCTGCCTGCCACGAGGGCAGTGCCGGCATCTTCCCACCACTTCCCCCGGCTCATCGGAAACGGGCGTCCCTGAGGCCATGGAGCGCTCCCAGGAGTGAGGACCTGGCTTTCCAAAGCTGGGGGAGGAGGGGGCAGGGGAGAGCTGTTCACCTCACCTGTGCCAGCCGCTCAGGTAGGGGAGGGGGAGTTCTTCGAGGCTGGAAGTTGCTCTGGGAGCTGACGCAGGAGCCCAGGCGCGGCTGGGGGACAGTCCGGTCCCCGCGGGGCAGCACCCACCCACGGGCCTTGTCTCCTGCCCTCACTGTCTCAGATTCCCTCCGAATCCTAGGCTGAGGGTAAGGGAGGGGGCACCCCAGGAGGAAGCCCCCTTGGGGCTCTGCCCTCACCCTCCACAATCACACCTGGAGCAGCTCAGCAGGGTCAGACAGCCCGAAGGCCCCGAGTCCCTCAAGGGTTCTCAGCCACAGAACTTCAAACCAACCCTTCACACACCCCAGGGCAGGAAACGGCCAGCTGCCTGTAGTGGGGATGGGGGGGATTCAAAATCAGCTCTCTCCTCCACCCGCTCAGCAAGGAACCCTGGGACCCCTAAGAGCATCCGGAGGCCCAGAGAAAAGGCGGGACCTTGTCCAAGTCACACAGCAGGTGGTGACAGCTGGGCTGGGGGTGGTCACCCAGACCAAAGAAGGTTAAATGACGTTGAAAGGTACACAGTCCAACAGCTCAGGCTCCCCTGCAGGCTCATCCTGTCAGGCTGGTCAGATCAGGACTACAGCCGGCCTGGGGCCAGCCTCCACCCAGGGCGGGGGAGCCCCGGGCCCTCAGAGGACGGCAGAAAGTGCAGGATCAGAACCTGCTGGTGGACTTCCCCGGTGGCCTAGTGGTTAAGACTCCATTTACCAATGCAGGGGACTCGGGCTCGATCCCTGGTCCGGGAAGATTCCACATGCCTCGGAGCAACTGAGCCTGTGCACAACTACCGAAGCCCACGCTTGGGCCCACGCGCTGAGAGCCTGCGCTCGGCCACATGAGAGGCCCCCACAATGAGCAGCCGGCACATCGCGACAGAGCAGCCCCCGCGCCTGCAGCCAGAGAAAGCCCACGCGCCACAGGACCCAATACAACCAAAAATAATCAATAATGTTTTAAAAAGAACCTAGTGGCTCCGGGACTTCCCTAGTGGTTCAGTGGCTAAGACTCTGCAGGGGGGCCCAGGCGTGATCTCTGGTCAGAGAACTCAATCCCACAAGAAGCAACCAAGAGTTTGCATGGTGCAACTAAAGATCCCATGTGTCGCAGCTAAGACCTGGCACAGCCAAATAAATAAATATTTAAAAAAAAAGACCCTGGTGGCGCAAAGGGATTCTGGTCCTTTAATTAAAAAAAAAAAAAGAAAGAAAGAAAAGACGCTGGTGGCGCAAAGGAGAGACCTCTTGGCAAACTAGGTGCCCAGAGGAGTGTTCTGCCCCCGGTGACCCCTGGCTCTTGGCCGGGTCCTGAGAAACAGGTGCTCCACCAATCACAAAGGTCATCTGGAAAACGAGCTGCCGGGCGGGGGCAGGGGGGTGCCCACTGCAGCCCCCAGAGGGGACAGAGTGTGGGACGGGGCCTGGGAAGGGAGCGGCAGCAGGGGCTGTCTGTACCCCCACAGTGACCACAACAGAAGCACCCAGTAAAGCCATTTCCTAGGCCCTCCGCCCATTGAGAGCTGACCCCTCTGCCTGTTGAGAGCTGACCCTTCCTCTTCAAGTCCACCCCACTACAAACTCTATACAAGGCACAGTCGTCTCGGTACCCCACCCCCAACTTGGCTGTGAGCACCTGGGGACAAGGACCACCACAGCCATCACCCCGGGAGCCCAGGCCAGCCCATGCACACAGGAGCGACTCAATGGACACCATCAGCCCCGTTCTATAGGAGGGGAGACTGAGGTCTCTGGAGAAGGAACACGACCCCAAGAAGGGCATCATCCCCTCCCCTCTGTGCTCTCTACCCCAGGTGGAAGGACAGTCGTCTAGGCCTGTCTCCCTGAGCAGAGGGTGAGCCCCTGGAGGGCAAGGACAGGGTCTCAATGATGCTGTGCCAGGTTCTGGCACAAATAGGGCTTCAGTGAATGGAAAGCGGAGGGAGGATGTGTGGGTGAGTGGTGGCTGGTGTGTGTGTCTCCAAAGGGCACGTGCATGGGCTCAGCAGGTAAATAAGAGCTGGATGCCTCACGACATGGAAGGTCGGGCAAGTGGACAGGTGAACAGCTGGACAGGAGGTCTGGCCAGCGGATGAAAGGATGTTGAGAGGGAGCTGTACCTCAGTGCATGGAGTGATGAATGGCCAGATGGGCAGAGCCAAGGTCACCCCACAAGTCAGGGCCAGCAACGATGGCCAGCCCTGGACATTCCTGCCCCGACACCAGGCCCACATCCGCTAGACAGGACAGCAGACACGCACCTTCACCTGCAGCTGCGGGGAAGAGGTTGCAGGGGAAGGCGCAGGGCTTTTGTCTCCAACCAGCACAGGGGGGCTGGGGGCAGTGTCACCGCAGGGCTTGGCTGGCGGGGGACCCGGGCTGCCCCCGGCACTGGCTTGAGGCGTCCGGTCCACGCTGGGCTGCACCAGCTCCCCAGAAGAGGACAGGGAGGAGTTGGCAGAGAGGCTGGCAGAGGTCCCAGGGGTGCCAGGGGCGTGGACGACAGGCTCTGAGGAGCTCTTGGGCACGACGGGTGGTTCCAGGAGCTCCTCGCTGGGGGGCTGGCTGGAGCTCTCGGACGACAGGCTCTCCACGCTGAGGGCTGGCGACGGGGTAGCCGAGGGCGGCTCCGAGCGGGACAGGCGGGAGGCATGGATAGCTGCACAAACCAAACCGCAAATGGGTGCCGAGCGAGGAGGCAGAGACAGGCCCTCTGGCCTCGCCTGACACTTCGCTCTCGACAGGGAAGTAACAGGTGGCCCAGGAAACCCAAGTCCTCCACGTCCAGGCAGGCAGGCAGGTGCCTCAAGGATAGCAAAGGTGGGACAGGACCAAGGTCACTGGCAGGCACAGCACCCAAGTTCACGCCGCACTCTGGGCTCTGGCCTGCGCCTCGTGGTGCAGCTGTCGCCCTGGCTTCCTTGGGGCTCTTGCTTCCTCCTCCAGTGTGGCTGCAGCCTCCGCTTCCCCTCCCATGACTGATCTGACCCAAAGAACGCCGAATTGAAAAGGCAAAAAGGCCTCACACTGAGCAGAGGTGGAGGGAAAGCAACAGGGCAGGAGGAGCAGGCGGCTCCCGGCCAGGCACTGCCCTGCGCCACTTTCAGCCTCGTGGATGACGGATGCCACGCTTCAAAGTATCATCTGTGCTTTCCAGGTGAGACGACAGACTCGGAGAGAAGGGCTGGGATTGGACCCAGCTGTGTCTGACTCAGAGCTCATCCCATTGGCTGCCTTCACCATCCGCCCACCACCTCCAATCAGCCAACCCACGCAGGACCCACCACGCTCAGCTGGAGGGTCCCAGGGCCCTAGCAGGGGTTGGGGGGACCTGGACTACTTGAGCACTGGCCTGTCATCTCTAGCGTGCTCTCGGCCTCACTGTCTGAGGGACTCCCACTGAGGTCTCCGAGGCAGCTGGAGCCCCGCCGTGATGAAGAGGACCGGGCCTTGGGCCCAAGAAGACTGCAGGATGATGAGAGGGAGGGCTAGGTGGAGGGAGGCACAGCGCCCGGGACCTGGCCCACCACCTCCATCTTCCGGGGAGACTGAGGACACACACAGGGGACGAACTGCTCAGAGTCACTAGCGCCCGCGCCCCACAGCCGGGTCAGAGCCTCAGGCGCCTGGAACTGGAGGGCAGTGACTGGGCGGGCAGGACTGAAGCTAACCCTGTTGTGCACCTTCCCCAAGCCTGACTCTGTGTTAATAAGCTCATCAATGGATAACACATTCAATTCTCGCAACCGTCTTGCAAGCTGGGTTATGAAGGGTTGAGAGTAGAGTCGAGAGCCTGGGTTCAAATTCTGCCTCGACCGCTTAAGTGCTGTGTGGCTTTGAGCAAATCACTCGCCCTCTCTGTGCCTCAGCTTCCTCATTGCAAAACAGAGTACGCTGCCTACCCCAAGGGCTTACTCTGATTAACTGAGGGCACACATAGCGCCTGACCTGGAGGGGCGTCCCACGGCCCCCCTGCCCTTCCCGGGCCCTGGGCTCACCCAGGTGCCCAACCCCAGGGTCGCAGCTCTCCGGGGAGCTCCCAGGAACAGCACTCACCGAGGGGGGACGTGCTGGGTGCTCGGGGGGCGGGGCGCTTCTTCGTCTTGGGGCTGCTCGTGGGGGTGATGCCGTACCAGGGGTGCAGCGACCTGGGTGTGGACTCCGGGGGGGTCGGGGCAGGGCCAGGGACCGGGCTGGGTGCAGCGGGGGGCTCCTCCTCCTCTTCCTCAAAGGGGTTGTAGGGCTTGGGCCCTGGGCCCTGTGGAGCCGCTTTGTCCACACCCCCGTTCTCCACCTGCCTGCCTTCCTGGCCCGGTGGCGGCCCGGGGCTGCTGCTTGGGGGCAGGGGGGCTGGCTTCTTCTTTGGCTCTGCCTGCACCAGTGTGATCCACGGCGGGTCTTTCCTGGGGGCTGGCGTCCTGGACGGAGGCCAAGAAGAGGTAGCACCCGTAAGCAGGCAAGGAAGGGGAGCGTCCTTCTCTCCCCAGACAGTGCATCCCACAGCGGCTGGGTGAGACACGGCACCCTTCCCCTCTCCCACCCCAGCCCGGTGGGGCCCGTCTGGGCCCAAAGCCCAAATGGAGAGAGTGGGGGGCCCCCTCTCTTCCCCTCCCTCTGCCTCTCTTTGTCTCTCTCCACCCCCCCCCACCCCCTGTCCAGGGACCATACAAGGAAAGCACAGCTCCCAAAGAACTGGAAATTGAGGGTCCTCGCCTGTGACTTGGGGTTCTAGTGGGTGGAGGCTCTGAGTCTGGCATACAGTGGAGCTTTGCTGGGTCTCTCTAGACGCTGCTACTGATTCTTATAACTACTCTAGGAGGCCTAGGCCTCCCACACTCCAGAGGCAGTGCAGGCTTGGGGAGATTACGGGCCTCCCAAGGCAGCCTGCTACCAGGCCCTGCCACCCACGGGGAGGGGTCCCCAGGGAGCCACACAGGAAGGGGGTGTGGCCACAGGCTCCTGCCCACCAGAGAGGAGCCCCCCTTTTCGGGAGGGGGCGCTGGTGGGTCACGTGGTCTTGTTGCCGACCCAGACCCCCAAGGGGTACCCCCTTTTCCCCCCACCCTGCCAGGGCCCTGAAAGCCCTCGAAGCCAGCGTACCTCTCCGACAGCTTGGGGGTCCCTCTGGGCTTGGGGATGGGGGGTTCTTGCAGCTTCCCTAGGTGGGAAAGGAGAGTGAGCCAGGTGGGGGAGTGGAGCAGTCAGGGGGCCAACCCCAGTGCCTGCCTCACCTCGGAGTGCCCTTCCATCCCACCCAGTAGGTCGTGGACTCCAGGTGGCCATGGCAACCTCCCCTGCACCCTGCACCTCCCCAGTCCAGCGCTCGGGGAGATTAGATAAAACACCAGAGGTAACAGGTAGAGAAGGTCAAAGCCACAAGGCCAGGACACTTGGAGACCACCCCCCGCCCCCGACCTCGTGCATTGCAGTTAAGGAGGGGGAACCCAAGTGCCCCTCTGACACCTTCCCAAAGTGGACAGGAAATACTGTCTCAACTCAGCGCGAGGTCACCTCCTCCTGAAAGCCTCCCCTGACTCCCCAGTTTCCTCCATGAATTCCACAGTAGCCTCTGCTCCTCTGTTTTTTTTCTTTTCCAGGAATGTTTTGATTCTTTATTCCTTCATATTAATTTAGAATCAACTTGTCAATTTCCTCAAAAAAAAAAAAAAAAAGTCTACCAAACACCTCAAAGGGTAAAATATAACATGAAGTGGAACAGGATTGCACAGTGCATGTAACTTTTTTAAATGAAGTATACAATTCTGTGGCATTGAGTACATGCATCTTATACTTGTGTGATTCTTTTAATATTTTCTCATTAAACAATTTTATTACCTGAAAATAAGGTTTTATTTCTTTCTCATTCTTTTTTCTGGTGTTTTCCAGCTGACTAGGGCCTTGAGTACACAGAGGGACAGAAATATTGACACTGGGCCTGTCATCCAGGTCCCAGACATTCCTTACTCCTGCCTCCCACTCCTTCCTAGTCCCTGGAGCCTTCATCAGTGAAATAAATCAGTGGTATCCTGAATGCTCCCTTCACATTCTGGTGCTAACAACCTCACTGTCCCCTGAAGACAGTTTTCCCTGCAACCTCTCAAGTCAGGCTGTGTCTTCTCCCATGGCCCTAGTGCCACTGAGTGTGGGGATGGGGCAGGGTCCTCCTTGCCCCCCAACTGCTTCTTTCTGTGTACCCCCTTTTCTCCCCTCAAGTTTCAGCCCTGAATCTCCTTTCATAGTCACTAAGTCGTGTCCGACTCTTTGCGACACCACGGACTGTAGCCTGCCAGGCTTCTCTGCCCATGGGATTTCCCAGGCGAGAGCACTGGAGTGGGTTGCCATCTCCTTCTCCATGTTCCTCCATCTAAATAGACTTCTTACATTCTACCAAAGTCCTTGTGTGTGTGTGTGTGTGTGTGCCTATCTCTCCCTTGAGACCGGCAGTGCCTCTGAGGCGCAAATAGGTCTGAACGCCCAACTCAGGAACCAGTCTCCATGAGCGTGGAACAGAACAAGTCCCAGAGGGAGGAAACTAGGGAGCCTCTCCCCCCCCTCCAGGCCTCTACAGATAAGAGTTGCCCAGCACGTCTCGGGTTGCAAAGAACCTTGTTCCTATGAGCTCATGAAGCCCAGGGAGGTCACGTGGGAAGATTCTAAGAGGCGGGGTGGTGAGGCAGAGATCTCTACTGCAGGGCAGGAGGTCAGGCTGGGGAGCACCCCAGGGTACACCTGACCAGGGACACAGCTTCCCCAGCCCCTGAGCAGTCCCTGCCAGACACCCAGATGTAGACAAACACACGGGCTGGGCATGGGGGGAGGTCACCTGAGTGTGGACACGCAGAGTCCCAGGCACACTGGGGACACAGGCACCTGTGGTGTGCACTCGCTGCACACCCCGAAACTGAAGCTCACAATACAGACACAAAAGAACACACGCCTGAGACACATAGAAGCAGGCGGTCCAGGCCGGAGACGGGGGTCTACATCCCATCCCCCCAACATGGAGAACAGAGCGTGCACAGAGGGGCCTCGGTAACAACTTGCTGCATGAATTAATAGCCTCAGAGCCACAGCTGTCCCCAGCATATCCACCACACAGGCACAGACAGCGTGGCCCCATGGATACTCCCCGGCACGGGTACGTTTAAACAGCAGCCACACCCCAGGGAGCGCCCAGCCCCAATGGTATCCTGAATGCTCCCTTCACATTCTGGTGCTAACAACCTCACTGTCCCCTGAAGACAGTTTTCCCTGCAACCTCTCAAGTCAGGCTGTGTCTTCTCCCATGGCCCTAGTGCCACTGAGTGTGGGGATGGGGCAGGGTCCTCCTTGCCCCCCAACTGCTTCTTTCTGTGTACCCCCTTTTCTCCCCTCAAGTTTCAGCCCTGAATCTCCTTTCATAGTCACTAAGTCGTGTCCGACTCTTTGCGACACCACGGACTGTAGCCTGCCAGGCTTCTCTGCCCATGGGATTTCCCAGGCGAGAGCACTGGAGTGGGTTGCCATCTCCTTCTCCATGTTCCTCCATCTAAATAGACTTCTTACATTCTACCAAAGTCCTTGTGTGTGTGTGTGTGTGTGTGCCTATCTCTCCCTTGAGACCGGCAGTGCCTCTGAGGCGCAAATAGGTCTGAACGCCCAACTCAGGAACCAGTCTCCATGAGCGTGGAACAGAACAAGTCCCAGAGGGAGGAAACTAGGGAGCCTCTCCCCCCCCTCCAGGCCTCTACAGATAAGAGTTGCCCAGCACGTCTCGGGTTGCAAAGAACCTTGTTCCTATGAGCTCATGAAGCCCAGGGAGGTCACGTGGGAAGATTCTAAGAGGCGGGGTGGTGAGGCAGAGATCTCTACTGCAGGGCAGGAGGTCAGGCTGGGGAGCACCCCAGGGTACACCTGACCAGGGACACAGCTTCCCCAGCCCCTGAGCAGTCCCTGCCAGACACCCAGATGTAGACAAACACACGGGCTGGGCATGGGGGGAGGTCACCTGAGTGTGGACACGCAGAGTCCCAGGCACACTGGGGACACAGGCACCTGTGGTGTGCACTCGCTGCACACCCCGAAACTGAAGCTCACAATACAGACACAAAAGAACACACGCCTGAGACACATAGAAGCAGGCGGTCCAGGCCGGAGACGGGGGTCTACATCCCATCCCCCCAACATGGAGAACAGAGCGTGCACAGAGGGGCCTCGGTAACAACTTGCTGCATGAATTAATAGCCTCAGAGCCACAGCTGTCCCCAGCATATCCACCACACAGGCACAGACAGCGTGGCCCCATGGATACTCCCCGGCACGGGTACGTTTAAACAGCAGCCACACCCCAGGGAGCGCCCAGCCCCAACAGGACCCCCGCTCACCGTTCACCAGGCCGCCGCCGCCTCCCTGCTCCACCAGGTTCTCTTGCTGCAGACTGGACCGGGGCCGGGGTGTGGGGGGCGTCGGGGGCGTCGGGGCTGTGCTCTCAGAGGCCTTCCTGGGAGCGGGTGTGGGGCGGCTGGCCGGCTCCTGTGGTCTGCCGGGAACCCGGGGCTTGGTGGGGACCTGGGGTCGGCCCTCGGGGCTGGCCTTGGGCACGTCCGCCTCAGCCCCAGCAGTCGCCTTGGGGCTGGGGCTGCTGCCCTCCACATCCTTGGCTTCTTCCGTAAGTTGCTGCTGCTTTGGCTGTGGTGGGGTTCCAGGCCTGGCCCCTGACCGCCCACTGGGGCCCAGTCTGGCACAGTGCTCTGCACACACGAAGGTGCCTTCCTCTGGTCCATTCCTGTAAGCTCCAGGGAGCAGGGTGCTGGAACACCGACGACACCTGCCAGCGAGAAGAGGGGTGGGGGTGGGGGGTCAACTTAACCAGCCCAGGGTGCTGGCTACCCCTTCTCCAGCAGCCACAGTTGTACCTTCCCCTCCTCCCGGCTGCCAGCCCGGAGACAGGACTCCTACTCATAACTTGCCAGCGGAAAAAGAAAATGGTAACTGTCAGAATATAGTAGAACAATAAAACCACGTGAAAGCAACACCATAGTTGTGAAACATGCCTTCAGTTTCTGCTGCAAGAGGAAGCAAAGGTTCCCTCCTCGAGGTTCCATCCAGTACGCAAGCCACCACTCATTAGTGGCTCAAAAAATCACTTTAGTGGTTTGCAACCAACCAGGTTTGTTTTGTTTTTCTATGAAATAGAATAAAGTACAATGTATCATAGTGTATCACACTTGTTTTATGAACCTAATTCCAGTTGTATATCGATTTATGCAAATTTGATCTCATGGATGTACCTACAACTGGTCACGGTGTCAAACGTGCCTTACTGGTGGTTACCATAAAAAGATTTTAAAACACTGTCCTGACAGCCAGACATGACAGCATCAATGCAATGGTCTGGTCCATTCCTGTAAGCTCCAGGGAGCAGGGTGCTGGAACACCGACGACACCTGCCAGCGAGAAGAGGGGTGGGGGTGGGGGGTCAACTTAACCAGCCCAGGGTGCTGGCTACCCCTTCTCCAGCAGCCACAGCTGTACCTTCCCCTCCTCCCGGCTGCCAGCCCGGAGACAGGACTCCTACTCATAACTTGCCAGCGGAAAAAGAAAATGGTAACTGTCAGAATATAGTAGAACAATAAAACCACGTGAAAGCAACACCATAGTTGTGAAACATGCCTTCAGTTTCTGCTGCAAGAGGAAGCAAAGGTTCCCTCCTCGAGGTTCCATCCAGTACGCAAGCCACCACTCATTAGTGGCTCAAAAAATCACTTTAGTGGTTTGCAACCAACCAGGTTTGTTTTGTTTTTCTATGAAATAGAATAAAGTACAATGTATCATAGTGTATCACACTTGTTTTATGAACCTAATTCCAGTTGTATATTGATTTATGCAAATTTGATCTCATGGATGTACCTACAACTGGTCACGGTGTCAAACGTGCCTTACTGGTGGTTACCATAAAAAGATTTTAAAACACTGTCCTGACAGCCAGACATGACAGCATCAACGCAATGGTCCCTTTTCTCAAGATTTTGGCCCTCATGACACCTCAGTTCTGCAATCAAGTGCCTGGGTTTCAGGTCCAGCCACTACATCTGAACGTGCGCACATGCGCGCGCACACACACACACACCCATAGCTGAATACATGCTATAACTCCCATTCACCGGTTTTCATTGACTATTCAGTTGTAAAACGGTTTCCATACACTCTAAGCTATTTATATATTCCCTGCCTCTTACTCAAGTTTCTTTAAACAGTCACTTCCCCCGGGAACCACACATTCAAAGCAAGTTGTTACTATGAGTTTTTTAACTGCTTTCTTTTTAGAAAACACAAAAGCAAAATAAAACAGAAGAAAAAACTAAAAGTAAAATAAAAATTTTGTAAGTGCTTTCTTTCCTCCGGGCTTTTAAAGCACATTCTGTACCTCGATCATCATCAGGTACTCAGTCTCGAAGGGCTCTGGCCCCGTTTCTGTCCCTGTTTCTGGGGCTGGGCCAATAACGTTCTCCCTTCGCTAGTTTGTTTGTTCGTCAGTAAAATGGTAATAAGAAAGACGCTCCAACAGGAAGAGCGTGCCCAGGGGCCTGGCAGCCCGCGGCGCTGAATCTCGGCGCGCTCCCGCCCCGCCCGCTCACCGGAAGCAGTGCCGGTGGTACAGCTTGCCGTCGGCCAGGTAACGCTGCACCAGGTGTACGTGCTGCTGGCAGGCAGCGCACGTGCTGCTGGGGATCCGGTGGGAGCCCTGCTTCGACAGGCTGCCTGGGGAGCACTCTTCACCCTGCAGGGAATGGGGTGGGGTCAGGGTCACCGGCCCTTCGGTTCAAGAACGCGCCCCGTTTCCCCGCTCTAATGGTGGCCGTCCCCCAGGTGTGCACAGTACTAACTGCTCCACCAGAGCCCCGGAGGGGCAGAGGGTAGGAGACTGTCACTGTTTCACCCCTGAGGAAGCCCAGAAAGGGGAAGACTTGCTCAAGCTCAGAGTCAGGATGGAACAAAAAAAGCCTGGCTTCCAGTTTCTGGGGCTCTCTCTGCAAGAAGGCAGCTTCTGGCTTTATGAGCCCTTCTCCCATCCCTGCAGGTGAACCTTCCCTGACAGATGACTGTCCTCCAAGGCCCACCTCGACTGCCTTCTGTCTCCCCAACCGGAGCCAAGATTTCCATCTGTTTCTCAGCTTCTAAGCACCATGACCTTGAGCAAGCTGCTTCCATCTCTGGGCCTTGGGTCCGCACCTGCCCGGTGGAATTCTATAACCCCGCCTGTCTCAGCCCCACACATGCTCACTGGGCACCCACCCTGGGCCAGGCTCCCTGCCCCTCGGGAGCTCCTTCAGCAAGGAGCAGATGGGAGCAGGTGGGGAAAGCCCTTTGCATACTGGGAAGTGCTGTCCAGATGTGAAAGGCTGGGGTCACCCAATGAGATCTCGGAACTGACAGCGTGACCCCCACTTCCCAGCTGAGAGATCTTGAACAAGTGGCCAAACCTCTCAGGGCTTCAGTTTCTTCTCGTGATATCAGGACACACAATACCCGCCTCCCAGGGTTGTTGGGAGGAGTAAGCAGAATCAGGTTAGGAGGTTGGCAGCTCAGTCTCATGAGAATCAAGGGGAGAATCTGCTGTACTGTATGTGTGAGTCTTGCCAGTCCCATGATGGAGGGCCAGCGCCCTGGATGCTCTTGCCCCTCCGGGGTCGGCCGTCCCCTGCCCCTGCCCTCTGCCCTGGCCTATGAACCTCTACTTCCAAAGCCAGCGGGAAAGGGACTGAGAACACCCGCTGAACCCGGCAGTGNGTATGTGTGAGTCTTGCCAGTCCCATGATGGAGGGCCAGCGCCCTGGATGCTCTTGCCCCTCCGGGGTCGGCCGTCCCCTGCCCCTGCCCTCTGCCCTGGCCTATGAACCTCTACTTCCAAAGCCAGCGGGAAAGGGACTGAGAACCCCCGCTGCACCCGGCAGTGGCAGCTGTGCCCCCCGCCCACCCCCACTCCCCTATCCCCCAGCAACTGCCTACCGGAGCCCTGGCTCCTGGGTCCGCGGGAGTAGATGCTTCAGATGGCGGGGAGGACAGCGCCAGGCCCTTTCTGGGTGATGAGACACCGGCTGCTGAGAGACCGGAGAGGGGCCCTGAGGCAGCTGGAGATTCTGGAGGCCCAACCTGGCCTGAGCTCTGGGCTCCCCGGCCACCACTTGATGGTGAACCACCCGAGGCAGTGGGACCAGGCTCCCACTTCACAGAGACACAGGGGACGCCTCCACTGCCAAGCTAAGGGCAGAGGCAAGGTGCCCAACCTCGCCGGGCCTCCACAGAGGGGGACAGTGAGTCCCACCACCCAGAGCAGTGTGAACAGTAAGGCACGAGGACAATCACAGGTGCCCAGTACATGAAAGGACGGCTGGCTTCCTTCCCACCAGGCTTAGCGGGTGAAGGAAAGGAGAGGGGAAGAACCACACGGTGCCAGCCTGAAGCTTCAGGAAGATGGGTTGGCTCCCTGGGAGCTCCTGAGGAGCTGCCCTGCCCCTACCCAGGTGGCCAGTTGCAGCCCTGAACCCTGCCTGCGTGCCCTCCAACCAGAAGCAGCCCAGCCCTTACCCCACCTGCCTCCTCCAAGACTGCCCCGTCATTGCTTCAGCAAATCTCCACTGAGCACCTACTCTGTACTCAGGGATTAAAATAACCTCCACAAATTCAGAGAACTGTATACAAAAAGAAAAAAAGTCAATGCTGCTATATGATAATTCTTAAAAATAAAATCCAGGGAGGTTCCTGGTGGTCCAGTGGTTAGGACTCTGCGCTTCCACAGCACAGGGCACAAGATCCATCCCTGGTTGGGGAGCTAAGATCCCGCAAGCTGTTAACCAAAAAAAACCCAACCTCCTTACTGGGGTCATAATCCATTAACGGACCCTGAAATCAACTGAGGGGACTGTAACCAGCATGTTGTAAAGATGAATTAGAAGAAAATATCCGCAGGCATCTCGTATTATAAGGGAAGAATCGTTTCCTGAAACTTGTTTCAGTGACATATGTGTACGTGAACATGGATTATAATGGGAAACACATTGCTCACCATGAGTCATGGTCCAAAATTGGGGGCCCACTCTACCCCCCACCGTCCTCACCTCCTCCTTCCCCCTCACTGCCCTGGGGCACACAGGCCCCTTGCCTGTAATATTCCTTTCCAGATCTTCACACAGCCTCCTTCTCCTCCTTACTCAAAGCTGAGCTCAACTGTCACCTCCTCAGAGAGGCCCTCCATGACTACTCACCAAAAATAGCCACTTCCTCCTCTCACTGCTTTTTATACCATTACCTTATGTTGTTTCCTTATCCGGCTCATCTGAAATTACATTCACTACTTTGTTCTCTCTCCCCCTCGCCCATCCTTTAGACTGCAAGCTCTGAGTCTGTATCATTCTCACCTCTCTCCCTAGCACCCCGCACGATGCCTGGCACACAGTAGAAGTGAAAGAAATATTTGTTCAATGAATGAGTAAGTGCCAGGTGCTGGAGTCAGGCAGCTGTGGACTCAACAGAGATGGTCTACAGGGGAAAGAAGAGTAATCGAGATCCTGTGACCAGAGTCTTCTGCGTTCACCATGGGGTATGAAGCTACAAGAGCACCTGGAGCACATCAGGGCAGGCTGCTTAGAGGAGGCAAAAGGTGGAGATGAGAGGATGAGCAGGAAAGAATGTGCCAGGGCATGGCAGGCAGGGAACAGGGACTAGAGGACCACCAAGAGGAAAGACTTCAGCAGTAAAGGAATGTGATATATTCAGAGCAGCCCAAGAAATTCAGTATGACTACAACCCGGGGCAGTGAGTGGCTTAAGCTAAGTGGGGAGAGGCCCTCAGGAGCCTGGCTAAGAAACTGGGCTTCATGCTGGTGACACCACCCTTGTCACCCTGGGGTGGGGCGGGGCGGGGTACCCCTCCTCTGATTCCCTCACCCACTGGGCTTCCTTCCCTCACACACTGGTTTTAGATTCCACGGCGGCTCCTGGAGGTCAGGGGTCAGCTGATGTGCCCAAGGTCACTGGCCCTCACAGAACTCTCGCACAAGATGAATAGGCATGGTATGGTGGTATCTCAGCCACAGCCAGCTTCCCAAGGTACCCAGTGCAGAGACAGTCAAGCCTGGGCAAATTTACCCTTGAAGTCCCTCCTCTGGCCCAGAGAACAGAACACGACCATCTGGGGGAGGCTAAATGCCAGGTTCGCCTCCAGGGCTGGAATAACCTCCCCGCGCCTCCTCTGGTTGAGCAGCAGGTGGGATAAAAATGGTCTGCATTTAGGGACCAAGTTGCATGGAAAGCACAAGCTGTGCCTTTAGTGACAAGAAGTCCCTGCAGGCCCACAGGGTGCCCTCACCCAGGCACAGCCGGGGGAACTGGGTCACCTGAGTGATAGCACCCCCAGGATGCCTGGTGAGGCATAGTATTGCCAAGGGTCCTGCCCACCCGCCTACCCACCCACAGGGTCCCAGGAGGTGGCCCTCCAGGGAAGAGCTTAGTAGAGAGAGACTGGGGTTCAGCCACCAGGAACACTCCAGAAGAAAAGACTGAACCGTGATTCTAGGTGAGCAAGCTAAACTCTAACCAATGGATAAAAATAATAATAATAATAATAACCTTGGGTCCTAAAGAAGGGCCAGACACAGGTTCATGCTTCCTTGCTTACTTCCATCAACCCTGTGAGGTGGACACTGTTTTCTTTTTTTTTTTAATTTATTATTTACTTATTTGCCTGTGCCAGGTCCCAGGTGGCTCAGTGGGTAAAGAATCTACCTGCAATGCAGGAGACATGAGTTTGATCCCTGGATCGGGAAGATCCCCTGGAGGAGGAAATGGCAACCCATTCCAGTATTCTTGTCTGGAGGATTCCGTGGACAGAGGAGCCGGGTAGGCTACAGTCCAAGGGGTCGCAAAGAACCAGACACGACTAAAGCGACTGAGCACCTGGATCTTAGCTGCGGTACATGGGATCTTTAGCTGGTGACATGCAAACTCTTAGCTGTGAGAGCGTAGAGTCGTAGCCACTGAATCACCAGGTTTGTCCCCTGGGCGCTATTCTGTCCTCACTGCAAAGGGGACCCTAAGCTGAGAGGTGACCGCGTGACCCACTGTCACCCAGACAGTAAAAGGCACCATGCTGCCTCTCATCAAAGACTCAGCAGTTGAGAAATACTTTCATTTTGATTTCTAGTCAAATACACATAATGTTATTTGTTCAATTATAATATTAATCCCTAGCATTATGGGAAAGATGGGGAGTAACAAAGTATTTTAATTTTTAAATTGTTACACTTTTTTCTATGTTCTAAATTTTCTACAGTAAGCATGTGTTACTCCAAACAAACAAAAAAACCCTGACTTTTTTTTTTTTAAGAGATGGGATAAGATTGTCCACACGGAGAGCAGAGGCAGGAGGAAGGAATGACATGGCAGGGGCCACAGGACCCATGACAGCCATGACGCAGCGCAGGAGTCAGGACACCCGGATTCGGTTTTCCGGCTGTGTGACCTTAAGTTCCTCGCTTCCCCTCTCTGAGCCCGTGTCCTCTCTACGGAAGGTTAGGGTCTAGGAGATTCTTGCATGGGGACACTCCAGGCAGGAGATTCAGCAGCCACCTGACTCAGGGCAGAGAAATACTCTTGTATCCCCCACCCCCATTCCATTACCCCACCTCCCACAATTCCCCAGGTTCTCAGTTCTCAGGCCTTGAAGGTCACTGCTGGGAAAGATGAAGCCAAATAGCCCCACAGGATCACTGCCTGGCTGGAGAGAAAAAAACCCAGGGAAGTGTCTGTAAACAGGAAGTGAGGGTAGGAGCCAGCGAGGTGAACTCCCAGACAGCGGATAAACTTGCCCTGCTTTGTCTCCTCTGACACTATTGTTTTGTTTTTTACTGTTTTGCCAAGACCACATGGCTTGCAGGATCTTAATTCTCTGACCCAGGATGGAACCCAAGCCTCCAGCAGTGGAAACGCAGGGTCCTAACCACTGGCCCGCCAGGGAAGTCCCTCTTCTGCCGTTATTTTGCTCAGTGGCTAGTTCACGTGTTTGTGGTCTGTCTCCCCAACCAGACTGTGAGCTCCTTGAGGGCAGTGATCTCCTTCACAGCTGTAATCCCTGGGGTCCCAGCCCAGCGTTATTTTACTCATAAATATTTCAGTGAGTGGATGAATGATGTGGTGAATGATGGGCTGCCTGCAGCTCAGAAAACAGGTGACACACTCCCAGGGCCCCGCCCCTAAGGATGGCACCCTCTCACCTGGGGCACCCTCTCACCTGGGCCGGAACCGGCGAAGTGATCACTGCCTCAGAGTATGACCCTGAGCAAGCTACACACAACCTCTCTAAACCTCGGGGTGAGGGTTAGGGTTAGGGTTGTGACACTACCCCAGCTCCCAACAAAAGCCTGTTCTGAGACCAAATGAGACAAAAGCAACTTGTCAGGGCCGTGGACTGCAGTCTCCCCAGTGGTGGTCCTTCAAGGCTGGGGTCACATTTTTGTTCACCCCATGCACCCAACACCCTCCACACTGCCTGGTACTTAGTAGGCGCTCCATAAATGTCTACTGAATGCATACATGATGGCAACCGCGTGAAAACTGTAAAGGTCCCCAGGATGCTACAATTTTTCCTCTGCTTCTTCTCCCTCCCCCACCTTGGCCCCTAATCAACACCTGGGGTTGGCAAGCCTATTTTCTCAGAGTTTTCAAAGGCCTGGGAAGTTCTATTTGGCCATGGGGGAGATGAGCAGCACAAAAATGAAACCCACATGGTCCTGCCCGCAAGGGAGCTTAAAGATGCCTGAATTGGGAAAGGCGGGATGGGACAGCCCCCTCACCCACCTCCAGCAGAGGCCTGGGCCCAACACTCCAGCAGCCTGAACCACTTAAGAAAATAGTGCTTGCCCTCACCCCTACCCCTGTCTCTTATACACATCTGTGGGGATGGGGGCAGGTGTAGGGGAGGGAGAAGCTGGGCAGGGTGGGAAACAGGAGCAGCCACAGCAGCAAGAGGAAGAGGAGGCAGGGTCAGGGGGTGCCACCCTGCAGAGGCCCAGCCTCATTCCGAGGGATAAGAGGGCCAGAGCAGGGGTGACTGGGCTCCCCGCAGCTCTGGCCCCACACTGTGACCTGGAGTGGGGAAGGGCTGATGTTCCAGCTGGCAGAGGGGAGCAGGGGGTGGGGAGAGGAGCAGCCAGGGCCCCAGGCAGGACAGCTGCTCCAGGAGCCCCTCGATCAGTTCCTGTTTTGCAAGACCCCTGCCCTCTGATACACACCCTACCCCCCTGCACAACACACAGCCTCATCGTGGGCTTCCATCTGCCTGGGGGACTCACCAAACGGTTATTCTCGAAGACATTGTCCTTGGAAAGTGAATCAAAATCTCTGCAAGAGAAAAGGGGTTGGGGGGAGGGGAGGAGCATTGAGCAGAGGGCAGGACCATGGGTGTAGAGTGACCAGGGGAGGTGACCTTATCCCAACCAGCCTGGGCCTCAGCAGGGTTTGGGGAGGCATCTGTGGGCTGTCGAGGAGGAAACTAAGGCAACAAGCACAGGCTAAAAGAATAGGGGTAGCCAGGTGGGAGAGAGGAAGAGCTCATTGTCCCAGGAGGCCTCCAAGTAGAGGCTGGAAACCCACTCAGAAGGGGCAGGGCTGAAAAAGTCCCAGCTTCAAGTTTATCTCCCAAGAAGCCATGTCCTGACTCAGTGGAAAACGTAAAAACTAAGACCAAGTCCAAGGCTGGTCACGAGAGGGACAGCCATGGATTGCTGACCTCACTCTGGGCATTGGGCTGAGCTCCTGCCTTCAATTTGTTTTCAGCTCTACTTGGCAGGTATTCACTGAGGTCACTGAGGTCCAGATGGGGACACTGAGGTCCAGAGAGAGGGGGACACTGAGGTCCAGATGGGGACACTGAGGTCCAGAGAGAGGAAGCCACTGTGGGGAGACGTAGCCACTGTGGGAATCTGCATTTCTCATCCTTCCACGGCATGTCACAAACCTAGAGAAGCCACCCCAGCTTCCTGAATCCCTAACCCAGCCCAAAGACAAATGTTGTTTTAACAGGGCCAGGAATAGAACAAGTCTGAACCAGCCTAGAAATGGTACATTCTCCAGAGCTGCCGGCACTAAATGGCTGGCTGACCCAGCTGGGCCACTCCTGGGGGAACCCTCAGTGGCGGAGCAGCGAAGGGTGTCCTAGTTTCTTAGCTGGGACAGGTGAGAAGTGGCAGGGCCTGCCAGGGGACCCTGGCTGTGGGTATCCCCCCTCCCCACCTGCCCGCTCCAGCTGCTGGAGCAGCTGAAACCGGCGGAGGAGGCCCAGCCTGCTTGCTCAGCAGCCTCCTGGGTCTTGTCCTTCTATGGCTGAAAACTGCAACCTGACTGCTTGAGAGACGTGGGCCCAGAGGCCGCAGCAGGCCAGCGCGGCCTCCCAAGTCTGGGTCCCAGGCTCTGCTCTTCCAGGCCCGGCCTGGGGATCTGGGGGCAAGTCAACAGTCCTTGCGGCCTTTGTGTTCCCATCGGCAAATTGGGGGAAGCCTCGTACCACCTCCCAGGTTGGTGGGGAGGACCGAGATGGGTGGAGACAGGCCTTGCAGACGCAAGAGAGCCCTCCTCCTCCTGCTCACCGGCAGAGTCCAAGGTGCCGTGAACCCTGGGCTGAGATAGGCGGGGGTCGCTTGCAAGCTGTCCCAAGGCCCAGGGTCAGGTGGGCTGGGAGGCGGAGGGGCTGGGTATGCACTTCAGCTCCGTTTCCCACCTCTGGCCAGGCTGCCTCCTCCTCCCCCTGCTTTGCCACTGCCTCAGAGTATGACCCTGAGCAAGCTACACACAACCTCTCTAAACCTCGGGGTGAGGGTTAGGGTTAGGGTTGTGACACTACCCCAGCTCCCAACAAAAGCCTGTTCTGAGACCAAATGAGACAAAAGCAACTTGTCAGGGCCGTGGACTGCAGTCTCCCCAGTGGTGGTCCTTCAAGGCTGGGGTCACATTTTTGTTCACCCCATGCACCCAACACCCTCCACACTGCCTGGTACTTAGTAGGCGCTCCATAAATGTCTACTGAATGCATACATGATGGCAACCGCGTGAAAACTGTAAAGGTCCCCAGGATGCTACAATTTTTCCTCTGCTTCTTCTCCCTCCCCCACCTTGGCCCCTAATCAACACCTGGGGTTGGCAAGCCTATTTTCTCAGAGTTTTCAAAGGCCTGGGAAGTTCTATTTGGCCATGGGGGAGATGAGCAGCACAAAAATGAAACCCACATGGTCCTGCCCGCAAGGGAGCTTAAAGATGCCTGAATTGGGAAAGGCGGGATGGGACAGCCCCCTCACCCACCTCCAGCAGAGGCCTGGGCCCAACACTCCAGCAGCCTGAACCACTTAAGAAAATAGTGCTTGCCCTCACCCCTACCCCAGCCCTATTCTCACGGAGATCTTCCCCTATCCATCACTGAGGTCCTCTCTGTGGCTCATGTAGGACCTGGGCCTCAAGTTTTCATCCTGTGCAATGGGCTGGCAGCCCAGATGCTGGTCTCCCTTGCAAATGAATGATCGGACCTGATTCCGGATCTCTTCTCAGAGGGAAGGCCCCTCTGCTCCACACTAATGCCACGTCCTCCCTGTGGCCCCACCCACCCTCCTTGGCCTGCAGGAGGCCCTAAGCACTGTGGCCCAGCCACATGTCCCAGTTTTCGCCGCCCTGTGCTACGGGCTCCAACAGCGCTGCCTGTATCTCTGCTCACGATATCCTCTCTGCCTGGAAGGCCCTTCCCTGACCTGGCTCCTGCGATCTCCATGAAGATGAGGTGACCAGGCCACCCCAGCCTGGCCCTCTGACACAGCACTTCCCACGTGGATTTCTCAGCACTGCTTATACATCTATCACCCCCACAGGCCATAGGAGACTGTGTAGGGTTGTCTCTTGGTTGATTGGAAGCTATTTCCATCACCAGGTTCAGTGCCCAGCACAGAGTATAACTCTGCAGACACTTTTGGGAATAAATGAAGGAATAAGACACTTGCATCAACCCTTCCTGCCTAATAACACTACTTACAATCACTAATGTTAACTGAATGTTCATCATCTTATTTAATCCTCACAACAATCCTGGGAGGTTAGGTCTCATTGTCTAAACCCACTTTACAGGTGAAGAAACTGATGCCAGATGGGATCTGCTAGTTTTCCCACACCTGGGACACAGAGGAGCTGACCACAAACCAAGCAGCCTGCATTTTGTGGCTGGCAGGCTCAAGTCCACGATGTAGCTTAGCTTGACACTTGAGTCCTTTCACACACTGGCCCTGTCTCACCACCTGCCCTCCAGCCAAAACAGAAGACCCCTGCAGGCCTCCACTCTAATTTGTGGGTCCAGTCCAGGTGTTCTTCTTCTCCATCCTTCATGCCCTGGCTCCTAAGCCCCCTTACCCCATGTCACATGCCCCACGGCAGACAGTGGCCCACCTACATCTCCACCCCATCTCGTTCACTTCTACGCCCACACCCTCTCCTCCAGGGCCCACCCCAGGGCCTGACCCACCACCCACAGACACGGTACCACATGGTAGAGAATAAACTAAGAGCATCTACACTATCGAATCCTTGAGGTCATCCTTCCCTTCCTTGATGAAGGATCAAATCCTTCCTCCTTCCCTTCCTTCTCTCCTTCATCAAAGCCGCCCAGGTGCTGTCTTTGGGGAGCACAGGTCTGAAGATGGAACAGACACACAGAAGGCTCCAGACCCTGCCAGGGAAGCCCCATCCGAGCGGCTGTAAGCAAGACGGGCAAGGACCATGATTCTCGTCCCCAATTCGCATATGAGACCAGAAGTACAAGGAACAGCAGGTACCAGATAAGCAGGTATTGTTTTATGAATGAATGAGTGGAAGAGGTTCCAGGGCCCCAGGTAGAGGGAGCAGAAACCCCAAGTCAACTGCCCTGGGGGCACTGGATAAAATCTCCGACGGAGCCTGGGAACTGGGCAGCTGAGGGCAAGAAGGGGCCATTTCACACCCTGGAGCAGCCCTTCAGGGCTGTAGGTCCAACCCTGGGAGTCTTCATTCAGCCTCCCTGCCCCATGGAGGCCAGCTGGGTCATGAGGCACACACCTGGGAGGCAGGGCTGTGTCCTGGGGGGAGGGGTGTTCCATCCATTCATCTGACCTCTGCTAACGTAAGGACTCCTCTGTGCCAGGCACTGTGCTAGCGCCCTGGAGAAGAGATGGCCCAGGGGAATCAAAGCAAGGGGGCCCCACAAAGAGAAGGGAACCTCAATGCCGAACGGGTAGGGGGCTGCTCAGAGCTCCTGTTTAGTGTAAGAAAGGCCCAGGGTCCCGGAGGAGGGCGCGGGTGCCTTTTCAAAGAGTCCATGCCTTGGGGGCTTCGGTGTCCCTTTGGCGGAAATCAGTGCCCTGTGGGCGGGGCCAGGCCCCCGGCAGAGGGACCAGCACGCGGGGCGGGTTCAGTGTTCCAGTGGGCGGGGTCAGAGGCCAAGTGGGGGAGGGGTGCCCTGGATCGGAGGGTCTCGGCGTCCCGCGAGGCGCTGGGGGCCCGCCGAAGGGTGGGCGTCTCGGCCTCTGGGGGCGGCGTCTGCCACCGCCCCGGCTCCGCGTCACTGAGGGGGGCGGGGGGTCCCCAGCAACGAGCCCGCGCCGCCCTGCGCCCCGGCCGCCCGCCCTCCCGGCACTCACAGCAGGTCGGGCCGGTGCCGGTGCAGGATGGCGCAGAAGGCCAGGCCGTCCCGGAAGGAGCTGCTGAGGTCGCGGATGTCCACGCCGCGGTAGCCCTCGCACTGGCGGCGGCACCAGGCCAGCAGCGCGCCCCGCGGCCCCGCCATGAGCAGCGCGGGGCTCGGGCCCGGGGACTTCACCCGCAGGCTCGGCTGGGGCCGGTTTCCGGCTGCGGCTGCCGCTACGGCTCGTCTCTGCCCCGGCGCCGCTAGGAGCTCGGGGCGCGACCCGCGGGCGGCGGGCGCTAAGGCGGGGAGGAGGCGGGGCCGCGGCCTGGGAGTCCTCGCTCGGGCTCCCGGCGCAGGGTCCTGGCTCGGCGGCCGGCTGCCCGTCCGGACCTGTCCAAGCAGCCGCCGCCCGCGTGGCCCGGCCCGGCCGGCCGCCGCCGCCTACTCACCGCCGCCCGCTCCCCTAGCTGTGGGCCGGCCCCGGGCGTCCCGCTGATCTCGGTCCCCGCCCGCCGCCGCCCGGGAGCGGGGAGGGGGCGGTGGCCTGGCGCCCCACCCAGCTGCGGCTCCGCCCCCCAGACGCGGACCAGATGTGTATAAGAGACAGCATCTACACTATCGAATCCTTGAGGTCATCCTTCCCTTCCTTGATGAAGGATCAAATCCTTCCTCCTTCCCTTCCTTCTCTCCTTCATCAAAGCCGCCCAGGTGCTGTCTTTGGGGAGCACAGGTCTGAAGATGGAACAGACACACAGAAGGCTCCAGACCCTGCCAGGGAAGCCCCATCCGAGCGGCTGTAAGCAAGACGGGCAAGGACCATGATTCTCGTCCCCAATTCGCATATGAGACCAGAAGTACAAGGAACAGCAGGTACCAGATAAGCAGGTATTGTTTTATGAATGAATGAGTGGAAGAGGTTCCAGGGCCCCAGGTAGAGGGAGCAGAAACCCCAAGTCAACTGCCCTGGGGGCACTGGATAAAATCTCCGACGGAGCCTGGGAACTGGGCAGCTGAGGGCAAGAAGGGGCCATTTCACACCCTGGAGCAGCCCTTCAGGGCTGTAGGTCCAACCCTGGGAGTCTTCATTCAGCCTCCCTGCCCCATGGAGGCCAGCTGGGTCATGAGGCACACACCTGGGAGGCAGGGCTGTGTCCTGGGGGGAGGGGTGTTCCATCCATTCATCTGACCTCTGCTAACGTAGGGACTCCTCTGTGCCAGGCACTGTGCTAGCGCCCTGGAGAAGAGATGGCCCAGGGGAATCAAAGCAAGGGGGCCCCACAAAGAGAAGGGAACCTCAATGCCGAACGGGTAGGGGGCTGCTCAGAGCTCCTGTTTAGTGTAAGAAAGGCCCAGGGTCCCGGAGGAGGGCGCGGGTGCCTTTTCAAAGAGTCCATGCCTTGGGGGCTTCGGTGTCCCTTTGGCGGAAATCAGTGCCCTGTGGGCGGGGCCAGGCCCCCGGCAGAGGGACCAGCACGCGGGGCGGGTTCAGTGTTCCAGTGGGCGGGGTCAGAGGCCAAGTGGGGGAGGGGTGCCCTGGATCGGAGGGTCTCGGCGTCCCGCGAGGCGCTGGGGGCCCGCCGAAGGGTGGGCGTCTCGGCCTCTGGGGGCGGCGTCTGCCACCGCCCCGGCTCCGCGTCACTGAGGGGGGCGGGGGGTCCCCAGCAACGAGCCCGCGCCGCCCTGCGCCCCGGCCGCCCGCCCTCCCGGCACTCACAGCAGGTCGGGCCGGTGCCGGTGCAGGATGGCGCAGAAGGCCAGGCCGTCCCGGAAGGAGCTGCTGAGGTCGCGGATGTCCACGCCGCGGTAGCCCTCGCACTGGCGGCGGCACCAGGCCAGCAGCGCGCCCCGCGGCCCCGCCATGAGCAGCGCGGGGCTCGGGCCCGGGGACTTCACCCGCAGGCTCGGCTGGGGCCGGTTTCCGGCTGCGGCTGCCGCTACGGCTCGTCTCTGCCCCGGCGCCGCTAGGAGCTCGGGGCGCGACCCGCGGGCGGCGGGCGCTAAGGCGGGGAGGAGGCGGGGCCGCGGCCTGGGAGTCCTCGCTCGGGCTCCCGGCGCAGGGTCCTGGCTCGGCGGCCGGCTGCCCGTCCGGACCTGTCCAAGCAGCCGCCGCCCGCGTGGCCCGGCCCGGCCGGCCGCCGCCGCCTACTCACCGCCGCCCGCTCCCCTAGCTGTGGGCCGGCCCCGGGCGTCCCGCTGATCTCGGTCCCCGCCCGCCGCCGCCCGGGAGCGGGGAGGGGGCGGTGGCCTGGCGCCCCACCCAGCTGCGGCTCCGCCCCCCAGACGCGGACCAGATGTGTATAAGAGACAGCATCTACACTATCGAATCCTTGAGGTCATCCTTCCCTTCCTTGATGAAGGATCAAATCCTTCCTCCTTCCCTTCCTTCTCTCCTTCATCAAAGCCGCCCAGGTGCTGTCTTTGGGGAGCACAGGTCTGAAGATGGAACAGACACACAGAAGGCTCCAGACCCTGCCAGGGAAGCCCCATCCGAGCGGCTGTAAGCAAGACGGGCAAGGACCATGATTCTCGTCCCCAATTCGCATATGAGACCAGAAGTACAAGGAACAGCAGGTACCAGATAAGCAGGTATTGTTTTATGAATGAATGAGTGGAAGAGGTTCCAGGGCCCCAGGTAGAGGGAGCAGAAACCCCAAGTCAACTGCCCTGGGGGCACTGGATAAAATCTCCGACGGAGCCTGGGAACTGGGCAGCTGAGGGCAAGAAGGGGCCATTTCACACCCTGGAGCAGCCCTTCAGGGCTGTAGGTCCAACCCTGGGAGTCTTCATTCAGCCTCCCTGCCCCATGGAGGCCAGCTGGGTCATGAGGCACACACCTGGGAGGCAGGGCTGTGTCCTGGGGGGAGGGGTGTTCCATCCATTCATCTGACCTCTGCTAACGTAGGGACTCCTCTGTGCCAGGCACTGTGCTAGCGCCCTGGAGAAGAGATGGCCCAGGGGAATCAAAGCAAGGGGGCCCCACAAAGAGAAGGGAACCTCAATGCCGAACGGGTAGGGGGCTGCTCAGAGCTCCTGTTTAGTGTAAGAAAGGCCCAGGGTCCCGGAGGAGGGCGCGGGTGCCTTTTCAAAGAGTCCATGCCTTGGGGGCTTCGGTGTCCCTTTGGCGGAAATCAGTGCCCTGTGGGCGGGGCCAGGCCCCCGGCAGAGGGACCAGCACGCGGGGCGGGTTCAGTGTTCCAGTGGGCGGGGTCAGAGGCCAAGTGGGGGAGGGGTGCCCTGGATCGGAGGGTCTCGGCGTCCCGCGAGGCGCTGGGGGCCCGCCGAAGGGTGGGCGTCTCGGCCTCTGGGGGCGGCGTCTGCCACCGCCCCGGCTCCGCGTCACTGAGGGGGGCGGGGGGTCCCCAGCAACGAGCCCGCGCCGCCCTGCGCCCCGGCCGCCCGCCCTCCCGGCACTCACAGCAGGTCGGGCCGGTGCCGGTGCAGGATGGCGCAGAAGGCCAGGCCGTCCCGGAAGGAGCTGCTGAGGTCGCGGATGTCCACGCCGCGGTAGCCCTCGCACTGGCGGCGGCACCAGGCCAGCAGCGCGCCCCGCGGCCCCGCCATGAGCAGCGCGGGGCTCGGGCCCGGGGACTTCACCCGCAGGCTCGGCTGGGGCCGGTTTCCGGCTGCGGCTGCCGCTACGGCTCGTCTCTGCCCCGGCGCCGCTAGGAGCTCGGGGCGCGACCCGCGGGCGGCGGGCGCTAAGGCGGGGAGGAGGCGGGGCCGCGGCCTGGGAGTCCTCGCTCGGGCTCCCGGCGCAGGGTCCTGGCTCGGCGGCCGGCTGCCCGTCCGGACCTGTCCAAGCAGCCGCCGCCCGCGTGGCCCGGCCCGGCCGGCCGCCGCCGCCTACTCACCGCCGCCCGCTCCCCTAGCTGTGGGCCGGCCCCGGGCGTCCCGCTGATCTCGGTCCCCGCCCGCCGCCGCCCGGGAGCGGGGAGGGGGCGGTGGCCTGGCGCCCCACCCAGCTGCGGCTCCGCCCCCCAGACGCGGACCAGATGTGTATAAGAGACAGCATCTACACTATCGAATCCTTGAGGTCATCCTTCCCTTCCTTGATGAAGGATCAAATCCTTCCTCCTTCCCTTCCTTCTCTCCTTCATCAAAGCCGCCCAGGTGCTGTCTTTGGGGAGCACAGGTCTGAAGATGGAACAGACACACAGAAGGCTCCAGACCCTGCCAGGGAAGCCCCATCCGAGCGGCTGTAAGCAAGACGGGCAAGGACCATGATTCTCGTCCCCAATTCGCATATGAGACCAGAAGTACAAGGAACAGCAGGTACCAGATAAGCAGGTATTGTTTTATGAATGAATGAGTGGAAGAGGTTCCAGGGCCCCAGGTAGAGGGAGCAGAAACCCCAAGTCAACTGCCCTGGGGGCACTGGATAAAATCTCCGACGGAGCCTGGGAACTGGGCAGCTGAGGGCAAGAAGGGGCCATTTCACACCCTGGAGCAGCCCTTCAGGGCTGTAGGTCCAACCCTGGGAGTCTTCATTCAGCCTCCCTGCCCCATGGAGGCCAGCTGGGTCATGAGGCACACACCTGGGAGGCAGGGCTGTGTCCTGGGGGGAGGGGTGTTCCATCCATTCATCTGACCTCTGCTAACGTAGGGACTCCTCTGTGCCAGGCACTGTGCTAGCGCCCTGGAGAAGAGATGGCCCAGGGGAATCAAAGCAAGGGGGCCCCACAAAGAGAAGGGAACCTCAATGCCGAACGGGTAGGGGGCTGCTCAGAGCTCCTGTTTAGTGTAAGAAAGGCCCAGGGTCCCGGAGGAGGGCGCGGGTGCCTTTTCAAAGAGTCCATGCCTTGGGGGCTTCGGTGTCCCTTTGGCGGAAATCAGTGCCCTGTGGGCGGGGCCAGGCCCCCGGCAGAGGGACCAGCACGCGGGGCGGGTTCAGTGTTCCAGTGGGCGGGGTCAGAGGCCAAGTGGGGGAGGGGTGCCCTGGATCGGAGGGTCTCGGCGTCCCGCGAGGCGCTGGGGGCCCGCCGAAGGGTGGGCGTCTCGGCCTCTGGGGGCGGCGTCTGCCACCGCCCCGGCTCCGCGTCACTGAGGGGGGCGGGGGGTCCCCAGCAACGAGCCCGCGCCGCCCTGCGCCCCGGCCGCCCGCCCTCCCGGCACTCACAGCAGGTCGGGCCGGTGCCGGTGCAGGATGGCGCAGAAGGCCAGGCCGTCCCGGAAGGAGCTGCTGAGGTCGCGGATGTCCACGCCGCGGTAGCCCTCGCACTGGCGGCGGCACCAGGCCAGCAGCGCGCCCCGCGGCCCCGCCATGAGCAGCGCGGGGCTCGGGCCCGGGGACTTCACCCGCAGGCTCGGCTGGGGCCGGTTTCCGGCTGCGGCTGCCGCTACGGCTCGTCTCTGCCCCGGCGCCGCTAGGAGCTCGGGGCGCGACCCGCGGGCGGCACCCGCTCTTAAAGAGCTCTGAGATGGCCCCTGAACCCTTCACTCACCGCAAACTAGCCCCTCCCCACAATGACTTCTTCCACCTCCACCACGCTGCCCACGGGGAGCTCTCTTTCTCCCATCCTGAGTGCTTCCCACTCTTTGGCCTAAGAACCTGAAAATCCTTCACATTCCCCTGGCCTGAAGTCTGGGGGGAGGCATTCCCCCCATCTCAAGTCAATCAGGCAGTTCCTCTGCAGCCCCCAAAGCACCCCCGACTGACCACCAGCTTTGTTCACGGCTGACCACCGTGTCTCACCACTCCAAAGCACCCTTGACTTCAGGTAGTTCTACCACCTCCCCCTCTTCCCCAGAGCCTGAGCGGGAGACTCCACCCCCAGGGGTAGGGGGGTAGGGGCGACAGTCAAGTCGACAGATGGGTCACTACATGACTCGGAGTGTCACCCAGGACGTCTCAAAAGGAACGGGGGACACATCCGAGTCCCTAGAGTGGGGAGGGGTGACCCCGTAGGACTAACCTCACCACCTCCTAATCCCAGGGTAACTTTCCTGGATACCCTTCGTCCGGGAACAGACCACCCCGGAACCCACAGACCGGAACCTTGGAGACTTCGGAGTAAGAGGACGAGGGGGTAGTTCTGGACCCAGGTGGGAGGGGTTTTCGGAGATTACTGGAGGTCGTCTCTACTTAGTCGAAGGTGATCCGACGGCACCGTCACTGTAGTGAAACTTCGGTCCTACTCAGACAGAGTGGTGAGGGGTTTCCTTCCTCGTCCCGGGATCAGTAAACATAGTCGGTAGTCGGGACCCTTCTTACTTCTCTTGTCCCCGAACCCTCAGTATAGGTGAGTCCGAACTTAGGACCGAAAGGGACGAGTGAGTCGGTACACTAAAACACAGAGGTACTTGGAGTCGAAGGTGTAGAATTTTTACTCCATTAAGGACGAAATGTGTCACCGACTCTCCTCATTCTCCACGGAGTGGTAATCAGTAGTGAGTATTTAAGATTGAACTATGGGTCACGGACTATTGTTACGCCATTTTACCTAACTTTTGTAAAACAATGGGTCGAACAGAGGACCTGGAAAAACTCATTTGATACCTCCTTTCTCCGACTAGACCCCTTAGGAAGGAGGAGTCCTGAAGGGACCACCGAGTCTGCCATTTCGCAGACAGATGTTACACTCTCTGGGCCCAAGTTAGGGACCCAACCCTTCTAAGGGACCTCTTCCTTTACCGTTGGGTGAGGTCATGAGAACGGAACTTTTAGGGATGGACGGAGGAGCTTGATGCAGGCTACTATCCATGGGGTCACAAAGAGTCGGACACTACTGAGTGACTTCACTTTCTTTCACTTTCCTCCTCAAAGGTTCACTGAGTTCCAGCCCAGAATACAATTATCACTCAGGGTGGGGCACCCCAGGTTGCCACCTGGGGGAACCTCACACCCTAGGTCTGTAACAAGACTGGAAGGCCACCATCTTTGCCCAGAACACAGACCCTTGGGTTACCTAGGAAAGGGCCGCCGTGAGCCAGGCTGCCTGGCCAGCCCTCCTGGCCCCTCACCAGCCTTTCCCCGCCACCTCCAGCCCTGTTGCTGTGGGAAAGCAACTCTAGAAAGGAGAGTTCCAGGTGTTCTCACTAAATCAGAGACTTGGGCTCAGGACTCTGATACCAGCACCCCTCCTTGGCCTTCAAAGACCACCAGTATTCTTCATTAAAACCCAGGAGGGATTATATCCTGTCCTCACCGGCCTAAAGGGCTCCCTTCAGGTCCCTGAAGATAGCTTCAGATCTAACCTTGATCCCATTGCCATGATAATAGCTCACCCAGCCCAGACTCTGGGTCCAAATTAGCCTTTGTAGTGTTTATAAACTCATTATCTGAGTCAGCTCACCATGATAGGAAGTAAGGGCCTGCATGACCACAGCCCAGACAACTCACCCCTCTGAACCCCAATTTCTTACCCTATAAAATTGACATAATAATCTTTGCCTTGCCTGCATCCCAGGGTTGTGGGTAATTAGGTGAGATAATGAATGTAAAAATGCTGTGCAGATTGTCAATCCAGGATTCGGGTGAGAGGTGGGACTGTGCTTACAGGTGAGGTCAGAAGCCACAGACGGTTACACAAGTCAGGTCATGGGGGCAAATCATGCCACAATTTCAGGATTAGGACTGAGGGATTTGGGCCCTTCATCTGGTGTATTTATTTTTTTAACTATCCATTAAGTAAATACATTCTCCTTATCAAAAACTTAAAGTAAAGCTAGAGTTCCTATTTGACTGACTCCCTCAACCCCAGTCCCCTCCTATGATGCAGTCACGGTTGTCAGTTTGAAGCCAAGCCTTCCAGGCTTTGTGCGTGCTTTCATATTCACGCATGGATCCTACAGATTTTGACCAAGCACCCGCTTCTCGGCCGGGGAGCTCAAGGGGAGGTGGGGTATGAACAGAACAGGATCCCTGCCCTCATGGAACTACCGTTCTAGTGGGGCAGGCAGGCAGGGAACAAGTAAATCAGCGAAGATCATTTCAGATGGTGAAAGGGGCTTAGAAGACAACAAAGCAAGACAGTGTGACTGAGAACCATGGGAACAGGCAGGGCAGCCAGGGAAGTCCTCCTTGTGGTGGGGACATTTGAGCTGAGTGACACCCATCCCCCTAAGAAAGCAAGTCAAATGCAAGCCAGCGAGAGATGTCACTGCAGGTAGTTTGACTTCTTCTAAAAATTCCCAGTAACAGTGCCGGGCAGGATCTAGGCCGGGAAGCGCTGACTGGTGTGGTGAGTGAAACGGACTAGTGAATACTCTTTGTCCAGCATAAGGGGCAAGGGAAAAGGAAGCCCTAAGGAAGACCAGGCGTCTAAAGGAGGACCCTGACTAGTCTGGGAAAGGGTGCGGTGCTTTTTACTTCCCATTCTTCCTTCCAGCCTGCTTTGCAGGAGGGCTGTGAAGGAGCGAGTGTAAAGGGAGGATGAAAAAAAGCCCAAGGCGTAGGGAGCTAATGTAGAGTGAGCACGGATGGGAATGGCCGAGCGAATGCATGACCAGGACCTATAGTTTATATTTTAAAATATATATATATTTATTTCATGTATTTATTTATTTGGCTGCTCTGGGTCTTAGATGCAGCACTCGGGATCTTCCCGGCAGCTTGCGGACTCTAACTGTGGCAGGTGAATTCTTGGTTGCAGCATGTAAGATCTAATTCCCTGACAAGGGATCACACTCAGCCCCCCTGCATTGGGAACTTGAAATCTTAGCCACCACGATCACCAGGGAAGTCCCCCAGCTTACATTTATTTTCACATGCAAATCTCAGGGTAAATTTCAGAAAGATGAAGCGGGGAGGAGCGGGCATGAAGGGGACCTGGAGCAGCTGAGGGGAAAAACATATCATTGCCTCTGGGGAACCTCTTGTGCTGTGCTTAGTCACTCAGTCGTGTCCGACTCTTTGTGACCCCGTGGACTTTAGCCCACCAGCCTCCTGTTGTCCACCGGGATTCTCCAGACAAGAATACTGGGATGGGTTGCCATGCCCTCCTCCAGGGGATCTTCCCAACCCAGGGATCGAACCCAGGTCTCCCGCACTGGAGGCGGATTCTTTACCGACTGAGCCTCCAGGGAAGCCCATATAATACATATGAATCATATATATTTATGTAGATAAACATTTACATGTGCAGATACATGGAATTTTAAAACATCAAGAAGAAAGGGAAAAAATCTAACCAAATGCTGTCAGTGGTTCATTCTGGGAGTGAGACAGGAGTGTGGTAGACTCACTTTTTACAAGTCATTATGGTTTGAATTTGTAACAACAGCAGGCGTAACTTTAAAATGGCAGCTTAGAGATTATAATTCGCATACCATAAAATTCACTCTTGTGAACTGTACAATTCAGCGAGTGTAAGTATATTCACAGAGTTGTGCAACCATTATCATTATTTCATTTAGAATATTTTCATCACCCCAAAACTCTGTACCCATTTAGTACTGACTCCCATTGCCCCCTGCCTAGCCCCTGGCGATCAATACTTACTTTCTGTGCATTCACCTCCTCCTTGTTGTTGTTCAGATGCTAAATTAAGTTGCTCAGTCATGTCCGACTCTTTACAACCCCATGGATTGTAGCCCATCAGGCTCTTCCATCCATGGGATTTCCAGGCAGGAATCCTGGAGTGGGTTGCCATTTCCTTCTCCAGGGGATCTTCCCGACCCAGGGATCGAACCCAGGTCTCCCACATTAGAGGCAGACGCTTTAACCTCTGAGCCACCAGGGAAGCCGTTCAGACGCCAAGTCAGGTCCAATTATTTTTGCAATCCCATGGCATGGCTGCCAGGTCTGCCAGGCTCCTTCTGTCCATGGGATTTCCAAAGCAAGAGTACTGGAGTAGGTTTTCATTTCCTTTCCTAAGGGATCTTCCCAATCCAGGAACTGAACTCGAGTCACCTGCGTTGGCAGGCGGCTTCTTTACCACTGAGCCACCAGGGAAGCCCTCAAATCCTCTGAAAATGAAAGTGAAAGTCGCTCAGTCATGTTCGACTATAGTCCATGGAATTCTCCAGGCCAGAATACTGGAGTCGTAGCCTTTCCCTTCTCCAGGGATCTTCCCAACCCAGAGATGGAACCCAGGTCTCCCACATTGCAGGCGCATTCTTTAGCAGCTGAGCCACAAGGGAAGCCCTCAACTCCTCTAGGCACCTCCTGTAAGTGGAATCATTCAATATTTGTTGTTGAGTAATGTTTAGATTCTTGCTCTGGTCATAATCTTAACCAGTCACTTGAAAAAACAAAAGAACTTTCCCATACCAACACAACATTATTTGCAGTTTAATTAATGGTGCTAGAAACAAATGGGGCTCTAATTTTAAAATAAAATCAGCCCCAAATGAGCAAGAGGAAATTTGTTCACACAGCATCAGGGCCGCAGAAGATCACTGGAAGACAAGAAATCCAGGTAAGTCAGGTAGAACAAGCAAAACTTCATCATGAAAAAGTGAACAGATGACAGAGCAGGACTTTAGGAACTGGGCCATCTTTCCAGTCTAGGCAGCCCAGAGCCCCGGCACCTGTGAGCTTCCAATTCTAGGATTTCATTTTTCTAAGCTTCTCTGACTCCAAGATCCTTGTGGGTCTGACTACACTGCTTTTCCTTCCAGACTGTACGCCAGGCATCAGGGCCCTGCCCAGCCCCTTGGCTCTGAGCTGCTCTCCAGGGGGCAGCCTGGCAGAGCTGTGGACAATAGGAGCATTGTGGAACCTTGGAAGCCGGGGCCTGGGGGCCGCGAGAGGCATGTGGGAAGCTCGGGAGACAGGAGTGGCAGCCGCTTGGTAGCTCTCCTCATCCTCGGTAGGCCAGAGGCATGCCCTGAGCACGTCAGGACAGCACCCTGCGTCCCCGCCCCAGCCAACCTGGATGAGTCGAGATTCCCAGCAATGTCTAGGATAGGCAGTCATTCCAAGCCATTCTCCACAGGCCCTACTGCTCCCCACATAGACACATTCTGGAAAATCTGTCTGGGATTGCACAAGTAGGTTTGCATCCTTACTCCAAAATGAAGCAACTCTGCAGCTAAACCTTGCAGAGTAGAGAGAACCAGAACTGCCCAACACTGGGAGGGTTCTCTCTGAGCTGGGAAATACTTTGCCTTCTGAGTCTGTCCCAGGAAGGGAGGCAGGCCAAAGAAGCCAATGAAATATCCAGGCTGGAAAGGACCCCTAGGGAGTATCTAGCAAAGCCCTTCTGGGTATAGGAGACTGGAGCCAAGGAGGGAAGGTGTTCACCTAAGGTGGTAGAGGCCATTGAGGAGAGGCTGGGGCTGAACCCCATCCCCCTGACCCTTGCTCTCCAAGCTACAGACTGCCTGCGAGGTCTCAGCCTGCCACACTGTCCCTCGCCCCTTTTGGCTTCCCCTGAAATGTCTGTTGCTGCTTTTCCAAATCCTACACAGCCATCAAGGCCCGACCTAGATGTCACCTCCTCCCTGAAGCCTTCCCTGATAGACCCAGATAGAAGCCACAACTCCAGGTCTTCTTACGGAATCCCACCCTTGAATTAGATGGAAACTAAAGGGGATATCTTTGCCAGTATCAGAGAGGACTTTCCACAGGCCTACCCTGGAGAGACTGGCAGGCCAGTGTGGGAGACAGAATGTAAATAATCACAATAAACAGTCACAGAAAGACAAGACAAGGGAGGTGATATAGAAATGGACAAAGCGCCACAGTATTTCCACAGGGAGCCTCTCCTTTCCTGTCCGGGGGTTGAGGGTACATCCCTGAAGGCTCTGTGGAGAAAGAGGCATTTGAACAGTGGCTCCCATTATGTGGCATTTATTTGTGTATATGTGTCTCTCCGCATTGGACTGTGAGATCCTTAAGAATCAGTTCAGTTCAGTTCAGTCACTCAGTCGTATCCAATTCTTTGCAACCCCATGAATCGCAGCACCCCAGGCCTCCCTGTCCATCACCAACTCCCGGAGTTCACTCAGACTCACGTCCATCGAGTCCGTGATGCCATCCAGCCATCTCATCCTCGGTCGTCCCCTTCTCCTCCTGCCCCCAATCCCTCCCAGCATCAGAATCTTTTCCAATGAGTCAACTCTTCGCATGAGGTGGCCAAAGTACCGGAGTTTCAGCTTTAGCATCATTCCTTCCAAAGAAATCGCAGGGCTGATCTCCTTCAGTATGGACTGGTTGGATCTCTTTGCAGTCCAAGGGACTCTCAAGAGTCTTCTCCAACACCACAGTTCAAAAGCATCAATTCTTCAGTGCTCAACTTTCTTCACAGTCCAACTCTCACATCCATACATGACCACAGGAAAAACCATAGTCTAGACAGACCCTTGTTGGCAAAGTAATGTCTCTGCTTTTGAAAATGCTATCTAGGTTGGTCATAACTTTTCTTCCAAGGAGTGAGCGTCTTTTAATTTCATGGCTGCAGTCACCATCTGCAGTGATTTTGGAGCCCAAAAAAATAAAGTCTGACACTGTTTCCACTGTTTCCCCATCTATTTCCCATGAAGTGATGGGACCAGATGCCATGATCTTCGTTTTCTGAATATTGAAAATATTCAATATTCCTGAAGAATATTGATAGCTAATTTTTATTGAGCACTAACCTTATGCTAGACATTGTGTGTGTGTGTGTGTTGTTGGGGGCAGGTGTTTTCTTATTGATGTACATCCCCTCTTTGATTTCTCACAACTCTGTGAGCATCACGTGATCCCCATCTACAATGAGGGTAAGACTCTGAAAGGTAAATCCTGCTCAAAGCCACACAGCTGTCAAAAGGTGGTCAGGACTCTGTCTGGCTCTGACTTCAAAAAAAACTTTCACCACAAGGATGTGCCGCTGGTGGACGGAGGCCTGCCTTGTGTCAGGTTCGCCTCTGCACACATTATTTTCACTGAAAGTTCATTCACTGTTATGTACCAGTGAGCTTTTTGAGCAAGAACCCTCCCAGGGACCCCAGGTCCACAGCCCCCAGCTGCTGTTCCAACTCACTTCTGACAGCAATAAACGGGACTGGTACTGGGGTTCTTCCTGAAGGCTAATAAGGTTGGTGCTTGGATGCAAATGGAATGTTCTAGGCCCTAAGAGTTGGGCTCCTGTGGCTCCGCAGTGGGGCTTGGGGACAGAAGTTTGACAGGAAGGAGGGGGTGGGAGATCAGAGGGCCTGACTTATAGTTGGGTCTGCAAAGCCAGTCCACGTTTCGGTTTGGACTCTTTAGGGGTGACTGGTGGTTACAGTAGAGGTCGTGGGCGCTGGAGCCCTCTCAACTACCCCACAGAATCAACCTGGCCAGCTGTGCTAGTGAAAAGCAGGCAGGGTGGGAAATGGTTTCTGAGACTTCCTGACCCTGGAAGGTCATCTCGCCTCTGAGGACCGAGTGACAAGGAAGGGGCTGTCAGGCTGGAGAGATTTCAGTCAGCCAGAAGGTCACATCCTCTGCCAAGGCTGTCAGACACTAGAAAAGGACGGTTTGTCTCCTGCTTACCTGACTGTCTACACCAAACTGTGAGCAAGGCAGCTCTTCCCGTCTGAAACAGAAAGTGAGACTTTTCTGCAGAAGCTCTGAGCAACTTGTCTTTCCTGTAAGCAGAACAGATGCTAGAGAGAGCACACCTCACCTCCAGATGACGGAACACAACAGAGCTGGGACGGACAGGAGTAACAGCAAACCCTGGTGTCGGCTCCAGCTCCATGTGCTGAGACTTAGAGAGGCCCGGGGAGGCAGGTGGGGGGGAACTGTTCTGCCATTGGCAGATGAGGAAGCAGAGGCCCAGAGAAGTTAAGCAACCTGCCTGAAATCTCCCGGCTTCTAAGAGGGCAGGGTCAGGACATGTTTAGCTGGGCCCCCTGCCTGACCAGGGAGTGGAGAAGTCCACCCTCTAGGTCCACTAGCCCCAGGGAGAGATATAGGAGTCGGGGTGGGAACAGCAGGGAGGTATCCTAATCAAGGGCGAGGCCGGAAATACAGAAAGCTGGGTTTTTCAGCTGCAGATTTGACAGGAATGTGTGAAGTCATAGGAACCAGGCGGATTTGCTGCTTTCCTTATCCACTGCCTTCTGGAAAAATCAGGAAAGTTGCTGGTCAGACTTTGGATTCTTGACTAAAAAGAAAGTACAACTTCAGAGTTGCAAGTTAAGTTTTATTTGGGGCAAAATGAGCACTGCATCCCAGGAGACAGCACCTCTGAGAGACTGCTCCAAAGAGGTAGTGGGGCAAGGTCAATATACAAGATTTTGGTGAAGGGGGAGTTCAATGCAACCCAGTGCTTATTTCACAAGGGGTTTTCTGCCAGTCACCATTCTGCGGATGTCANAAGTTAAGTTTTATTTGGGGCAAAATGAGCACTGCATCCCAGGAGACAGCACCTCTGAGAGACTGCTCCAAAGAGGTAGTGGGGCAAGGTCAATATACAAGATTTTGGTGAAGGGGGAGTTCAATGCAACCCAGTGCTTATTTCACAAAGGGTTTTCTGCCAGTCACCATTCTGCGGATGTCATCATGAAGGGATTTAATGCTTTTCTATGTATGAAGAGATGTAAGGATTGGGATCATGAAATCAGTTCCTGAAAATATCTGTCCACCTGAAAATGTCTCACTCCACCCTGAACTCCCGCAGGGGATCTTGAAGGTCAGCAGCTGCAGCAGCAAAAAGTTCAGTCTCTGCAGAGGCAGATGGCAAATGCTCTTGTTGTTGTTCAGTTGCTGAAAAATTCTCTTGGCCAGTGCCAATTTGTAGTTGATAGGGCCCCCTCATGGTTATAAATCCAACTATACTTTAGGAGGCATTTCATGACTATTTTGTCCCACGTGGCTGGGAAGGCCTATTCCTAGTTCTGGAGAAGATTTTGCTGATGGACTACTCAATGTGCTATTATTGGACTAGGTCTTAATAGTCAAAGATCTCTGGACACTTGTCTTCTAGTTACGGTTCAGGAAAGTATTCCCTCTCAATGCATCTTCCCATATCTAGAGTTACACTATTACCATTGATCACATATCAAGCTATGCATTTGTCTAGTTATCATTATTTTCATGGGAGGTTCAGTTATACACTTGATAAAACAGGAAAAAATAATCTTGTAAATCAGGCAAAATACAAACAGTATAGCTAATAACATTAAAGTAAAGTCGCTCAGTTGTGTCCGACTCTTTGCGATCCCATGGACTATAGCCTACCAGGCTCCTCCCTCCATGGGATTCTCCAGGCAAGAGTACTGGAGTGGGTTGCCATTTTCTTCTCCAGGGGATCTTCCCAACCCAGGGATCGAACCCAGGTCTCCTGCATTCCAGGCAGACGCTTTAACCTCTGAGCCACCAGGGAAGCCCATATAGCTAGTAACATTAGTGGACTTATAAGTAAATATTTCAGCTATGAACCTCCCATACCAAGCCAGTTTTTTTGTTTTTTGTTTGTTTGTTTGTTTTTAAAGATCTTCAAGACTAGGGAATGGGTCACTTAAGGCAGAAATCTGACCTTTCATATGGTTCATCAAATGTGTTATATTAGAGGACTCCTCAGGTATGAAAACACCACATTCAGTTTGAATTATGGCACAGGTACCTCCCTGAGATGCTGTAAGGTGTCAAGGGCCTTGCGCTTCTGTAGCACCACCTTCCTTATCATAGAAACCTCAGAGTTCAATAAGCTAATAGCCTGGCTACTATCATTTAAAGCTTGTTGAGTGAAAGTTCTTAAGACTTCAATATGGCCAATTATATCCTCTAATCCTATTGAAGACATAAAAATAGCTGCTAAATGGTCATACCAGTAGAATACAGATCTCTTGACTCATCAAACTCACATCAACGTTAGATTGGCTGGAGTTTCCTCTCATTTGTTGCATATACGACCTTGAGTTCATGGGACTCCCAGGCTATGCCTTCCTAGCCATCCCAGTAGAAACCACGGCCATAAATTAGTACCACATATGTACTGAGTTCCATTAGATGCAATCCAGTGAATCTCTGGTCATCTGACCTAGTCAGTTCCATACTAATCACTTTCTCTAAAGGTAATAATACGTATAGTTCATAAGGCACCTAGCCTTGTTTCCTAATGTAACTAGGTTGATTGTCCTTAATATGATTTAATTGTTCCCAACATAGAGGAGCTTTTGAACTTAAATGATCATAGCCTGGTGTTAACCATATAGATCTATCCCATAATTGTGGAAGTTTTCCTTTTAATAGATGACAGGTTACAGTATTTGATTGACTTAGTTCATTGCTCTCATTGAGTCTGAGTGATCCTAAGAGAAAACTTAAATTTGTGGCCAGGGTCAGAGCAGATATTGTTAATTTGCCAGATGACAGCATCCCATCTAGTAATGAATACACAGAACAGGACCTAACTCTTCTAAAATAAATTTCCTAGGGGGCATCCAATCAGAACCTTAGAGGGGATAACTCCACCAAGCCTTGGGTAGTTATAGTACCCATAAGAAATCAGTTCAGTTCAGTTCAGTCACTCAGTAGAGTCTGACTCTTTGCGACCCCATGGATTGCAGCATGCCTGGCTTCCCTGTCCATCACCAATTCCCAGAGCTTACTCAGACTCATGTCCATCAAATCAGTGATGCAGTCAAACCACCTCATCCTCTGTCGTCCCCTTCTCCTCCCACCTTCAATCTTTCCCACCATTAGGATCTTTTGCAATGATTTGGTTCTTCGCATAAAGTGGCCAAGGTATTGGAGCTTCAGCTTCAGCATCAGTCCTTCCAATGAATTTTCAAGGTTGATTTCCTCTAGGATTGACTGGTTTGATCTCCTTGCTCTTCAAGGGACTCTCAAGAGTCTTCTCCAACACCACAGTTCAAAAGTACCCGTTCTTTGGTGCTCAGCCTTCTTTATGGTCCAACTCCCACATCCATACATGACTACTGGAAAAACCATAGCTTTGGCTATACAGATTTTTGTTGGCAAACTGATGTCTCTGCTTTGTAATATGCTGTCTAGGTTGGTCATAACTTTCCTTCCAAGGAGCAAGTGTCTTTTAATTTCATAGGTGCAGTCTCTGTCTGCAGTGATTTTGGAGCCCAAGAAAATAAAGTCTGTCACAGTTTCTATTGTTTCCCCATCTATTTGCCGTGAAGTGATGGGACCAAATGCCATGATCTTCGTTTTTTGAATGTTGAGTTTTAAGTCAGTTTTTTCATTCTCCTCTTTCACTTTCATCAAGAGGCTCTTTAGTTCCTCTTCACTTTCTGCCATAAGGTTGGTGTTATCTGTGTATCTGAGATATTTCTCCCAGCAATCTTGATTCCAACTTGTGATTCATCCAACCTGGCATTTTGCATAATGCATTCTGCATAGAAGTTAAATAAGCAGGGTGACAATATACAGCCTTGACATACTCCTTCCCCAATTCTGAACCAGTCTGCTGTTCTATGTCCAGTTCTAACTGTTGCTTCTTGACATACATACAGGTTTCTCAAGAGGCAAGTAAAGTGGTCTGGTATTCCCATCTCTTTCAGAATTTGTTGATTCACACAGTTGAAGGCTTTAAGATTCACACAGTGGAAAGCTTTAGCGTAGTCAGCGAAGCAGAAGTAGATGTTTTTCTAGAATTCTCTTGCTTTTTCTATGATCCCACAGATGTTGGCAATTTGATCTCTGGTTCCTCTGCCTTTTCTAAATCCAGCTTGAACATCTGGAAGTTCTCAGTTCATATACTGTTGAAACCTAGCTTGGAAGATTTTGAGTATGACCTTGCTAGCATGTGAAATGAGGGCAATTATGCAGTAGTTTGAACATTCTTTGGCATTGCCCTTCTTTGGGATTGCAATGAAAACTGACCTTGTCTACGTGGGATTATAGGTCACTGTGAAACAATAGCTTATTCACTAAGCCAAAGTAACAAAAAAGGATTTCAAAGACAAATATAGAATAGATCGTTTAAGAGGCAAAGAAACTTAAATCTATTATCAAAATCAGTCCAGCATCTGAAGAAAGTGTGTTCCCTTAACAGAGAGAAAAGCCAAATTCAAGTTTTAAATTCATTTAAAAGTAAGCTTAACTAAATTTATATTAAATTTAGTCAGTCCTAACCATGCACAAAACTCTTTTTGCAGAGTCCACTTTCCACAAAACTTGTTACTTTCTGTACCCATTACTTTGTTTTCCCATCCTGAAACAGCCACCTGTAAGTCAGACCTATTTCCTTTTCCCTTCATAAAAGGCAATTCCATTCCTCATACCTTCTTTACTGAAAACCACATTCTACTTTCCTTAAGCAGCAAAGAACTGACCTTTATATTAGCATTCTATAGATTGGTGGGCGTAAATACCAGGGATAATTTCTAAAAAACCTTTGCTTTCTTAAAGAAAGCATCTCAGGATGGCACCAAACTTATTCATTAATAGTCAAAAATCTCTTTCATTTCTCTTTAAGAGGAAATTAGTTTTCAGTAATCAGTGTTTCAGAATCTTATTTCATTTGGAAATGACCTAGCTATTCAATAAACTTTCATCACTTCGTTTAGCACAACGCTAGAGATTCAGGTTACCAAAGTCTGGAGAGACTATTTTAGACATTCCTAAAGTATAATTTTTAATAGAGTTTTTCCAAAGGCTTCATTTATATTTTCTTTCCTTAAAAATTTCTTCACTTGAGTTACTTTCCTTGCTGACAAACTCGTAACAGATATAATAATATTTAACTTACATTAAACCTAGGCACAATGAAAATATTATGCTTAATAACTCTTAGACTTGCCTATATTATATCACAAAGATTAACACCAGGTATTTAACACTGAGTATTTCCCAGTTCTCGTGAACCTGAAATTCATTTAGGTTGACTTCTCTTGCATTTAGAATTGTTTGATTTGTAAGCGCTTAGCTTTTCTTTCTGATGACAGAGCTCCTCTTGGGCTCCACAGTCACTGCGGGTGGCAACTGCATCCATGAGACTAGCAGACGGCTGCTTCCTGGCAGGAAAGCTGTCAGCCGAGACCGGCAACGGGGCAGCAACGCTTCTTTAGGCCAATTAGATTAGAGCCCATTACAAACTAATCTCAGCAATCAGCAATATTATCCAAAGACAAAGACACGTACTGAGACATGTATGTATTCAAATAGACACAAGAGATCTCAGCTTTGCTTTCCCAACTTAGTTATGAATCAGACTTCACAATATAAAGCTCACTAATTGTAAATAACACTTGGAATAAGAAATTTTTAAAAAGGCTTCTTTCCCTTTTTTCCCCTCTTCAGTTTCAGGAATTAGAGATAGCCTAAATAAATGATTCAGAGAGCTCTGGTCTCAAGGCCAAGGCATAAGAGGAGTTATTCCCACAGGGCAAGAATTCTAAAGAGATCAGTTCTTCCAAAATTTAGACCAGATAGTACTCAATGCACAGTTCCAATGAATACCAAGGAGAGATAATAAATTTCCTTTATGCTTTTGACACAACAAAAGTATTCAGAGAATATTAGCTAGTATTAATAAAACTTTAAGAAGTATAACAAAGTAGCAAGAATAGGCATTTTATAAGGGTTCAGAATCTGTTAAATTACACAAACACACACACAACAACAATATTCGTAAGCAAGAAATTCAAATATAGTTGAAAAAATGCATTACTCAAGAAGCTCTTCAGGTAAATTCCAAAGAGACAGTATTCAAACTGATCTTTTTCAAAGGTCAGAGATGGAATGACCTTATTAATTTACATAATAAGGATAACTCTGTGGGATGACTTCCTTAAAACTGTACATTTTATTGGAGTCCTAAAGCTCAAACACCTCAAGAGGTAACAGAAGAATTTATCTAACTGAATATAAAATATTTTTAAGGTCATTATTTTTAGGCCATCTTTGGTAATACTTTTTAATCCAAGACACTGATATAGTTACATGACATAACTCTGTTCAAAACCTAACAAACATTTACAAATCTGAATAATTTAGACAAAAACACCCCAGGTGTTCCTTTGCATTGCAAACAACCATTTGTGAGAACTGCAAAATGTTGATGAAAATTTCAAGTTGCAAAGAAAACTGTGACAATGCTTAAAACATTATTTTAAAATTTATCCTTCCAACAAAATATTTTTATAATGCAAGATCTCAAATGAAAACTTGATTTGTCTAAAGTTGATGGGTGGTTTCTAATAGACCATTTATATGCAAAATAATGCAAATGTGCCTTTAACAAAACAGGCAACTCTTAGCAATGTATGTTAATAAACATACAGTCTGTGTGTGTGTGTGTGTTAGTCGCACAGTCGTACCCGACTCTTTGCAACCCCATCGACTGCAATCCACCAGGTTCCTCTGTCCATGAGATTTTCCAGGCAAGGATACTGGAGTGGGTTGCCATTTCCTTCTCCAGGGGATCTTCCCAACCCAGGGATTGAACCCAGGACTCCTGCACTGCAGGCAAATTCTTTACCGACTGAGCTACGAGGGAAGCCAACTCTTAGCAATGTATGTTAATAAACATACAGTCTGAAAGTGGAAAATATATGCATTTGCCACAGAACAAACTGGGTAGACTCTCTTCCATGGATGGCATCTGATATATCTAATATCACGGCTTTGGCCTTTCAGACACAGAAATCCAATTCTGTCACTACACTTGAAGAAGGAAGGAAAGTTATGACCAACCTAGACAGCATATTAAAAAGCAGAGACATTACTTTGTCAACAAAGGTCCATCTAGTCAAGGCTATGGTTTTTCCAGTAGTCGTGTATGAATGTGAGAGTTGGACTATAAAGAAAGCTGAGCGCTGAAGAATTGATGCTTTTGAACTATAGTGTTGGAGAAGACTCTTGAGAGACCCTTGGACTGCAAGGAGATCAGTCCTGGGTGTTCATTGGAAGGACTGATGTTGAAGCTGAAACTCCAATACTTTGGCCATCTGATGTGAAGAGCTGACTCATTTGAGAAGACCCTGACACTAGGAAAGATTGAGGGCAGAAGGAGAAGAAGGTGACAGAGGATGAGATGGTTGGATGGCATCACCAATTCAATGGACATAAGTTTGGGTAAAATCCGGGAGTTGGTGATGGACGGGGAGGCCTGGCATGCTGTGGTTCATGGGGTCACAAAGAGCTGGACACAACTGAGCAACTGAACTGAGTGCTCAAATTGGCCCTGATAACCAGGGCAGATTAGTCTCAGCAGGGATTGTCCCTCTGGGGAAATGGGGGTCTTAGTTTGATCAGCCCCAAGCTATTGATTATATCCCTGGACATCAGGGAACTTCAGTTCATTTTCCCATCCTGTGGCAATAGAGATATAATATTTTTAGGCCATTTTCCTTTGTCATTGGATCATAGCTATAGGTTGACCAGTCATTTAAAAATTTGTTGCAAGGGATTCCCAGGTGTGGTGTGGAACCTTAGAAGAAGGGCTTACCATTTTAACTTGAGCAGTTTGTACCAGATGTCTGTGCACTCAAACCAAACCAGAATCTCACCAGCCAGAAGTCACATTTCAAATAAAACAAAAGGCAGAGATGCCCAGAAACCAAAAGCCAAATGGCAAAAATGGCAAACGTGACTTTCCAGTCCCACTAGACCTATACCCTGGCAGAGTCAGTGCTAGCAGCCTTTTTTGGTTCTGATATACTTCAAGCGATTTCTTGTTGGCTTCCTGCAAAGACGTTACCCTATCACTTCCTCTTTTAGAACCTTCTAGGTACCAGAGAAAGCATTCCATTCAGTCTGCTTGATCTTACACCTGGCTTTTTCTAACGGTGCATGAAAAAATATTACTTTTGGAATATCAAAAGGACTCCAATTTGGACACTTTTGTTAAGATCTTCTTTAGCATAATTTCCCCAATTGACTAAGTACTTGCAAATATGAACTCTGTACATACTGTACATGAATCTGGCTGGAGTGTTAGTCAGAGGTTGGCTTTCTGACACCCCTCGTTTCTGTTTTTGAGATGTTTCCCATTTTAAGCTGAATCTGTCAGGGATAAAAATCACTAGTGAAATTGTGTGATGGGCCTGTGTGCTGTTTGTGAGCTTAACTCCTGCAGGAGTCAGCCCAGAGTCATTTCAGCTCCTCTTATGTGTCTCAGATTCTGCCTCCAGCAATCTAAGACCACCATGGCTACTCAGATCACTGAATGGCCAGTACTTATTGTGACCCCAGACAAGCAAGTATTTTAATTAATGAGTGAGACTTCCCTGGTGGCTCAGACGGTAAACCCGGGTTCGATTCTTGGGTCGGGAGGATCCCCTGGAGAAGGAAATGGCAACCCACTCCAGTACTCTTGCCTGGAAAATCCCATGGACTGAGGATCCTGGTAGGCTACAGTCCATGGGGTCGCAAAGAGTCAGACACAACTGAGCGATTTAACTAACTTCCTATGGGTGGAGAAGGAAATGGCAACCCACTCCAGTATTCTTTCCTGGAAAATCCCATGGACAGAGGAGCCTAGCAGGCTACAGTTCATGGGGTCACAAGCAGTAGGACATGACTTAAGCAACTGAGCATGCATGCATTTTCTATGGGACCACTGCACTGTATGAGGACCTTGCCTCCACCCCTCCTGTAAATTTCTCAGTCACCTGAGAACACCATAACTGGCTGAGAGGAATCATCCCTTTTCTTTGGAGCAAGGCTCTCGTGTAATCTCCTTGCTTTTATCCTGACAAATTCTTTAAAGAATTGAGGGACAGTGTCAGATCAGCTCTTACCTAACCACTCAGCCAAGACCACTCAGTCCCCTACAATAGAGCAACAGCGGTATCTTTCAGCCAAGCCCTGGGTATTCCTGGATTTCTTTCAGTCGAGCCCTGCCCACCCAGTACTTTCCACTGGGTGGACATTGTTGCCTTGCTATCTTTTAGCTGAGCCCCACTCAGTGTCTAGTGAGTGGGGTATGCCCCAGTTTATTTTAATCGCCCCCCGTCCCCAGTATCATATCTTTCAACTGGGAACGGGCAAGTAACCTGCTCCACCACTAAATAAAACCCACAATCACAACCAATATAGGAGATCCGAGAACCAGGACCGACTTACCCAAATTCATCTGCACTCCCCAAGAAGGCGGATGGGCGCACCACTGCTGGTATCAAAGCTCTGGAGTTCAGGCGAAGGCGGGAAGTCCACTGGGTTACTTCGTCAATCGCCATAACTGTCTAAACTGACAAAAAAGATGCACAACTTGAGAGTTGCGAGTTAAATTTTATTTGGGGCAAAATGAGCACTGCATCCCAGGAGACAGCACCTCAAACAGCGCTGAGAGGCTGCTCCAAAGAGGCAGTCGGGGAAGGTCAGTATAAAAGATTTTGGTAAAGGAGTTCAGTGCAATCGAGCACTTACTTTACAAGAGGTTTTCTGCTAGTCACCAGGAGCTGATATCATCATGATGGGATTTAGTGCTTTTCTCGATATGAAGGTACTGACTGTGGGGCAAACTGAGTCTTGCTCTGGTGGGCGGGGCTGTGCTCAGTAAATCTATATCCAACCTTCTGTTGATGGGTGGGGCTGTGTTCCCTCCCTGAGACCAGCTATGGTCAGGGTAATGGCAGTAATGGTGAGCTCCTTCAAAAGGACTTAAGCCAGCACACTGGGGCTCCCAGGACTGTTGTGTTCAGTGCCCCTGGCCCTGTGGCAGGCCTCTGTTGACCCACGCCTCTGCCAGACGCTGGGACCCTCACAGGCAAGTCTGGCTCAGCCTCTTGTGGGAACCCTCTCCTTTCTCCTGGGTCCTGGTGCACACAAGGGTTTGTTTGTGTCTCTGGCAGGTAAGAGGTTTGATTCTAAATGTGATTTCTGTGTGGATCACAACAAACTGTGGAAAATTCTTAAAGAAATGGAAATACCAGACCACCTTACCTGCCTCCTGAGAAACCTGTATGCAGGTCAAAAAGCAAGAGTTAGAACTGGACATGGAACAATGGACTGGTTCCAAATTGGGACAGAAGTACATCAAGGCTGTATATTGTCACTCTATTTAACTTCTATGCAGAGTATATCATAAGAAATGCTGGGCTGGATGAAGGACAAACTGGAATCAAAACTGCCAGGAGAAATATCAATAATCTCAAATATGCAGGTGACACCATCTTTATGGCAGAAAGTGAAGAGGAACTAAAGAGCCTCTTGATGAAAGTGAAAGAGAAGAGTGAAAAGGCTGACTTAAAACTCAACATTCAAAAAACAAAGATCATGGCATCCAGTTCCATCACTTCATGGCAAATAGATGGGGAAACAGTGGAAACAGTGGCTGACTTTATTTTGGGGGGCTCCAAAATCACTGCAGATGGTGATTGCTGCCATGAAATTAAAAGATGCTTACTCCTTGGAAGGAAAGTTATGACTAACCTAGATAGCATATTCAAAAGCCGAGACATTACTTTGCCAACAAAGGTCCATCTAGTCAAGGCTATGGTTTTTCCAGTAGTCATGTATGGATGTGAGAGTTGGACTGTGAAGAAAGCTGAACACTGAAGAATGGATGCTTTTGAACTGTGGTGTTGGAGAAGACTCTTGAGAGTCCCTTGGACTGCAAGGAGATCCAACCAGTCCATCCTAAAGGAGATCAGTCCTGGGTGTTCATTGGAAGGACTGATGCTAAAGCTGAAACTCCCATACTTTGGCCACCTCATGCCAATAGTTGACTCATTGGAAAAGACTCTGATGCTGGGAGGGATTGGGGGCAGGAGGAGAAGGGGACAACCGAGGATGAGAGGCTGGATGGCATCACCGACTCGATGGACATGAGTTTGAGTAAACTCCGGGAGTTGGTGATGGACAGGGAGGCTTGGTGTTCTGCAGTCCATGGGGTCACAAAGAGTCGACTGAGCAACTGAACAGCAACAATAGATATGAAGAGATGCAAAGATTGGGATCTTGAAATCAGTTCCTGAAAATATCTATCTAAAGACACGTCCCACCAGATTCCCTGGAACACAGAGGGCCTCACCCCACCCTGAACTCCCTCAGCGGGTATTGAAAGCCATCAGCTGCAGCAACACAGGGTTCAGTCTCCTCTAGGCAGACGGCAAATGCCCTTATTGTTCTTGTTCATTTGCTGGCAAATTCTCTTGGCCAGTGTCAATTTGTAGTTGACAGGATCTTCAAATTGGCCGCCCCTGCCTCCCTCACAGCTTCTTCCTGATGCCCTTCCTCCATCCCAAAGCCTGGCTCCTGACTCCAAGCAACAGCCCATGCCAGCCCCTCTCCAGTGTGCAGGGCAGGTGGGGGTGGGGCGGAAAGGTCACAGAGAATAGGAGACAGCGCAGGCCCACCCACACTCTCTGTTTGCTGGAGAGAGTGAATACATTCAGCATTTATTCATCCTATGCCTCTGCCTTCTAGAAAGGACTTAAAGCACGCCACTTGTTGACACACTCATATTGTTTCGTTTGATAAGCCTCATTCACTCACTTCCTCACGTATTCATCATTCGTTCATTCATCCAACTATTCCTCTTTACTGCAAAGCCCATTGCTGCCCCCTTTTCTCTGGTATCCAGGGGAGGTCTTGGCCCATTAGATCCCACAGTCTAACCCAGCATTCTAAAACTGTAGGGTTGCAGCCTTTGGACAACAGCCGGTCCCACTGACTTTGCAGATGAGGAAATGGTCAGCATCCACCCAAGGTCAAGGCCATTCCGGCAAGAGCAGCCCCATCTCAGGCTTGCGGTCCATCCCCACTGTGGAGCCAAGGCCACCAGAGGCTGGTCTGTGTGGCGAGGACCCAGCTGCAGCCTTGGGATCTGACGATCAGGGTTCCGGCCCCCGCTGTTCAGGGCCGCTGCCCAAGTTCTTACACCCTGGGCATGTCCATCTGCACATCTCCCAGGGCCTTGAGCGCATGTCTGAACCCAGTTCTCTACCCACCTGCACATGCTTCCTGTTTCAAGCTGCCCCATCCGCCCTCATCTCATGGGAGGTTCCACTGTCTCCTCAGCTGCAAAAGCCAGAGGACTGGGCGTCTCTTTCCCTTCCCCTGCCAGCACCCTGCCAGAGCTCCTCTCTGGCTGGGCTACTCTAGAAAAGCACCTCAGCCTCTCTGTGAGTTGGCCTCTACCCTGTCTCGACACAGACTTGCCTTGGGTCCACCCAGGAACCGGGAGTAGAGAAAGCCCTTGGGTGAGTCAGTAGGCCCTGAGTCTGAGCTCCACCAGGAAACAGCCTTGCTTATCCATATAATCTATGACTCTGAGTTCCAAGGTCATGACCAGCTAATAACAATGGGCTTCATTCGTTCATTGCACATGATGGCCAGGTGCTGTGCTAAGTACTTCATATAATTTAATTGAGGGAAATGCTACTACCCCCCGTTTTATAGATGAACAAATAAAGCATCGAGAAGCTAAGTAACTTGGCCTGTGGTTACACACCCAGTGTGTGGAGTTGGGATTCAAAGCCAGGTCTGACCGAGCCCGAGCCCACACACTTTGCTGGGCTGCTTTCTGTTTCTGGCACAGGAAGGTTTGGTAAGTGGCACCACCCAGAGCTCCCCATTCCCAGCTAATAAAACCGTAAAACGGGACCATCAGGACTTCCCTGGTGGTCCGGTGGCTAAGACTCCACGCTCCCAATGCAGGGGGCCAGGGTTCAATCCCTGGTTGAGGAACTAGATCCCACATGCCCACAACAACAGCAGAAAGATTGTGTGCGCTACAACTAAGACCCGGTGCAGTCAATTAAACCTAAAAACAAACAAAAAAATCCTCACTCTCATTACACGCGGGAGGATTATGAGCCTGCTTCTTCCACTCCAGACAAGCTGGAATAAAAGTCTTGCGAGCTGACTGCAGCTGCTCACAGCCCTGCGTTCCTCAAGCGGTACCAGGCGGAGCTCAGCTGTGCCTGCCCCTCACTAGGCCTGCCGGCTGCCCAGCACTGCGGCTGGACGTGCGCCAAGACACTGGGAAGCGGCCCAAGCCAGGCGCTTGCACAGTGGCTCTGTGTGACCTTGGGCTCCTGAAATGGCCTGTCTCCTGGTAAGAAGAGTGCTGAGGGGCTGGGTCAGACACGGCACACCTTGAGCTGGCATAATTTCAGTGGTGGAGACAGGAGACTCCGACATGAACTATGCATCTCAGGTGGTGAATTCAAAACAAGTTAATGCCAGGGGCGCCCAGGGGCGTCTGTATCCTGTGAGCCACCATTGCCCAGCGTCAGGACGGGTGGTGGGCACAGGAGAGATGACACTGCCTGAGCCCTCCTTAAGAAGGCCGGGGAACCAGCGAATGGACAGGCCCCGGGGAGGGGCTGGTAAGGAGGCCTGGCTGGCACTGCATCCCAGCTCTGCCACTTGTTAGAATCCAGCAAGCTAACAGATGAGGTGTTTGGAAAACTACCAAGCGCTCTCTGAATGTTTGGACTTATTACATATTAACAAAGAGGCTGCCTTTGGCTTTCCTTGCGTCTCAGAGACAGCACAGGCTTTCGAACTGGGCTGACCTACATTCTGTCCTCGGTCCTCTTTAGCTCCTGGAACTTGGACAAGTCATGAAACTTCCCTGGTGGAGAAAGGCCTCCCAGCTCGGACTCAGTCACAGCCCTAATAGTCTCCACAAGGCCTATATATGACCCAGAACCTCTTCCTCCCTCCCGCTTGCTGGCTCTGCTCCAACTGGCCGCCTCACTACATTCTCTCAACATACAAAACATGCTCTGGCCTCAGGGCCTTTGCACTTGCAAGTTTTCTCTCCCTTTCTCCAGGTATCTGCAACATTGCCTCCTTGCCCCTTGGATCTCTGCCCAAATGATGCCAATTAGGGTGATGACCATCCAGTTCAAAACATTAACTCCTATCCTTGATTTTTCTCTGTGAGATACATTACCACCCAACATGCTCTGCGTGGTTTATAACCTGCCTCCCCCATTAGAATTTAAGATGAGGACAGGGACTTTATTTTTTTCTTTTTAATTAAAAGTAAATATTTGTTTTTTATGGGTTTTGCTTTTTTACCCACTTCCTTTCTTTCATGCCTAGCAACACCTGGTTGGCTCACCAGGTGAAAAAAAGAACGAATCTTCTGTGCATGAAATCCTACAACAGGCCTGATACACAGAAGGCATTGTGTTAGACTCTTAGAGCTGCTGCTGTAACAAATTACCACAAAGTTGGTGGTTAGAACAGAAACTTATTCTCACAGTTTTGAAGGCTGAAAATCCAAAATCAAGGTACCAGCTCTGGTGGAGAGCGCGTCCCCGCCCCTTGCAGCTTCTGGTGGCTCCAGGTGTCCCTTAGCTTGTGGCTGCCTTTCTCTAATTTCTACCTTTCTGTGGCCCCCTTCCTTCCCGTGTGTCTCTGAGCCTAAGGACGCTTGTCATTGACTTAAGGGCCACTTGGATAATTCAGGATAAGTCATCTTGAGATACTTAACTCACATCTGTGAAGACCTTTTTCCAAACATCAGTGATAGGTTCCAGGGGTTAGGACATGGGCGTATCTTTTCGGGGACCAGCATTCGGTAACTACTGAATGAACTACCAGCATTCATATCAATAGAAAGCAAGGACACAGAAGAGTTTATGAATTAAAAGTGTTGGGGGGGGATAACAGCATCTCATTTAGTCCTGCTGCTGCTGCTGCTAAGTTGCTTCAGTTGTGTCTGACTCTGTGTGACCCCATAGACGGCAGCCCACCAGGCTCCGCCGTCCCTAGGATTCTCCAGGCAAGAACACTGGGGTGGGTTGCCATTTCTTTGTCCACATTTAGTCCCGACTCCTCACTAAAGCTTCCCTAGTGGCTCAGAGGTTAAAGCGTCTGCCTCCAATGCGGGAGACCCAGGTTCGATCCCTGGGTTGGGAAGATCCCCTGGAGAAGGAAATGGTAACCCACTCCAGTATTCTTGCCTGGAGAATCCCATGGATGGAGAAGCCTGGTAGGCTACAGTCCACGGGGTTGCAAAGAGTCAGACACAACTGAGCAATTTCACCTTCACCTTCACCTTCATCCTTACTTACTTCATCAGTGACTCCGATGGTATAGTATCTGCCTGCAATGCAGGAGACTCAGGTCAATCCCTGGGTCAGGAAAATCCCCTGGAGAAGGGAACGGCAACACACTCCAGGATTCTTGCTCGGAGAATCCATAGACAGAGGAGCCTGGTGGGCTACAACCCCAGGCCGTGGGGTTGCAAAGAGTCAGACACGACTGAGCGACTAACACACAACATCCTCATTTACAAGCAAGGAACAGTGCACAGTGATGAACTGACCTGAGAGCAGGAGCTTCCACCCCAAGAGCCATACAGGTATCCACCCCAGGGTGACAGGCGACATCCCAGATAAGGAAGCCAGCTGACCAGTTCCAGCCACCGCTGTCCCAACACCGAGGCCATGGACCAGGCCCAGATCTGCCCAGCTGCAGACTCTAGGGATCCTCAAGTGGGCTGCACAGCAGTGAGCAACACGGCCCAATCATCCTCATTTCATCTGTCAGAGAGATGGCAGATGCTCTCTCAACAGAGGGCAGGCAGATCTTAATTTTCAGCTAAGTCTACCAGCCCAGAGGTTGCACAGTAAATTAGTGACACAATTCAGACTTGAATCCAGGTGTGATGCCTTCCAAACAGTGTCCCTTCCATGTTCTCTAGCCTCCTTATAACCAGAAGACTTAAAAGAAACCAGCCACGTACCAAGTGAGCACAAAGCCTAGCTTCAGAATTCACAACCGCCTTGTCACTGGGTGGCAGGCAGGAGCCTCACCAGCCACCCCCTCCCAAGTTCCAAGAAATTTCTTTGGAGGGGATATAGAGACCCTGCAGATCTTGATGGTATAGCTACTGCTATTTAACCTGTTGCTACCAGTCTTTTTTTTTAAAGGATATGATGCTCTATAATTAATTTGTTGGTGGTGGTGCTGGGTCTTCGTTGCTGCACAGGCTTTTCTCGAGCTGCAGTGAGTAGGGGCTGTTCTCCAGTGGCAACGCAAGGGCTTCTCATTGCAGCGGCCTCTCTTGCTGCAGAGCACAAGCTCTAGTTTGCTCGGGCTTCAGCAGTTGCGGTTCCTGGGCTCTAGAGCACAAGCTCAGTAGTTGTGGGGCATGGCCTTAGTTGCTCTGTGGCATGTGGGATCTTCCTGGACCAGGGATCACACCCACGTCTCCTGCATTGGCAGGCGGACTGCCACTGAGCCACCCGCGAAGCTCTTCTTGCTACCAGTCTTAGGGTAGGACTTTCTAAGATAAAAACACGTTTGGGAAATGAAAGACCAGTCTTCACTATCTACCATCTTTGACTTGGGCAAGCTACTTAATTAAGCCTCTTTCCTTGAGTTTCCGTGGTGGCTCAGACGGCAAAGAATCTGCTCGCAGTGCAGGAGACCTGGGTTTGACCTCTGGGTTGAGAAGACTCCCTGAAGGGCATGGCAACCCACCAGTATTCTGGCCTGGAAAATCCCTATGGACAAAGGAGCCTCATCAGTAAGTTCAGGATTCCACATCTTTGGAGTGAGATAATGCATAAATGGTGTGCAGACCATTCTGAGGGCTTACCCCTGAATACAAGATTTCTACAGATCCAGGAACACTTGATCTTTGTTGTGTAGGTTAGGTGAGCTACCTAAGACAACTTCTATGAGGTTTTCAACTATCACAGATCTATATGATCTGTGCTTTAACTGTTAGAAAAGATAAGGTTAGAAATCGGCTCTGATAATAGTGTAGGCTGCTAGGTTCTGAGGTGAAGATGCCATCTCAAAGAAGTCTCCAAGATGGCAAATCCCATATGGTCGTTTACAGGAGGGATGTGAAAAGCAGACACAGCTTCGTAGTGACTGGCTGTGATGGTTCTGGCAGAGAAGCAGTAGTTTCAAACTTACTGCGGGTGGGAGAAGCTGCCTACTGCAGAAGTTTGTTGTTGTTTTTTAACATAAGTTTTCAGTGTGAAGAATCACAAGACCTTAGCAGCATAACACAGTAGAATTTGCAGCCATCTTATAGAAAAACCCAAACAAACTTTTGCTCAACCCAATATAACTGCATGACCTTAAGTCACTTAACTCCCCAGGTCTGTTTCAACAAAATGGGGCCCCTACTACCAACCCCGAGCTGTACAGTACAGGAAGTGTACCTGGACGCCTCAGCACAGTCCTGGCAGTAGGTGTTCAGTAGTTCCTTCCAAAACCCCAGCACTTGCACAAATATGCATGCAAATTTTGGCAGGTCGTTAATGCTCACAGGATTCTTTTGAGATGCAGATAAGACACTAAATATGAAACTGTCCTGTATATTGTATAATGCTTTATGAATACAGGAATTAAGTAATTCAATTTAAACATCAATTTAATGCATCAGGAAATAGTATCTCATGACACATGGGAAATTACATATGGTATTCTTGTTCACAGACACTCCCCAACAAGAAGAAGACAAATCTGACTCCAAAGAAGATCCTTTATTAAGAACAACTTAAAACATTTCAGTCCTTGATTCAAAAAACTTCAACTCAGGTGACTGGCCAATGGCTGAGCTGGGTAAAGGCTTCATGTGGCAGAACACCCCCTACAATGACATCAAAATAAGCTCCTACTCTGAGCAGTGTCAAGTGTGAATATACTCAGGGTCTCTGTCCCATCTTTTTCAGGGTTCGGTTAAGCTGGAAGGGAAGGAAAAGCAAAGTCAGATATTGGCTTTTTCACCAAACCTTTTACTATGGTGTACATGATCACCAGGCCACACCGCCGAGCCACCCCTCTGACGTAGACACGTCACAGCGTCTACTATCACGGCATCACTACTAACACGGTGTCTACTATCACAGTGTTGGGTCCTCCACCCGACACTCTCATAGTGCCCACAGTTCATGCAGCTTGTTCTATCTGCCTTTCACACTGAACACACACCTTATACTGCTCTAATCATTTTATAGACAGGAAAGGGCCTCAGGGTGGCTAGACTTGCCAGGACTGTTACTGTCCTGCAGGAGACCAGTAGCGTGGCCCACAGCACAGCAGTGACCTCTGCTGGAGGACTCAAAGCACCAGCACGCTGTGGCTCTAGCTATGGGCACAAAGAGTGACCCACAAGGCCTCTCTGAGGGCAGGGCGTGGAATGCACCAGGTCTGTCAAAACAGAGCTTCAAGGTATCTGCCTGCAAAGACTGGCCAGACCTGTCTAAGTTGAAGAGTAACTAACTGCCAGATGGGGAGGGACGGGTAAGAGCAGGCAGTGAACCCACCCATATTAGGAAATAACAGGGCAGGCGAGAGCCGGCCACCCGCAGAGAGAGATCTTGGGAAGAGATGCTCCAAAGAAGGCTGACGAAGCAACTCCTACAGGCCCAGCCCCATCCCCCCGGACCCCAGGGAGCCAGCCAGTCTAGCTCAGAAACTTCAAAGGCCAATTTCAGGCTTTCTTGAAAATAGAAATGAGAAATAAAACACTTAAAAACTCCCCACTCCATTTCCAACTCCTGTCTCCAGCCCCCACACCACTCTCCACACCTCTCACCTCTTCAAATTTGTGAATCTGCCGAATGAAGAAATCCCCATAGCGCCGGGCGACCTTGGTGTCTGCGATGTGGATCATGTCCTGTGGGAAAAGCAACCACAGAGGCGCAGTGAGGAGGAGCCACTGACGGACTCTGCAGATACCAGTGGTGCTAAGTGCCAGATAAACCCCTATCTACGGGGGAGCATTAACAGCTAGGCGCCGCTCTTTATAGATGCTGAGTTTTACTTCACGTTAACTCATTTATTTTCTGGTCTTTTTAATGAACATGAATCTGTTGGCAATAGTAACATTTAAAACACAGCATTTTATTCTCATATACTGTTTATAAGTTCCAAATTAGTTTAGATTTTAAATGTTTTTTAGCTCAAAATATTTTGTTGAGCACTGTTTATTTATAAATTCCTACAAAATCTAGGTTAGGACTCAAGAACTTCCTGAATCTCTTGATTTTTTTCAAGTCAAGAATGGGAAAAAAAAAAAAGAACTTGCTAACTCTTGGAAGAAGACAATCCAGAGATGGCTGGGACTGGTTCGTCTGCTCACTAAAAGGAATGTAGCAGGTGACTGATATGGCCCAAGAGTGTCAGGCACTGGGAATAAATTCAAAGAGAATTTTAGGTAGCTGATGCAACACTGCAGGGGGTAGGCGGTTTTTTTTTAAAAACATGACTTGGGAACTAAGATCCATCAAGCTGCATGGCAAAAAGCACAAACAAAAAAACCCCAAAATTTCCCACCACCACCACCACCAACAAAAAACAAAACCCACACAACTTAAAACTTTCACTACTGACACATCTCTACTTTTGGTGCTTCTGTTCATGGCAGGGATAACCAAGAACTGAACACCAATCCTCCCAAAAGCCATGAAGTCTAAAATGAGAGGATCTGGTTTAGCAAGGTTAAGTTTCCAAAAGCAAAGTACCCAAACTGTCCAAGCAATTCTAGAACTAGGTACATAAACCCATGAGAACAGGTTCACAAAAATTCATAGCAGTGTTACCCATAATGACCAAAATGTGAAAACAGCTCAACTGTCCACCAACTAATGAATGGATAACCAAAGTGTGGTGTGTCCAAAACGCGAGATGCTATTCAGCCATAAAAAGGAATAAAGCACTGATATCCGCTACAACCTGGATGAAATTTGAAAAGATGCTCAATAAAAGAATCTAAACACAAAAATCCACACATTTCATGATTCTAGTTTTCAGACAATATTAAGAAGAGACCAATCCAGAGGCAGAAAGAAAGCAAATTACTGATCTGCCAGGGGTTGTGGGGGCAGGGGAACTGGGAACGCTGCTAATGGACAGGGATTCCTTTTCGGGATGTCAGAAATGTGGAATTAGAACAGAGATGGCTGCCCAACATGGTGAATATACTAATTAATCATGGAATTTTACCCAGTAAAGTTTGTTATTAATTTTAGCTTTAAAAAGTGCCAGCAAAAAGTAATATGTTTAGACCAACACACTTTCTTCCCTTTTTCACCCCTCAAGCCCCGCCTTAGCTGTGCTAAGCTGATTTTCTGCCTTTTATAAGGATGAGTATCACAATATCCACAAAGGTGAATGGGTCAAACGACATATTAGTTTTCTGAACATGATTACTTTTTTAATCTGATAGTTTCAAAGTAAGTTTTGTGTTGATTGGTTATTTTTGTTGGAACATGGGTCTAAGAGTTAATTTTAAAAAGCAGTTGTTATATTCACAGATATAGAAAACAGACTTGTGGCTGCCAAGGGAGAAGGGGGAATGGGAGGGATGGATGGGGAGTTTGGAATTAGCAGATGTAAACTATTATATCCAGGATGGATAAACAACAAGGTCCTACTGGGCAGCACGGGGAACTATATTCAACATTCCGCGATAAACCATAATGGAAAAGAATATGAAAAACAATATATACATATGCGTAACTGAATCACTCTGCTGTACAGCACAGATTAACACAACATCACAACACTGGAAATCAACTATACTTAAATACATTATACTTTCTGAAAGCAACCAAAAACGTAGAATATTTTTTAAAAAATTGCCTCATAGCAGCAAAGAGCTGACAAGAGAATTAAGAATCATTTAAGAGAAAACAAACCATTCTGCGAGCAAAACACAGAAGCCTCTTCTGCACTGAGGAGATTTGCTAATCCTAGAAAACCTGGGCAGAAGGCCAGTCTAACAGAAGACCATCCTTGTAATGCTGAGATCCTAAAGAGCTGCATCCTCAGCTACAGGTGATCCAGAAGTGAACTGCCATCCCACTCCTGACACCAAGCAAAGCCTGCCAAGGGTGGGGGAAGACGCGTAAGAGAGACTCCTCTCGGAGACATATTCTTCTGACAGTCTGCCGCCTGGCCTCGCCACCCAGGTGCTCCCAGGAGCCTCAGTCTGCTGAGCTCAGTCTGCGCTGGTCCCAGACCAAGAATATTCCCAGGCACCTTGTGGAGGCAAAAACAAATTCCCTTCACAGGAACAGATGTTCATCCTTGGCTTCAAAGAATATCAACAAATATTTTTTCAAGGACAATGAATCATATGTAGTAAAAAAGAATAATAATAATAACCAAGCACATATGGAAACACTGCACCATTAATTTTTTTTTTCTTTTAAAGGAGAAAGCTAGAAACAGAGCTGGAGAGATAGATGAACAGGTACAGAGTGTTTTTAATCAAAAGTATCCAGAATAGAGCAGACAAAAAGATGGAAGAAAGGTTTAAGAGACATGAAGGATAGAGGTCTAACACAGATTAAAGAATTCCAGAAGGAGAATTGAACAGAAATAATACCTAAGACTTACTGGCTAAGAATATTCCAGAAGAGATGAAAGATACTGATCCACTAACTTTTAACAGATTCTTTAAGTCTTTATCAGGTTTCCAAGCATGTCTGAATACATTTCCTTGGGAGTTCCCTGGTGGTGGCATAGTGGTTAGGATTCTGGGTTTTCACTGTCATGACCCAGGTTCAATCCCTGGTTAGAGAACTGAGATACCACGAGCCCAAAAAGAAAAGAGGAGGGGAAAAAAGAAGGTTTCATTCATTTTTGAGTATTATGTACATGGTGCAAACAAACAGGGGGAAGGTGATAGTTCATACAAAGAACAATTTGAGAAGTCCAGCATATTTTAAGTCTGGAAAAACTCACTTAAAACAAAAACTTAGGAAAAAAACAAAACTCACAAGTGCATTAAAATGTTCAGCTTGAAGGTAAACTCTAACAGAGAGGGATGACCCTGGTGTCCAGTGGTTAACAATGTGCCTTGCAGGGCCGGGCACACTGGTCTGGGAATCAAGATCCCGCAACCCGCAAAGCAGCTGGGCCCACACACAACTACTGAGCCTGTGTGCTCCAGAGCGCCCCACACCACAGCTAGAAAGAAGCCCACGAGCCACAACAAAAGATCCTACATGACGCAAGGAAGGTCCTACGGTCTGCAACTAAGACCTGCAGTAGCCAAATAAATTAATAAATATTAAAAAACAAACACTAACAATATTCCTCAAGCTGCCTTTCTCTATGCACTATATTGCTTGTGCATCTTTCCAGAAATGACTCTGCATATACAAGCATATATATCATTAAAAAAAAAAAAAAAAACTTAAATGGACGATCGACAGCCACTCTATAAAAAATCATATGTGTACCATTCAACTGCCAAAACCAGCAGAAGAATGGAAACACTGCAGTCAATAATTGCAGTAGATGTTAGACCACCACAGAACAGGCAAGACTGAACTACTGCTACACATGACAATGCTGGTGATTTCTCTCAAATATAATGTTGAGCCAAAGAAGCCAGACAGAAAAGAGCACATCCTGCGTAATTCCCTTAAAAGATGTTCAAAGTCAGCTCGCGCCAAGCTAGGGTGGTACAAGTCAGGACAGTGGCTTCCTATCCAGTAAGGTACTTCCAACAGTCTACAAAGCAGCGTCCCCCTTTCTTCTCCCCACCATCTCCCCCAGCCTCCTCTCTGCCCTCCAGCCGCACCGCAGGTGTCTGGGCTCTGGCCACAGGGCTTGTGCTCTAATTGCTCCCTCTGCCTGGAATGCTCTTCCTCCAGGTATCTCCTTGCTCATTTCTGCACCTCCTTCAAGGCTCAGCTGCAAATTCACTTTCCCAACAAAGTCTATCCTGATCCTCTTACTGAATACTGCAACCTGTGGCTTCTGCTACCACCAATCTGACTTACTCCACAGCCAAGTGGCAACACCTAAACTATAACATGGTTTGCTTAATGATAATGTTTACCACCTACTTAACACTAGAATACCAGCACAAGGGCAGAAATCTTTGTTGATTTTGTTCAACATGTCCCAGATGCATAGAACAGTGAGCAGCATCCTGAGAACCTAGCCTGGTGGGGTGGGGCGGGGGGCCAGCCATACCTTATCGATGTAGAAGTCAACCTCGGAGGCTGACTGAAATTCTCCATCTAGGGCGGAGATACCACTGGTCCACACCAGGTTCTTCATTTTGTGTTTGAAGACAAGAAGCTGGATCCGGAACTCCTGCTCGGTGAGGTCCAGGAAGCCGGCCAGCTTGGCCACGGGCATGGTGGTGTAGAGCTTGAGGAAGCTGCGGATGGTCGAGAGCTGGGCCTGCTGCTGCACCTCATCAGAAAACACCTTCAGCTGCTGCAGGAAGGGCTCCTTGTGGTAATTGGGGTGCACGTTGTCATAGTTGGGCACTACTGGCGACAGGAATTTGGGGCAGGAGTAGCTGAAAAGTTCCTCGTAGACCTGCGGGTCACCTTTCTGCATGCGCAGCATCTTGTCCCCGTATTTCTCACGCAGCTGGAGGTGAATGCTCTCGTCGATACGCATGGGGTACATAGTGAGGGCGATGGCCAGCAGCGCGTGCATCTGCTCATTCTGCTTGTTGATCTGGGGGTAGGGGGAGAGACTGCTGCAGGGTCCCATGAAAAGGACCCTGTACCCTCCCAAACGCTCTCTGTTCAGATCTCCTGACTTCTCCCTTTGTCTTACACCCAGCAGCTGAGTTTCCCAATGACTCTCCCAATCCTCCCTCTAGCTTCACCGAACTTCTGCTTTGGTTCCAGGTCCTCCCTGTCTCCTGGATTCTTTACTGGTACCCCTGTCTCTGTCTCACAGTCCACCCTATGTACCGAGGCAGGTCAATCCTCCTACACCAATTATAATCAAGTCACCTAGAAATATTTTTTTTGAAAAATATTTTAATTGTTTCTTATAATATCTAGAAATCTTTGATGGTACTTAACGCCTGTAGAATACAGATTAAATACTTTAGCTAACTAGTAAAGGTTATCGCAAAATCTAACACCCCAGTCTGGTTACTCTTCTGCCTTTCAGTCCAACTGGTTTTCTGTGCTGCTACCTGGTCACACTTCCAAGTCTCAACACCTCTGCTTTATTTAGAAACCTCCCCCCAATTCTGGCTTCCCAGGTGGCTCAGCGTCAAGATTCTGCCTGCCGACGTGGGTTTGATCCCTGGATCGGGAAGATCCTCTGGAGAAGGAAATGGCACCCCACTCCAGTACTCTCGCCTGGAAAATCCCACGGACAAAGGAGCCTGGGGGGCTACAGTCCATGGGGTCTCAAAAAGTCGGCCATGACTGAGTGGCTGAGCACACACGCTTGTGTTTCAATCACTCACATCATCATTCCAATCCTAGGCCTGTTTTGGATCCATCATCCTCCAGGCAAACTGCTTGAGTGCAGTACCCATATCTGACTGATTTTAAGTACCCACAGCCCAGTGAACACCCTAGGTACTATTGGGGGATAAAGGTAAAAGAAAAGACACCACTGTCCTGATCATCAAGGTGTTAATGATCCAAAGTAATGTGTGTAACAAAAGAAACTCAGCATAGGCTAGCCATTAAGAAATCATCCTATTGAAAAAGCAGGCAAAATAGCAAAATTTTGGTTTACCCAAAAACTGTTGGCACTGGTGTGTCAGTTAGTCAGAGGCTTCCTTACCATCTCATATTTGTATGTGGTCCTCTGGAACATGCTCTTGGTCCTCTGGATGTAGAGGAGGATGTTGGCAAAGACCCGGATGGCATCCTGGTAGCGACGCATCATCAAATATGCAAAACCGACATAATAGTATGTGGTAACCTGGCACTCGGGCACACGGGAATACATGCTCTGTGGAAGGAGGCAGAAGCAGCATCCGTGAGTCTTAAGACCAACTCATCCCAGCTAGGATGTAAAAATTGGCAGGGCCTAGTGTTAACCAAAGCAGAAGCATCAAGAGATCCCTGCAGAGTCCCTGAACTACGCAAAGGAAGCCCTGGCTCTGGAGTTGGAGGCTCCGAGTAGATTGTACCACTAACTGATTATGTGACCTGAAAACTCCATTTCCTTGGCTGTAAGAGAAAAAGACTGGACCAGGTGACCCTAAAATTTCTTCCAACTCTAAAATCCTCTACACCTCACTTGTACATTCTTTCTTGCTTTTCCAAATAAGCCCTATAAAGGAACAGACTGATAAGATACACACATCAAACAAAAAAGGTATCATGTTTCTATGGTGAGGCAAACAACCACTACTAACATACCTTATCTCTCCCACCTCAGAACTTTTTAAGTATTTTGTTAATTCTTTGGTGAAAGCTGAAAGGTAAAAATCTGCCTAATCATTCTGATTTGAAAAGAGTATCAATAGGAATGGTGAATATCCAAGGCATTATTAACCATCAAAGAGAAAACCACCCTGTCCAGATTCAGGTTCTCTCTGCAGTAGTTTTCCAATTCTTGTCTCAACGTTCCCTGCGGAGGATTCCTCATTTTTTTCCCTTGAAATCTGTCCTAATAGATCAGATGTTCCCTGCAAATGTGGGCCTGAAGAAACAGGGAATTACCTTCTTGTTCAGTTCGATGTTCTCTAGCACCTTGATGGCCTGATAGTAATCCCCCAACAGGGAGTGCAGTCGCAGAAGGCCCACTAGGCTGAAGTAGCCGAGCATCTTGTAGAGGGAATGCCGTCCGTACTCCCCGGCCACACTCTCTGGGTCACCTGAGAGACAGACAGACAGTGTACACTTCAGGAGAGGCTGGGAACAAGGGCAGGCCTGAACCTTCAATGTCACTCAGTAAACTCTTAACCTACTGCCAGTCTCCAAAGCTTTCTGCAAAAGGAAATAACTCTGCCTTTGAATGAACAGGAAGAAGAAGCACGCCTGCCTTATGCTAATCAGTTATTCACCAGTTATGTCACCTGGTGGGGGGGCGCGGTGGTGCCAGTCCCCTCACACACCTGAGAACACAAAAGGACCCCTCTCATCAATAAGAGCTTCTCACTAAGGCCCCTCCTTTCAGGATGTCCACGAGATCAAAGCTATCTTCCTAATAACACTAAGATACCACATACCTTTCTCACTGAGTTGACATTTGCACTGATGGTGCAGAAACAATGTGGGTAAAACCACCGACAACTTAGCATCAATCAGACAGTGGCACCGAACTCTACTGCTGCTGCTGCTGCTGCTAAGTCGCTTCAGTCGTGTCCGACTCTGTGCGACCCCACAGCTGGCAGCCCACTGGGCTCCGCCATCCCTGGGATTCTCCAGGCAAGAGTACTGGAGTGGGTTGCCATTTCCTTCTCCAGTGCATGAAAGTGAAAAGTGAAAGTGAAGTCGCTCAGTCATGTCTGACTCAGCGACCCCAGGGACTGCAGCCCACCAGGCTCCTCCGTCCATGGGAGTTTCCAGGCAAGAGTGCTGGAGTGGGGGGCCATCGCCTTCTCCGACCAAACTCTACTATCATCACTGTATTCTTACCACCGCTCACTTGCAATCAAAACCAGCCGCTCTTTTCCCACAAAACCCCATTGTTACTTAAAAGAATAACATATACAAACTATGACTATTCAGACATGGGTATTTAGCAGACATTTTCTCAAAAATGAGTGCAGTGAACTTGTTAAGATATCAATGAACCTATTTATTAACTTTTAAGTAAAGATTAGAATTTCATAAAACTTCTATCTGCTACTATGAACAACGGCTTCCCAAAATAAGGACTTATCTGATGAAGTTGATGGTCAAAGTAACAGAGGTGGTTTCAAAAAACTGTATAATAAAATGTGTCAACTTTCAGAAAACCTTCAGTTCAGTTCAGTTGCTCAGTCTTGTTAGCTCATTTTACAAAATCATGCATGGATTAAAAAAATTCACTCAGGCTGCAGGAGAGACTAGCAAACCTTAACAAAGTAAAAGTTTACTGATATAAAGTTTCAGATTCCACACTGCAACTAACCTATAGAAACTACCATGGTCAAGTTCTGGTGTAAAATCAGAGAAGAGCTGGGCTATGCGAAAAGGCTGTTAAACAAAGTTTTTCCTCCCTGTCCCAGTTAAATAGCTGTGTGAGGCCAGAGTCCCCTCAGATACATCAACCAGAGCAGTGTCTTGCCACAAACTGAGGGAAGAGGCAGAAGACTCCTCCAGCACTCTTCCACAAAGCCACATTTAAAGAGGTTTGCAAAACCACCACTCTTCTCACTGGAACAAAATGCTTATAGAGATAAACTTTGGGATTCTTAATCTTTAGAGTGTCAAGTGGTCCTCACACCAAAATGTTTGAGAACTGCTTATCTAAACAAAGGCCCTGGAGAGGCAGCAGCAGAAGTGTTTACAAACGCAGCTCTTAGGAAGAACTGGTTCATTCTGTCAGCCAACAGATGGCCAAGCCCAGCAGCCTCCAAATCAGCACTCAGCTCCTATTCACCCCCAGACACCAGAGAAGCAGCCCGTCACCCGAGAGACGCGGCTCCTCCTACCCACGCCACTATGCCTGAGGAACCGAGGGCGGGCAGCGCTCACCTCCGCTCGTGTACACCTCCAGCTGCCGGTTGATGTTGGACTTGTCCACTAGGGAGTGAAGGACATTGAGGACGCTGTGGACATTCCAGATTTTGGGATTGGAGCGAAGGAAGTCAATCTCTTCCTCTGACTTCTTGGCGGTCTTACAGCGGTACTGACTAAACGACTGGAACTGTTGAGGAAAAGGGAAAGATGTGGCAGGGGCCTCAAACCCAGAGGGACAGCACAGCGCTACTGCCACCACTTCTTCCGCGACAGCAACCTGCGCACTCACTGCTGGTTCTGGGAAAGCCGTCTGTGACTAAGCTGTGGATTTTGTTCATTACTATATTACTTATTCCACAGCGAAGTAAGTATCTCTAAAATGACAAGTAGTGGGAAAAAGAAAACATTCAATTTGGAGTCAAACACAGCCTAGTTACTCAATGTCTCTGGACATCACAGTGCTGGCCGCTAGAAGCTAAGTTCTAGATGACCTAAGATTACTCTTCAACTTCAAAACATCATCTTCCTCTAAGAAGGCATAGGAGAAAATGTTTCTAAATTTACAATAAACAAAGAATAGTATGCAGAACGTAGAAGGAATTCTCATTAAGCCAAAAAGAGGAAAATCATCCAACAGAAAAACAGGCAAAGAATACTGATAATTACTTTGAACAGGCTTGGTCAATTAGTAGAGAAAATGCTAAATCTTTTCAGAGAAACATAAATTAAAATGATTACCATTTCTTTCCCATCAAATTGACAAAAATTAGACCAATAACATCCAATATAGAAAACTTGCTTTCTAATGCTGATAGTAGTAGTATAATTTGACACAGCCTTTTGAGGGTAGTAATTACTATATATTAAAATTCAAAGTGACAAAAATGTTTTATTTCTTGATTGTGGTTGTGTATATATTCGTCAGATCTCAACTATATTCTTAAAATTGGTATATTTTATTGCATGTAATTTATGACTCTATAAATCTGATTTAAAACAATTTAAGAAGCAAATATCCTTCAACCAACAACTCTACTTCCAGTCATCTCCAGAAACAGACATATGTATAGCACACAGACCAGAAGAGGGGTACATCATGTGGATGGCACAAAAGAATAAGGCAGGCCTTTATACACTGATTGTCTTTGCAGATACTAATTGACATCTCTGCAAAGGCAAGGCAGGAAGATACTTTCACTTAATCTGCAGTTAAAAAAAAAAGTTGGTAACAACAAATTCATATATTACTATATCAATACAAATAAATGAAAGTGGTGGGGAATAAAGAGAAAAAAAAACACTTCTTTTTAAAAGGTACAAGCGGTGGGGAGGAGCCACTCACCCCACGAGGTATATAGCTGGCATTTTCTTAAGCGGCTTATAGCACTCTCACTTCTCACAAAGACTGGCCGGAGGAATCACAACTAGCCCATAGCGGGAGTCTTTGTTAGAAGTGAGAGCATTTAAACCCGTTAATAGAGCACCAGTTAAGCCCAGGGAATTAGGATTATCTTTAGTCGGATATGTCCAACCTAGATAGCATTTTCAAAAGCAGAGACATTACTTTGCCGACTAAGGTCCGTCTAGTCAAGGCTATGGTTTTTCCTGTGGTCATGTATGGATGTGAGAGTTGGACTGTGAAGAAGGCTGATCGCCGAAGAATTGATGCTTTTGAAGTGTGGTGTTGGAGAAGACTCTTGAGAGTCCCTTGGACTGCAAGAAGATCCAACCAGTCCATTCTGAAGGAGATCAACCCTGGGATTTCTTTGGAAGGAATGATGCTAAAGCTGAAACTCCAGTACTTTGGCCACCTCATGCGAAGAGTTGACTCATTGGAAAAGACTCTGATGCTGGGAGGGATTGGGGGCAGGAGGAGAAGGGGACGACCGAGGATGAGATGGCTGGATGGCATCACTGACTCGATGGATGTGAGTCTGAGTGAACTCCGAGAGATGGTGATGAACAGGGAGGCCTGGCGTGCTGCGATTCATGGGGTCGCAAAGAGTCGGACACGACTGAGCGACTGAACTGAACTTAGTCGGATGAAGAACCTTAGCACTGACTCTGACTTACTGTGAGCCAACAGGATGGCCAACCTTCTAAAACTGTGCCAAGTAACAAGCCAAGGGACGGACTTCCCATGTGGTCCAGTGGCTAAGACTCCATGCTCCCAAAGCAGGGGGCCTGGATTTGATCCTTGGTCAGAGAACTAGATCCCACATGCCTCAACTAAGAGTTTGCATGCCACAGTGAAGATCCCACGAACTGCAACTAACAGCAGGTAAAGCCAAATAAATAAATTACAAACAGCTACAACAAAACAAGCCAAGGAGCCAGAGAAGGCAAATAGGGCCGGTGTGCTTTGTGGCCTTCACTGGCCACAGGCACTGGAGCCTATCTTGAGCAAGAAGCCTCTTTCTCAGCGGGCCCTAGGAAGGTTTCCTCAGCTCTCCGATCACAACACGTCAGCACTTTGCATTTAGAGTCTCTTTGATCCATGGAGTTCAAATAAGAGCTTTATTAACAAACCAATTTTTCCTGAAATACCCAGTAAGAGCTATGTTATCTCAGTAAAACACAAGAAAAAAATTTTTCCCCAAGTTCAACTTCCTTTTTTAGTAGCAACAGTACTCTTAGGTAATATTTCCCCTTTGATAAAAACGTCCTGTTTTACTCTAATCCAGAATATACTCACATCACCACCACCACAATCAAGATATAAAAACTTCCTGACCCGTAGGTGATGCAAGTGAGGCTCAGAAAGCTGAAAAAACATGTCACCACTACAGAGCCACCAGCTGGCCACACCTCGCAAGACCTCACTTCTAGCTGACTCCAAAGCCTAGGAAACCTGTATTCTTCCTATCAGACAACCTCTCAAGGTCAGGCAAGAAAGTGTTAGAAGTCTGGAGCTCAACTCTCCTGACTTCTAAGTTCAGAATGGAGCTCTCAGACCTCACTGAATTCTTCAGAAAACCACAACATAGAGTTCAGTGTGACAGGGTTATTTCTCACTATGCTGGGATGGTTTTATATTATGTATCTTTTTCTGTGTGTGTGTGTAGCAGAGTTTTATTAAAGTGAAAAAGGACAGAAAAAGCTTCTGACACAGACATCAGAAGGGGGACGGAGAGTGCCCCTATATCTTTTTAATAACACAAACAACGGTTAACAGCTGTTCTTTGTTTGGACCACTTATTGAATATTTCAAATTAAGCCAAGGCTGACCAGCTACCTGGTAAATGAACTCATCGATGATGTCCCAGAGCCACTGGTTGGGGAGTTCAAGGGGAGCAGGACCATCAGCATCTGTGCAGAAGACCACAGAAAAGTCAGACTCAAGTCAATGACTACGCCCATTCAGCAAGGTTGCAGAACGCAATTTTTAATTTCTCTCTTAAAAGGACTATGAATCTCAAGACCTCCCCTCTTCCCACCTGCATGTTAAAATCCTGTTAAAAAGAGAGGAAGACAAATATTAGGTTTCATCATAACCTCAGACTCACTAAGAATGTAGTTGAAGAGATTGCAGTAGTTGTAATACGATTCAAACCTCTGCTCCAAGGAGGGTCCTCCCTGTAAAGAAAGCAGAAATCGGGAAGACACATTTAACCTGATGGACTTCACTCACGGCCTCCCACTGACAGCTAAAGACAAATACAGCTGGCCTTTGAAAACATGCGGGTCAGGGGTGCCAACTCTCCGCCCAAACATCTATGTATAACAGAGTCGGCCCTCCATACACTTGGTTTTTCCATTATCTGCAGAGTTAACTCTGTAGTATATTTACTGAAAATATCTGCATGTAAGTGGACCCACACAGTTCCAACTTGTGTTGTTCAAGGGTCAAACATACATGAGAAGTGATGTCTGCTCCCCCCTTCTTAGCATGTAAAGAGCACTCCAGTGATAGGGAAGACAGTAAGTGCTACAGCAGTTCAAAGCGATCCTGAGTATCTGACCCTAAGGGTCAAATTTTATGTCAAAAACCTTAACTGACCTTTAGACACCAGGCATGCACATCTGGCAAGCAGAGGAGCAAGGGGAAGGTGCTTCAGGAAAAACAGGACTAACAGAGGCAAAGAGATAAAACTGTGTATGGTGCTTGAGGGCTGGGGGGTAAGGCAGACGGTGCTACACTGGGCTTCACTGGGCCAGAAATGCAGAGGTCTTTTAGGGCCAAACAAGAATTATGCCAGGGGCTCAGCAAATCCACCATCACCTGTTTCAATAAATAAAAAGCTCAACTGGAACACAGCTATGTATCCTCACTGTCCATGGCTACTACAGAGGTGAACAGATTCTGAAAGAGGCCCAGAATACTTACTAACTGCCTCTGTACATAGAAGGCTGCTGACCCCTGAGCTAGACTTCATACTGTTGGTAAACGAGAACCACTGAAGATGTCTGAGCTGGGGAACAACATGACGAACGCTCTATTTTTGATGGACTAGAAAGAACACTGCCTTGGAGTCTCACTCCCACAGCTTACTAACCATGGGGTCTGACAAGGTGTTCAATCTCTCTGAAAAATGAGATTATGAAGGTAAGGTGCCTAATACAGTAAATGCTCTTCCAGTGAAACCACCACCTACCCAAGCCCAGTCAAGGAGAACTATTAGAGGCGGAGAAATTAAACTAGCAATTGTGTTCCAGGGACAAAAATGGCATAGAGTTTAAAAACTGCCGGCAACATTTAGATACTCACACTGACTTTGGCATATATGTGCCTGTAGTATAATTCTTTGTACAAAATCAGGAAGACAGCATCTGAAAGAGATGGCAGAGGGGTGCTTTAGGAACCCACTGAACAACTAGTCAGTTTTAGCCCTTGGTGGGAAGTAACAGGGTAAATATGATTTCAGAGATTAAACAACATCAAACATCTAACACTCATACTCCAAGAATACATGCAACAACAAAATTCATTTCCCATTTTACTCTTTCAAATTCATCTTAACCTCACTCAGGCCCATATCCCTTCACCGTTTAGTTATTGCTGCCATCCAGTTGCTTAACCAGGACATAATAATAGCTCCAAGGAAGATAACATGACATTTAACTATTGAAATTGCACGTGCAAGGGGATCTTTGACTTAGACATCCTATTTTAAGGAATTTATCCTATTGATATGATACAACCATAAAAAAGAAAGATGTGGGGAAGCTCTTCAGATACTGATGCTGTGCAGAGTTCACATACAAGTCTGAGACTATTATCCTTAGGCCTGCTAGTAAAGCTGCTCCTTGACCAGCATCTGGAACCCTGATAGGGTTGGTGTCCTTAAACTGTTTGTGCAAATAACATGTTTTATACTGAATACCTGCTTTCCTTCTAGGAGTCTGGAATTTCAGTACATGTTGCGTTTGTAATGAGCTGCTGTGGTAGACAACTATGGTCACACATGGTATCACAACTCCTTGCTCAAGGAATGAAGTACAATCCATGTGATTCCACTGGAGAGGACTGTTAGAATCTCAAACTAAGGTTCTCTCAAACTGATACTCAGATACAACACAATCTCTATCAAAATCCAAGCTGATCCCAAAACTGACATGCTAATCCTAAAATTAATATGGAAATTCAAGGGACACAGAAGACCCAAAGCCATTTTGAAAAACAACGAAGTCAGAGGACTTATACCTCCCCATTTCAAAACTGTCCAAAGCCACAGCCACAGTGTGGTTGGTACAGTCATAAAAGATCAACGGAGTCAAGTTGAGAGTCCAGAAATAAACCTCTACATTTACATGATTACTAATTTCCAAAAAGGGTGTCAAGACAATTTAATGGAAAAAAAAGTCTTTCCAAAAACTGGTACTGGAAAAACTGGGTATCCACATGCAGAAGAATGAGGTTGACTCTTCCTACTTTCAGTTCAGTTCAGTTGCTCAGTCATGTCCAACTCTGCGACCCCATGAATCGCAGCACGCCAGGCCTCCCTATCCATCACCAACTCCCGGAGTTCACTCAAACTCACATCCATCGAGTCTGTGATGCCATCCAGCCATCTCATCCTCGATCGTCCCCTTCTCCTCCTGCCCCCAATCCCTCCCAGCATCAGAGTCTTTTCCAATAAGTCATCTCTTCGTATGAGGTGGCCAAAGTACTGGAGTTTCAGCTTTACCATCAGTCCTTCCAAAGAAATCACGGGGCTGATCTCCTTGCAGTCCAAGGGACTCTCAAGAGTCTTCTCCAACACCACAGTTCAAAAGCATCCATTCTTCGGCACTCAGCTTTCTTGACAGTCCAACTTTCACATCCATACATGACCACTGGAAAAACCATAGCCTTGAGACGGACCTTTGTTGGCAAAGTAATGTCTCTGCTTTTAAATATGCTATCTAGGTTGGTCATAACTTTCCTTTCAAGGAGTAAGCGTCTTTTAATTTCATGGCTGCAATCACCATCTGCAGTGATTTTGGAGCTCCCAAAAATAAAGTCTGACACTGTTTCCACTGTTTCCCCATCTACTTCCCATGAAGTGATGGGACCAGATGCTATGATCTTCCTAATTTACACCATATGTAAAAGACTCCATCAGAAAGTGAAATGTGAGGAGGTCAGAAAGCCCACTCTGGAGCAACTGTAATGACCTCAAAAATTACACAGGGAAAAAGAAATCAGTCAAGACAAAAATCTCACTTTCAGCATTCACCACATATGAAAAATCTGTCCTCTTTTCATTTATTCAGCTTTCATTCAACAAGTTACATCTACTATGCACCAAACCCTGGGGAAATAAAATGAAGAACAAAACAGATACAGACCATTCTGAACTTTCTAATGACTTCCAGTCATAGGATCCCATCTGGCAGGACACCTACCGTTGCCAACCTGCGGAGCAATGGTTTCAGCCTCAGGCCAAGGTGTATTCTTGAAGAATCTTTCAGTCAACTTGGTCCAGCTGAAAACCAAACAGAAATACTCCATAAGTCCAAATCAGGAAGGATCTGTTTTAGAGATCTGTCACATTTTATAGATAAGTACCCAAGCTCAGTAAAGGCAAGGAGTCACAGAACCAGAGCCAGGGCCAAAGCCTCCAACTCTGTAACTTTCCTCAACCCAACTGTGCACCCCAACCTTTCATAATACAGTGAAACATTTCTTTTACATCAATTAGGCAACCACCAAGCTCTTCAAGATCATCTCCTGCCCTTGTATCATGAACTCTGGAGTTGTATTTCACTGCTTACTGTTCCCTGACTTGAGAACTACCTTTCAGACAACCCCACACACCTCCCTCAGCTTCCCCTCTTTCCACTTCTGAGAGTGCTCTTCTCCAAACATGGCAGGAATGGTATTTGTTGCAGTTTGATGCCGCAACAGCCCTAGAGCATCCAACCCAAACACTGATGCCCAAGATACTTCATGACCCTATGTCCTCCTGAAGTCTTTTCTGACTATCCAGCCCTGACTGACCTGTCTCACTTCTTAAGCCCTTTACACAAGGGCAGTGCCCTCAAAACTAGGATGCAATTAGGAACTCCCTGGTGGTCCAGTGGTTATGACTCAGCACTTTCACTGCCATGGCCTGAGTTTGATCCCTGGTCAGGGAACTAAGATTCCACAAGTCACATGGCATGAACAAAAGGGGGAGGAGGAGGACTAAGACAAAACAACTGAGAAGCAACCACTCAAGAGCTCTGTTCATCCTATTATGCACTGAGAAGTCGTACAGCACAACTGAGAAATTAGGCTCTGGTGACAGACTGTGCAGGTTCAAAACTCCGAACATCCACTATGTGACTTAATCCTTCTGTGCTTTGTTTACTCAACTATAAAATGAGGAAAACAATGGTACCTACTTCACAAGGTTGCTGTGAAGAGTACATGAGTAAATACAAGAAAAGCACTCACGACACTGTCTAATTTATACTGATCATATATGTAACTACTATTATAATTAATACTGATGGTATTATTTTAGGCCTTGTACAAGTTTTGGATATAGAGCCCAATAAAATAATGTCTGTAACCCCCAAAGAATCACAGAAAACCCTAGGGCACTCTCTTTACAGAATGATTAAATATCACCCCCTTCTACGGACTGCATTACTCAGCCAGTCTCACCCAGTAGGAGAGCATTTCAGCCAATGGCCCATACCTGTTCTCATAGATGTCCTGAATCTCATACACCTTCTGGTCAATGACATCGCTGGAGACACGACTGGCCTGTAGCTCATACACCTTCTGGTCAATTAGGTCTGAGACAGTTTTGTGGAAGTACTGGATGAAGTTTTTGATCACTTCAGGGATCACTTGATAGGTCTGCTGTTCATACTGACGTTCATAAGCCAGATCCTGCTTTGGATCTCCTAGAGATTGGATATGACAAACATTTCAAATCCATATGTATGACGTAACAAGACAGCAAGGTCACTCGTGAAACTAAACTCATGTCTATAAAACTAGGTGTAATGCCTTTTTAAATACTCTCCATGTCACTCCCAATCCCCACTGGTCTCTTTCTTCACAACATTTTCCACTACTCATTTTATTATTAAAGTAATTTATTTGCTTACTGATTCTCCCACCAGAATCTAATGTCTATGATAACAAGAACCTTATCTGTCTTGTACCCAAGTCTACCCTCAGAACTTGGGATGGTTATCGGGAAGGGGGTGGAACTGTGGTTAAGAGGAAGTAAGTAGTAGGCACTTGCTGCTGCTAAGTCGCTTCAGTCGTGTCCGACTCTGTGTGACCCCATAGACGGCAGCCCACCAGGCCCCCCTGTTCCTGGGATTCTCCAGGCAAGAACACTGGAGTGGGTTGCCACTTCCTCCTCCAATGCATGAAAGTGCAAAGTGAAAGTGAAGTCGCTCAGTCGTGTCCGACTCTTAGCGACCCCATGGACTACAGCCTACCAGGCTCGCCCGTCCATGGGATTTTCCAGGCAAGAGTACTGGAGTGGAGTGCCATCCCCTTCTCCAAGTAGACACTTAGTAATTTTTAAATAACTAACCAACTGCCATTCTCTATCAATATGACAGTGCAAGCAACTAAACTTTAATTTTCACAAGATTTTCTTCTTCAGGTAATAGTTTAAACAAGGAAAACCACAGCCAGGACAACCATCCTTCCTTTGTAAGACTTTGAGGTGGACCATGAAAAAAGCCTGGTTTAATAGGCTCTGTACCACCCTTTGGCTGAGAGCTAATAACTGACTCCAAACCTGGATCTTCAACACCTAGTTTTAAACAGGTGCCCATCAAGGCAGCTGTGAGACATTCAAAAAGGTGCCAATCCTCAGAAGCACCCAGCTAGCCAAACCCATAGACTCACCTGTGTGCATATCATAGTCGCCGGGATAAGCATAGGGATCATAAGCAGCCTATTAACAAAAGAGACACAGATAAACAGTCACCAGTCTGTGAATCCAACATGCTCGTTCTAGGTTCCTAAAGACACAAAGGCGAGTAAGACAGAAGCAGAAAATATTAAGAAGAGGTGGCAAGAATACACAGAAAAACTATACAAAAAAGATCTCCGTGACCCAGATAACCACGATGGTGTGATCACCCACCTAGAGCAAGACATCCTGGAATACAAAGTCAAGTGGGCCTTAGGAAGCATCACTACGAACAAAGCTAGTGGAGGTGATGGAATTCCAGTTAAGCTATTTCAAATCCTAAAAGATGATGCTGTGAAAGTGCTGCACTCAATATGCCAGCAAATTTGGAAAACTCAGCAGTGGCCACAGGACTGGAAAAGGTCAATCTTCATTCCAATCCCAAAGAAAGGCAATGCCGAAGAATGCTCAAACTACCGCACAATTGCACTCATCTCACACACTAGTAAAGTAATGCTCAAAATTCTCCAAGCCAGGCTTCAGCAATACGTGAACCATGAATATATTCAAGCTAGATTTAGAAAAGGCAGAGAAACCAGAGATCAGATTGCCAACATCCACTGGATCATCAAAAAAGCAAGAGAGTTCCAGAAAAACATCTACTGCTTTACTGACTATGCCAAAGCCTTTGACTGCATGGATCACAACAAACTGGAAAATTCTGAAAGAGATGGGAATACCAGACCACCTTACCTGTCTCCTGAGAAATCTGTATGCAGTCAAGAAGCAACAGTTAGAACTGGACATGGAACAACAGACTGGCTCCAAATTAGCAAAGGAGTACATCAAGGCTGCATATTGTCACCCTGCTTATTCAACTTATATGCAGAGTACATCATGTGAAATGCTGGGCTGGATGAAGCACAAGCTGGAATCAAGATTGCCAGGNCTGGCTCCAAATAGGAAAAGGAGTACGTCAAGGCTGTATATTGTCACCCTGCTTATTTAACTTATATGCAGAGTACATCATGTGAAATGCCAGGCTGGATGAAGCACAAGCTGGAATCAAGATTGCCAGGAGAAATATCAATAACCTCAGATATGCAGATGACACCACCCTTATGACAGAAAGTGAAGAAGAACTAAAGAGCCTCTTGATGAAAGAGGAGAATGGAGAAAACTGGCTTCAAACTCAATATTCAGAAAACAAAGATCATAGCCTCAAGTCCCATCACTTCATGGCAAATAGATGGGGAAACAACGGAAATATTGAGAGACTTTTATTTTTTTTGAGCTCCAAAATCAATGCAGATGGTGACTGCAGCCATGAAATTTAAAGACACTTTCTTCTTGGAAGAAAAGCTATGACCAACCTAGATAGCATATTGAAAAGCAGAGATATTACTTTGCCAACAAAGGTCCGTCTAGTTAAAGCTATGGTTTTTCCAGTAGTTATGTGTGGATATGTGTGTTGGACTACAAAGAAAGCTGAGCCCAGAAGAACTGATGCTTTCAAACTGTGGTGTTGGAGAAGACTCTTGAGAGTCCCTTGGACTTCAAGGAGGTCAAACCAGTCCATCCTAAAGGAAATAAGTCCTGAAAATTCACTGGAAGGACTGGCGCTGAAGCTCCAATATTTTGGCCACCTGATGCGAAAAACGGACTCATTGGAAAAGATCCGGATGCTGGGAAAGATTGAAGACAGGAGAACGGGACCACGGAGGATGAGACAGTTGGATGGCATCACGGACTCGAGGGACATGAGTCTGAGCAAGCTCCGGGAGCTAGTGATGGACAAAGAGGCCTAGCGTGCTGCAGTCCATGGGGTCGCAGAGTCGGACACGACTGAGACTGAACTGAACTGAAAAGACACAAAGACGAACAAGACACAGTCCCTGCTTTTGAGCGACTCATGTGCCTCTGAGAAAAGGGAGAATAAATAGACAATGACAATACCTCGTTACGACTGCAAAACGGAAGAGCAAAGCACAAGAAGCTGTCGGAATCAGCGCGGTTTGACGGAATTGAGTCCACATCATAAGAAAACAGAGTTCAGTTACAGAAACACAGAACCCTTTATCTCCAGCCTCGGCCCCCGGGCTTGAAAAGGAGAGGACGAGAGGACCAGACACACGAGGTGGGCGGCCGAGACCCGGCTGATCTGGAGTCCGGAGCTGTGAGTGGCAGCAGCATGAGTACGCGCACGCGGCAAGGCCGGCGGGGGCTCCCACAGAGGCGCAGACACCATTTCCCCTTGGGGGTCAGTATTCCAAAAGCCCTGCCCCTGTGGCGGAGGCCGGCACACGTCAAGGACAAGTTACCTCAGACTCGTAGTCATCAGCGGGATACGACATAGCTGCGGCGGCCGCAAGCCCAGCCTGAAGAGAACAGAAAAATCAGGCCTCGTCTCAGTGTGGGCGCCGGAAGTCCAACCTCCCTGGAGGCCGCCGGGAAACCGGAAGCTTTTGTGCGGCCGCCGGCAAGCTGACGTAGCCATGTTGGGAAGGGCGCAAGTAAACACCATTAGTCTTCCTTCTTCAAATAGAAGCTCTACAAGGAAGACGATTCTACAGTACTTGCAAAATTTTATAAATAATAACGTTAAGTACTTCAGGGTAATAAAGAATGGGCAAAGTAAGAGAAACCAGAAGTAATCCCCCTCAAAAGATGGTTGACCACTTCCTCGGCCGTCCTCTCGCGAGATGGGTCATTTGGCTATGGGGGCCTGAATGTGGATTTAGGTGCTAGAGGTTTGCCTAAGGCGAAAAAGGTCTTCAAATGTTCTTTTCTCCAAAATCTCAACTTACCGAGTGTAGAAAATGGAGGTGTAGTCCAATGCAGTGGGAAGGTATTGAGAAAAGCACCCCCCGCAACTTTGGACAGTAATGTTGGAGCAGGCAAAGATGAAGCCAGCTGTGGGGAGAGGAGGAAGTCCTAGGACCCATCCTCACCTGCAGCGCTGGAAGCTGTGAGCGGTGTTCACAACCGGGCGTTTGAATGAGTTGGAGTTCTGATGAAACCCTAGAGTTAGGGACAGGGTTATAAAACAAACCAACACAAACCAGTGTGTGGGTGAAGAGCCTTACTTTAGCTATTACAACAGCAGTGCCTCGCCGCAGCTCCTTGTGCCGCGTTCTTGCTTTGCGTCGTCGGTTACCAAAAGGTGATACCATCATAGAACTAAGTTTAAGCTTAAGGGCCTGTCGAGTCCAGGGACTCTTCGTTGGCTTAAGGAGGGTACCCAGCACCGTGCTCATATAGTCATATGGTTTTGAAATTTTTTTAAGAGTAATGTTTTTATTGCAGTCGGTTAGAATCTCTTTCTATTCCGATCTTTCCTCCCATCACATTTCCCTTTGTGTCTAGTGGCGTTTGGGATTCAGCTAGTTTGGGAACGTTTGAGCTTAATAGGATATGTTTATGTGATACTCTTCTGTGAATAGTGTTGACCCTCCGCGTGTAACGTACACCTACCACCCGCTGTGATCACTGCTGGTCCTCAATGAAATAAGTATTTAAGGATAATCAGGGCAACTAGAAAGCTTCAAATTTCCCAAAATCTTACAGTTAGTATATGACAAAACTTTGATACAGGTTGCCCTCAACTTTGACAACGCTCAAAATGTTTATGACCTTCAGTTCAGTTCAGTCGCTCAGTTGTGTCCGACTCTCTTGTGACCTATGAATCGCAGCACGCCAGGCCTCCCTGTCCCTCACCAACTCCCAAAGTTCACTCAAACTCATGTCCATCGAGTCTGTGATGCCATCCAACCATCTCATCCTCTGTCATCTCCTTCTCCTCCTGCCCGCAATCCCTCCCATAATCAGGGTCTTTTCCAATGAGTCAACTCTTTGCATGAGGTGGCCAAAGCATTGGAGTTTCAGCTTCAGCATCAGTTCTTCCAGAGAACACCCAGGACTGATCTCCTTTAGGATGGACTAGTTGGATCTCCTTGTAGTCAAAGGGACTCTCAAGAGTCTTCTCCAACACTACAGTTCAAAAGCATCAATTCTTCAGCACTCAGCTTTCTTCACAATCCAACTCTCACATCCATACATGACCACTGGAAAAACCACACCTTGACTTTGTTGGCAAGGTAATATCCCTGCCTTTCAATATGCTATCTAGGTTGGTCATAACTTTCCTTCCAAAGAGTAAGTGTCTTTTAATTTCATGGCTGCAGTCACCATCTACAGTGATTTTGGAGTCCAAAAAAATAAAGTCTGACACTGTTTCCACTGTTTCCCCATCTATTTCCCATGAAATGATGGGACCAGATGCCATGATCTTAGTTTTCTGAATGTTGAGCTTTAATCAATTGTGCGGTAGTTTGAGCATTCTTTGGCATTGCCTTTCTTTGGGATTGGAATGAAAACTGACCTTTTCCAGGTCAGTTCATGACGTTACTAAAAAAGAATTGCGAAGTCTGAAGGAACTTATCTAATTTATAATAAAAAAATTTTTGGTTTGACATGCTGGAGGAAAAACTAAATTGTCTTTCCATTAAAATTGTGGAAAATGATACAAAATTGTTATATAAAAAAGTGATCAAAATCAATTAAGCCTTTAAAAAGAAAAAAATAGAGGTGTTTAAGAAAATTAGGGCTTCATTTCTGGATTTCATGATGTTTGTGTTGTTAACTTTTTAAAATTACAAATTGTAATTGCAATATTTCTCCCACAATTTTCGTTGTGATCCTTTGTTCTAAATAAATAAATTTCTTTCCTCTCTCGTTTTTGGTTTGTTATTTTCTGTTCTTTATTCTTCGTGTAAGGTGAAGAATCTGCCTTGTAATGCAGGGAACATGGGTTCCATCCCTGATGGGAACTAGGATCCCACGTACCATAATTTATGGAGCCCAGGTTCCCCCTAAACTAGAATCCACGCACCCAAAGGATGATCCCACATGCCACAATTAAGATCCAAGGAAGACAATGTTTTTTAGAAAAGAAATCCAACTTTGACCTGAGAGTAGCTGGGCCCCTGCTGTAGACAATGAAATGTCTGATCATAGAGTGTTTGATTTTGCAAGGCTCCCTTGTTGATGGAAAACCAGTACTTCAAAGGGAAAGAAACTGGGGGCAGACCAAACCTCCTGGAACAATTTTACCTGAGAGAGTTAGTGAGAGAATTTAGCAGTTGAAAAGCTAGCCTGTTTCTCTTGATCTTCTTTGGCTTAGGATTTGAGGCAGGAAATTCTGACGCAGAAAAGCCATTAGTTATATTTAATGGTCATCCTGGGCTCTTCAGCTCTGTTCATGTCAAGCCCCACTTCCCAAGAATCTTGAGTTTGTTTGTAGTTGATGTATTATCTTGTTTGTTTCACTCTCCTGAAATGATCTCAGAAGCCTCTGCTCACTGCCCTTTGGGCCAGTAGTATGTAGGCCTTGAGAGACAAATAGCTGAGTCTTCATAAATCAGAAGTAGAAGTATCTTTAGGGATCATCTGGTACAGGAGTAAACTAGATAGGAAAAAAAAAAAAGTAGCAGGCTGTTTCCAAACGTATGTTAAATTGTAGGCTTCTTCCGTAGAGACTATTGAAGACTTGTTCTTGCCTGCAAATAAACGTTTACCTACTTTTCTGAAAAGGGCATGGCCCTCTTTTCTACAATCTAAAATAGCAATTCTCAAATCGTTAAAAATATAATTGTCATGCTCATTTATATATTTCTTTGTCATGCTACATGTCTTGATTGAGGTGATAGTCACCTGAGTGTATACATTTATCAGAAATCAGTGGCCTTGTGTTAAAACGTGGAATTTTCTTGTATATACTTTAAACCTCAGTAAATTTCATTTAAAGATTATAAGTAAAATTAACAACAAATGACTAATGAAAAATCTTTGGAACTTCCACAGTAGATAAAAGATTAATACCACTAAGAAATTAAAAACATAATTCTCATACCAATAAAGAGTGAGCTTATTTATTCGTTAATGAAGGAAACAACAGTATGACAGACGTGGCCTGAAAAGAATTTGAGAATAGTTGATGGGCAAAGAAAGTGTCGGACACAACTGAGCACACATGCAAAGAAATGCTGAAATATGATTGCTAGGGACTTACTTGGTGGGCCAGTGGTTAACAATCCACCTTCCAATGCAGAGGACATGGGTTCAATCCCTGTTCAGGGAACTAAGAGCCCACATCTGCAACTAGAGAAACTTGCATGCCACAACAAAGATCCTGTGCAGCCAAAAAATAGAAATATGATTGCTAAATTAGATCCAAATCTGTGTCTTGCCCTCCAGAGTAACAAAACCATAACTCTGGTGTTACAGTCTTTACTGGATGTACAAAAATCACTGTACCTTATCAGTTTCCTACAAGCTAACCTCTTAACTTTACAGAGTTATAAAAACATCACTGAGTCCTAGTCAATTGTTAGTCAAAGTTCAATTTCCCCAGAGAGTCAGATGTCCCTTATGTAGGTTTATTAGAAATTCTCTAGAATGGCATTAAGAAGTCACACAATCACTGCACATCATGCTTTTACATACTAAATAATTTTCCTCCACATTAGTTTTCAGTATTCCACATTTGATGGAGACGAGTGATATTTTAATTTCCTGTTAGTGAAGTGAAGTCGCTCAGTCGTGTCCGACTCTTTGCGACCCCGTGGACTGTAGTCTACCAGGCTCCTCTGTCCATGGGATTTTCCAGGCAATAGTCCTGGAGTGGGTTGCCATTTCCTTCTCCAGGGGATCTTCCCAACCCAGGGCTCGAACCTGGGTCTCCCACATTGTAGACAGATGCTTTACCATCTGAGCCACCAGTTAGCTCCATTAAAAAAAAATACCACAAGTATGAGGACAAATGGCAACTGCCTTTAGGCCTCAAAGGGAGGTAACAGATAGTGGTGGGGACTGTGGCAAACCAGAATACTATGCCCCATCTAAAGGGGAAAGTTGCTATGCAGCTCCAGCCAACCATGGCCATGTGGGAGAGTTGGTCATGTATTGCTATACTGTCTTATTTTTAAAAGAATCTGGAAATAAAAAGTTTTATGGGAAAGATCTAAATTTTTTAATGTTGGAAACCAGTTCAAATTGCTCTAAAATACTGTGTAGGCCAACAGGGTGAAGGAATGAATGAAGGGAAAGCCAAGCCAGCCTGAGCCAGTGTCAATATCTGACCTAGAACAATACTTCTGATGTGAAGACTGAAGCCCAAAGAAAGGAAATACTGGTCCCCAAATTATGAAGTGAGGCATGGCAGAGTAGGTCTTAGAACACAAGCCCCTGGATTCCTAAGCAGAAGCTTTTCCCACATGGCAACATTAGAGGTACTTTCTTTGTCTCCCATTAAATGCTTCATGTTCTATTTGCTAACTGACCAAACATAATGACTTGCATATGAATGCTCGCCACACCCTGAGATCAAGTTCATGCCAGTGTGATATGCCCACAATTGCATAGGATTTGCACTGGCATCACGGACTCGATGGACACGAGTTTGAGCAGGCTCTGGAAGTTGGTGATGGACAGGGAAGTCTGGCGTGCTACAGTCCATGGGGTCACAAAGAGTCGGACACAACTGAGCAGCTGAACTGAACTGACCTGCATCCTAAGCTTCTTTATAAGAACAACAACTATCATACTTTGAGCAATAACTGTACCACACTCTGTACTAGGTTCTTTTATCATTGGCTTTGATCACTGGTTCGGGAGGATCATCGAAACGGGAAATGGCAACTCACTCCAGTACTCTTGCCTGGAAAATTTCATGGGCAGAGCAGTCTGGAGGGCTACAGTACAGGGGTTCCCAAAGAGTTGGACATGACTGAATGAGCATGCACAAACATGATACAAGGACCACTCTTACTTTTATTTTGTGGCTAAGGAAATTGATGATACGAAAAGGAAAGTCACTTGCTCAGAGCCATAAAACTACATATTTATGGTCCAGTGTTGATAGTCTTAACTACTGGGACATGCTATCTTTACTCATGCATTCATTCATTCAACCAGTCAGTTAGTCAAATAGTTACAATAGGCTGGCTCCAGTTGCTGAGCCAGGCATTATGAGGGAATACAATTTCATAGTCCCAAGTTCTGCTCTAAAACTCAGCTGGTTAGGCTAACTGGGTCCACATCCAACCCACATCCCATTCTTCCAATCCCAAATAACAAGTGGTTCTCACAACACACAAAGGGTTGGGCTATGCACTTCAACAAAGCTGACTTAAAATTTAGAAGTAACAGCAACCTCTAGATGTTTAGGGATCCTGTTTAAATTAAAAGATTTCTGACAATGCAAACATCTTAGGAGACCAGATGGCTTGAAGACCAGACCCACTAGTAGGAGATGAATAGAATTGTGCTTTAGACACAACAAGTACACCTTGATTCTTCAAAGAGAGACTGGAGGGATGAAGATAATTTTGGAGGTTATTACATGGAAAAAGTTAAGGAATGAGTAATAAAGTTAATTCAGGGTACACTCGGCAGAAGTGAGGTATAAACATTCAGAAGTCACTTATATTCTCTGGAGGCAGATTTCCAGTAGGCTCTTTATTAAAGAGCACTGTGATGGTAAGAGAAGATTTTCTATGTTCAAATCCCAGTTCTCCAACTTTTTAGTCTCATACCCCTGGTTGATTCATATGACATTTCAAGACTACAGTTTCCTATTCGGCTAAGTCAGTATAATAATATCTACCTGCTAAGGCTCTTGTGAAGGAGAACTAAATGGTATCATATATATTAAGCACTTGGTAAATGGTACCCATTCAATGTTTCTTTCTAGATACAAATGAAGTTGGCATATGCCCTTCTGCATGGGGCAGAGGAGAAGAAGAAGAATAAACAATTTTCTCCATATGTTACAATGATAAACTTTATAGTGGTGTTCTGAGAACACTGCAAAATCTGAAAGCGCTTTTCAACTGTCAGAAAAAGATTACATTTTCACTGCGCTGAATAACAAGGAACAGCTTTTGCCAGGACAGTCTTCCTCTCAAGAGAGCCGGGCATCGGTGAACAAGTCCGTTATCTCTCTGGTTTCAGCCCCTCGTCTATGAAGTAGCGGTGGTCCTCTTTGCTCACTTTACAGAAGTGCATGTGGGATTCAGGGTTGTGAAAATTCTTACAAAGCAGGATACGTAGGAGAGGTTGCTAAGCTCATCGTTAGCCATTTGCGGAACACTTCCTTGTTTCCGGCTCTGACTTCTCCCATCCGACGTGAGCCTTCTCAGAGCGTACTCAGTCTGATTCTGTGTCCGGGACTTAGCACAGAGAATTTGCTGGCTCAGTGATTGGCTCTCGGACTCAAATGTTGATCACTCTCGTGTAACGATGTTGAGTTACAGTGTTAGTCGCTCAGTCGTGTCTGACTCTTCGTGACCCTATGGACTGGAACCCGCCAGACTCCTCTGTCCATGGGGTTTTCCAGGCAAGAATATTGGAGTGGGTTGCCATTTTCTTCTCCAGGGGATCTTCCCGATCCAGGGATCGAACCCGGGTCTCCTACATAGCAGGCATATTCTTTAACGTCTGAGCCGCAGGAAAGTCCTTGAATTACAGAATTCGTTTCTTTGTAAATTAGTGATGAACGTCAGGGTTACGGAGAGAACGAACGGAATTTATCGCCTTTAAAAGCTATCACTACACGGTTCGTGTTGCTAGCCTCACATTTTAACGTATTCTCATTTCCTCCTTAACACTGTGTATTTGTAGGAAGTTTTTTTTTTTACGTTCATTGATTTAAACATTTTTTTCCTCTCCTTTTCCCCTGTCTTCTTCACTTTCCTTTGTGATTGGCTGCAAATGATCTTAACGTGATTGGCTAGGGCATCTGCCCGTTATCTTTCCCTTGATCCGGTGGGAGAAATAAGAAAAAAAAAAAAAGTGTCTTAAACTCAGCTATTTTATTGGTTCCGGTAGGGACGTACGGCGAGGGGATGGGGCAGCTCAAATTTGTGATTGGTTCTTATATCCATCAGTCATACTGCCGGAAACCAAGTCTATTGCGGCTGGAAGGGTTATCATTGGTCCGGAACGGCCCCGCTCGCTCGCCCGCCCCTCCCCGAGCCCGCCCCCCCACCGGTTGCCGTGGTTGCAGGCCCGGCCCGCCAGCTCGTCCGCTGACAGCGAGCCTTTAGGGCGGAGGGAAGCGAGTCCGTTGGTCCATCAGGCACGAGGCTCCTCTGGCGGCCAGACCCGCGCGGAGCCGTTGCCATGGCAGCCGCCGCCGGGGGCGCGGACGACGAGTCGCGCTCGGGCCGCTCGAGCTCCGACGGCGAGTGCGCGGTGGCGCCCGAGCCGCTGACGGGTCCCCAGGGCCTCTTCTCCTTCGCCGACTTTGGGTCTGCGCTGGGCGGCGGCCCGGGCCTCCCGGGCCGGGCGTCCGGCGGGGCCCAGTCCCCGCTGCGCTACCTGCACGTCCTTTGGCAGCAGGACACGGAGCCCCGCGATGAGCTGCGCTGTAAGATCCCCGCGAGCAGGCTGAGGCGCGCCGCCAGGCCCCACCGCCGGCTCGGGCCCACTGGCAAGGAGGTGCACGGTGAGGAGCGCGGCGGGAGGCGGGGCTGGCCCTCGGCTGATCTCCCCAGCCCGCTCAGGATGGAGTCTCCGACATCTGCGCTACGGACCTGGAGTGACCCCTGAGTCCCCTTCCAGTAGGAATAGTAGTCGTGTGACTGCTAAGGATCATGAGTGTAAAAAAAAAGAAAAAAATAGTCTTCCTGCTCAGAAACAGTCCCGGAGGCTTTTCACATTGGGTAGTTCCTGAGTAGAACCGGATTCCTGGCCCCAGGTGTAGATAATACATGGGGTAGTGGAGAATATTTTCGTATCAGAGCCAAGTCGTACCAGCTTCTTTAAATGCACAGACCTGGGTTGGACTTTTCTAGCTCATGGTGGCCTTAGGCAAACTACAGACCTTTTCAGTTGTAGTTTTCTTGTCTGTAAAATGGGAATGGTATGCTTTACAGGAATGTTGACAAGAGTTAGGTAAAGTAGGGAATGTATAGTCAATATCTGGCCTTCAACGTGTGCCAGACACTGTTGGGTGACAATGTGATCATTTCCTTTTCTTTTTAAGATTTATTTGTTTATTTTTGGCTCTGCTGGGCCGTCTTTGCGGAGCGCAGGCTTTCTCTAGTTATGGTGAGTGGGGGCTGTTCCTTATAGCGATGCGCAGACTTCTCATCGCGGTGGCTTCTCTTGTTGCAGAGCATGGGCTCTAGGTACACAGGCTTCAGTAGCTGCAGCTTCTGGGCTCTAGAACTCAGGTTCAATAGTTGTGGTGCATGAGCTTAGTTGCTCAGAGGCATGTGGGATCTTCCTGGACCAGGGATCAAACCCGTGTCCCCTGTATTGGCAGGCGGATTCTTAACCATTAGACCACCGGGGAAGCCCTGTGCCGGTTTTTGATCCTCATAGTAACTCATCAAGATCCAGATACCCGTTCCCATGTTACTGAAGATAAAACTGAGGCTTGCTTGGAGAAATTGTTTTGCTCTAAGTCACATCAGTAGACATTGGTTGTGCTGGTATTAGAACTCCTGCTCTGATACTTCTTCCATATTGTCTTTTACATTTTATGGATGCCATGGAAACCAACACCCTGAAAGACTTAGGAATGGGGACTTTTAGATTCTCTCTAGGACCTACTCATGTCTTAGTGGTGTTATGAGGATTAATTGAGAATTTGAAAGTGCTATATGAATGTAAGGAATCATTATATATCTGAATTGTAATTTTTGTCTATTTCTCTGATGATAAAAGTATTGGTTTCTATTAGCCTCTAATATAGAGGTAGTGTCATTGTGGAGAAAAAAGTTTCTGTGTGGGAATTATCAAATTTAAATATGCCATTTAGGAGTGGCCTGTTTCGAAGGAGAATATAAGATTATATGTGTAAACAGCTCACAAAGAGCTTTGTGTAAATCATCTCATTTGATTTTTGCAACAACTCAGGACTGTCAGGACAAAGCTCAACCTTGTTTGTACTTGATAGATCTGAAGCCCAGGGGCTTAACTAACTTGCTCAAGGTCACCAAGTGGCAGAGCCAAGATCTGGCTGCAAAGGCCTTGGATGATTTGCTACAAAATGTGGCTTTTGCACGAGCTGTGTCACATTTCAGGTTTCTCCTGGTTGTATCCTGGCACCTCTCTTTCCTTTTAGATGCTTTTTTTTTCCCATTTGGCAGTGCTGTGCGACACGCGGGATCTTAGTTCCCCAATCAGGGATCAAACTCGTGACCCCAGCAGTGGAAGTGCATGGGTCCTTAACCACTGGACTGCCAGGAGGTTCCCAGGAAGCCATTACTTGCTGCTTCATCATGGCCATTGCTGGGTTTTTTGTTTGTTTTTTTAACTGGCACTCTTATTCTCTTCACAGCTCTGAAAAGGCTGAGGGACTCGGCCAATGCCAACGATGTGGAAACAGGTGAGTGTGCAGAGTGAGTCCGCTCCGTGGTCTGGTCAGGGAGGGAAAAGTCCACGTAACCAGTACCTGGGAAGACAGCGCCTGAGTTCTGCCAGCTCAGCCCTGGGACCACTGTATCTATTGTATGACTGCTGTCATCTTATAGATGACAAGTCTGGTTCAGATGCTTACTCTTCCCACACTTGCCTGCCACCCTGGCCTTCCTGATGTCAGAGTGTTTATTACCCTGTGAGCCCCCTCCTGGCGGGAGCTTTTGTATCCCTGGCACCCAGCCGCAGAGTAGGAGTTTTTGGGAACTTCTGGCTAAAAGGAATGAGTCGTCAACTTGGACCGCCAGGGTAGCCACCATCTGCATAGAGCCCTTCAGCTGCTCCCCTGAGGCTTGGTGGTAGTGGGGTTCATAGTTCTCAAACTTAAGTTGACAGAACATCTGAAAGGCAGGGGTAGGGCTCCTAGCAGGACGCGGCTCTGTTTTTTGTTGTTGTTGTTGTTGTTGTTGCTCTTCATCCTTTACTAGCTGACAGGGCAGTAGCAGCATCAAAGGTACAAGACAAGTTATAGGAAAAAAAAGATTTAATTTTATCCACTGACTTAATTCGTTCTGTGAATCAGGGAAAAGTGGTATATTGGTTATCTGCAACTGCTGTAACAAATTACCACAGATATACTTGTGTAAAACAGCACCAGTTTGTCATCATACAACTACAAAGGTTGGAAGTCCAGCTTAGGTCTCATCAGGCTGAAATCAGCGTGTCAGTGGGGCTGTATTTCTTGCCAGAGGCTCCAGGAAGAATCTGTTTCCCTGCCTTTCCCAGCTCCTGGGGCTGTCCACGTTCCTTGGCTCGCAGTCCTCTGCCTTCATCTTCAGAGTCAGCGATAGTAGACTGAGTCCGCACACTGGTTCTACCAATGGGAAAAGGTTCTCTGATGTTAAAGACTCATGTGTTAGATTGGGCCTGCAAACTCCAGGATAATCTAGCTGCTGCTAAGTCGCTTCAGTCGTGTGCGACTCTGTGCGACCCCATTGATAGCAGCCCACCAGGCTCCCCCGTCCCTGGGATTCCCCAGGCAAGAACACTGTAGTGGGTGCCATTTCCTTCTCCAATGCGTGAAAGTGAAAAGTGAAGGTGAAGTCGCTCAGTCGTGTCCGACTCTTCTTGACCCCATGGACTGCAGCCCACTAGGCTCCTCCATCTGTGGGATTTTCCAGGCAAGAGTACCAGAGTAGGGTGCCATTGCCTTCTCCAATAATTTAGCTAGAGGTTTCTAACCTTAATCCTGTCTGTGAGGTCCCTTTTGCCATGTAACGTAGCCTATCCATAAATTCTGGCTATTTAGCCATAGGCATCTTTGGGCATTGTGATTTGTCTATCTCACATGGCCATTATTCTATTTTGAGAGTGCGATGCAGTGGTCAACAGATAAAATGTAAGTGTGGATAAAGGGCTGTGGAGAGGAGGTTGTTCCCCTCAGGGAGCTGGGCCTTGAGTGGGTCCCTTGTCCCTGGCAGATCATAGTAAGCAGGCCTAGAAACTGGAGGGCTTTTCAGCGCTCTCCAATTTCATCTCTTCCATGAACTTTAGTATTGTGGCATATTTGGGTAGTAACCTATATGGCTTTTCAAGGAAAAATGATATATTCTCTTTTTAATACCTCTAGTGTGTGGCCAGAGAATATTTTAATTATATTTCCCTTCCACAGAAAGTCTAGTTTACCTTTTTTTAATAGGTTTACTTTCTTTCTCTTTTAAATCGAAGTATAGTTGATATACAATATTATATAAGTTACAAGTGTACAGTATAGTGATTCACAAGTTTTACAGGTTATACTTCATTTATAGTTGTTACAAAATATTGGATATATTCCCCCTGTTGTATAATATATCCTTGTAGCTTGTTTTATACCTAATAGTTTGCCCCTAATAGTTACTTCCCCACTGCTGTATTGCCTCCCCTCTTCCCAGTGGTAACCACTGGTTGGTTCTCTATGCCTGTGAGTTTATGTCTAGTTTATCTTTCTTTTTCACAACAGTAAAAGATGTCTATCAGCTTTCACAGTCATTAGCCAGTGTCTAGCTTATGTTGAATCAGGTGTCCACATGGTGGTTTCATTGTTTTGGTGGAAATGCTGTAATTTTCCATTCAGAGTCTGTGACACACCCATCTTCAAATCGACTTAGCAGGCTCTTGCAGAACTCTGATAGCGAAACTGGCTGTAGTTTAGCTTTTTCACTCCTTTTTACTGTATGGTTAGCATTCTGTTTTCTTGCTTCATGTTTGTTGGGTCTTTCGGTGTAGGTTAGCAATTATAGCGGATGTAACATTTCTACCCTCCTATGGTTAAATTGTAAGTGCATTTCTGTGAATTCATAATCATTTGAAAGATTATTATTATTGTTTTTTTGGCTGCACCAGGTCTTAGTTGCAGGATGGGGATCTTTAGCTGCAGGATCTCTTAGTTGTGGCGTGTTAACTCTTGGTTGCAGCATGTGAAATCTAGTTCCCTGACCAGGGAGCGAACCTGGGCACCCTATGTTGGGAGCTCAGAGTCTTAGCCACTGAATTGCCAGGGAAGTCCCATTGAAAAGATTTTAAATGTGAAAATGATATACGCATTTTAAATGTTTTTAAAATTAGAAAAATATACAAGAAAAACATTTTTAATGTCAACAAAGGAGCTAGTCTTTGTTAATATTTTGGTGACTATCCTTCCTGTCCTTTTTCCTGTGCAGAGGAATTTTCTTGAGCTTGCAGACTGTGCTGTATACACAGTTTTACAGCCTGCTTAATGCTTTATGTTTCATAAACATTTCCCATAGTCTCATAACCATTTGGTTTTTTTCAAAACAGAAGTGTCATTTTTCCTATTTATAGAATAAATACATAGCTGTACACTTTTGTAAAGCTTGTAAAAAGCAGGAATTGCCTTGTAATTCCGCTCCCCAGCTAAAACCAGTTTGTAATGGATGCACATGATACCTTCAAAGGGACAAAGCAAGAGTCATTCAGCTGGTCACATATTTGCACGCTGGTTTTTCACTATTAAGATAATTTCCTAGGAATGGGGTTTCTACATCAAAGGATACATGTATCTTGATGGCTTCTGATAGGTGTTGCTAAAGTGCTTTCCAAAAAGACTGTTAGCTGTACAGATCACAAAAATAGAACCATTTACTTTATCTCAGGGATGCTGGCTCTCTTTTGGTGACTGCACTGATGAACACCGAGGTGACCTGAAGCTCTTACTTCTTCTCCCCTCTTATAAACCTTTCCCATTCATTCATTCCCAAACCATTCATTCATTTATGCAGTCAGTCAGCAACATTTGTGGAACAAGTCAAGTCATATCTCCGTCCAGGATATTAAGAAACAAAATAAAAACCTACAGTATAGCTGGAGAAGAAGAGTATAAAGTGACACCATTTCTAAAAACAGAAAACCCAAAGAAAGGGAAGTCATGTGTTTAGTGGGAGAGGTAAAAGTTCTTGAGCAGGAGAAACCTGGGTTCCTATCCCAGCCCTCCTCTTGGCTTGGGTTGGAGTCTGTCTCCTAGCCTGTAGCATGGACATGGTACCATGCTGAGTGTTTGATGGCAGTCAGGCACCTGATGCCTGGCTGGCGCTTGGTGTACAGGCAGCTGCTCTGAAAGAGCTCAGCATGTTATTGTGAGAGTAGCAGGATGACAAGGGCACTACAGAGAGGTGGGGGTTAGAGGGGCTCATTCACCTAAAGGAGACGGGAGAGACTCATGGAGCAGGAGATTATCTGGGCTTCGCCTGGAAGGACTCGGGTCCTTGAGAGGTTCGCTGGGGGATTGCTAGGGCATTTCACTGCTTGCTCTAAAATGATGTTTGGCAGCAATTTCAACATTTCAGTTTGGACATGGGCACGCAATTCATAATGCCTCACATTTTATAGTGACTCCAGACTTTTCAGAAAAGGACTTTCATATCCATTATTCTCATCATGGAAGCTCTAGAAGTTGACTGGGCAGAAATTACTCCTATTTGCTGGTGAATGGGGGCCCAAATCTCGGCCTTCCTGCTCCCAGCCCAGCTTTCCCCACTGCCGCACGCTGTTGGCAATGAACTCCTTTCCTTTGTGCTCAGCTCAGTCTGGGACTTGGTCTGCATGGCAGAGCCCAGGCTCCGTCCACTCTAAAGGGCTGCCTCCTGGGAGCTAAGTGAGTGTCAGCCCACAGATGTGTCCCAGTTGGATGGATGTGTAGCCAGACTCAGGTAGAGGGGCAGGACCAAAATCAATACTGGGGATTTCCATGACTCCAGAATTCCTGACCCTGAGGGCTGAGATCCTTCTGTGATGCTCTGTCCCAAGACACGTACTTGAGCACCCAGCACCCGTGGTGCTCAGTTGTGCCCTCAGGAGAACAAGTCCCTTGTCACGGCAGTCCTCGAGGGGGCCGCATCCCGGAGGGACTAGCTCTCCCGCACATTGTGGATCCCTTGCTGGAAGGGGCCCTAAGCGCCCTTGCCCACCCCCAGGGCCGCAGCTTGGCTAAGGCCGCCACTCTCCCTGCTTGCTCCCTCTGTCTTGGCGGTGCCAGTGCAGCAGCTCCTGGAGGATGGCGCGGACCCTTGTGCAGCTGACGACAAGGGCCGCACCGCCCTGCACTTCGCCTCCTGCAACGGCAACGACCAGATTGGTGAGTCCTGGGGAGGTGGGGGAGGGGGGCTGGCCGAGTATTCTCCCCCCAGAGCCCCAGGGGAACAGCACACGGAGGGTGGGGGGCTGCTGGAGCTGAGGAAGGCCGGACCCTCCCACGCCTCTGGCCTGTGGAACTGGCGCTGCCAGGCTAAGGTGGGGCTCACCTGGGGAAAGAACGAGATCGACCCCAAGGTTGGACCAGACCTTCCAGACATTCAGGCAACATGTACTCAGTGCTAAGGGCAGCAGTGGGACAGCCCGCCCCCAAACCCATTTTTTTTTCCCAGAAGTCTTTTTAGGATGTGGTATAACTTGCCAACAGTGAAGTCTCTGTGTACATACACTGCTGTGTCCACCTCCTGGATCAAAATATAGAATCTTTTCAGTGCCCGGCATCCTGTCTCATGCCCCTTAAGAACCTTCACTAGCAGCCACAGCTGTTGGGAGAACTTTCTTTCACCCTAAAATCTCAGTCCCGTAATACTTGCACGGGCTCAGGGACCCTCCCAGAAGCCTTAGTTCACGGTGCCCAGCATCCTGCACACAGGCCTCACGAGTGAGCAAGGGAGTGAAGCCGCACAGGGCAGTGTACTGGCTTTCAGGGGTCCGTGGAGGGGTGGAGGCTAGGATGCTGTCAGTAGACGCCCCCAGCGGCTCCTCTGGGGCTTTCCTGTTTCCAGTGCAGCTGCTTCTGGACCACGGAGCCGACCCCAACCAGCGAGATGGGCTGGGGAACACGCCACTGCACCTGGGTGAGCACCTGGCAAGCTGCCAAGACGGGCTTCTTTGACGCATAGCCCGGGATCCTGCAGGCCCCCAGCAGGCTCTCCTGTCCCCTGCGGAAAGCCTGAGTCCCCAGAGCCACACTCCCCTTGGGCTGTGTCCGTGGCTGACCCCGTCCACTATTGGTTGGCTGTGCCCCCAGCAGAGCTGATTTCACAACCTGAACTGGCTCAGCAGCAGCTCTGCCAGGGGAAGTTCCCGCCCCCTGGCCAACTCTCACCATGGCTTGTGGTGAGGCGGGTCCCACCTCCCACCTCAGTTTTCCCAGCTGTGTAGGGAGGGAGTTGGGTTTGATCGCTGAATCCCCCCAGTTGCTGCCTCAGTGATGCCTCCTGGGGCATGATCTGGCACCAGAACCCTGAGAGACACAGTCCTGCTCCCTCCCGCGGGCACCCAGGGCCAAGCCCCCCGCGGTCCTGAGCTCAGTCCCTGTTCTCCTCCCTCAGCGGCCTGCACCAACCACGCCCCCGTCATCACCACGCTGCTGCGAGGAGGTGAGTGCTCCCCTCCCCGTCCTCCCTCCTCCTCCCCCCACTCAGCATGCTCACCTCTGCCTGTCCCCCCAGGGGCCCGGGTGGATGCCCTGGACCGAGCGGGCCGCACGCCCCTGCACCTGGCTAAGTCCAAGCTCAACATCCTGCAGGAAGGCCACTCCCAGTGCCTGGATGCTGTGCGGCTGGAGGTGAAGCAGGTGAGCGCTCCACTCGGCTGAGCCTGCAGCACTGAGCAGGTGACTTCACAGTTCATGCGGACCCCAGCTGACACCTGGTCCAGCTCACCCCTGGGCAGCAGTCTCAGGCTGCTCTGTGCCTGCGGGCACAGCCTCAGCCTGCCCTCTGGTTTCAGATCATCCAGATGCTGAGGGAGTACCTGGAGCGCCTAGGGCGGCACGAGCAGCGGGAGCGGCTAGATGACCTGTGCACCCGCCTCCAGATGACGAGCACCCGCGAGCAGGTGAGCGCAGCTGCGGTCCAAACCCCGGCCTAGCAGGAGCCTCAGGGCGAGCCAGTCCCTGCTCTGAGGCTGGAGAGAGAGGCATGGCTGCTGGTTGCCGTCCTCTGTGGGCCTCAAAGCCTCTGTCCACCTCCTTGGAAGCAGCCTGGGTCCTTCTCTCTGGGGCAACGAGGATTCATCCTTGGACAGCTGCTCTATAGTCCAGAGTGAAGCCCTCACAGGCCCTGGGAGAAGAGACAGTGCCTGCCTCTGCACCTGTGGTGCTGTTGGGGGAGACCCGGGGCACCCCATCACAGAGCCTTGGTTTCCTCCCGCAGGTGGACGAAGTGACCGACCTGCTGGCCAGCTTCACCTCCCTCAGCTTGCAGATGCAGAACATAGAGAAGAGGTAGCGAGAGCCACTCCCCGCCGTCCCGCCTGCTGCCCGCCCCGCCCCGCCCACTGCCCTATTGCTACAAAGAAAGGCCTGGCACCTGGGACCCCGTCTGCCGAGGCCTCATCCCAGCTGCTGGGAGGCAGAGGCGTTCTCTCACTGACCTCAGCGCCGCTCCCAGCCGCAGTCTTCGTCGTGTCCGTGGGCCGAGACCACAGCCCCCAGCTTCTTCCTTTGGCTCCCACAGCAGCACAGCCACGCCTCAGCCCTGGCTGACTTGACACGCACTCTCCTCACCGGCCTCGCTCATCCCGCAGCCTCCCTGGTGCCCTCAGCAGGCCCCAGACCCTCCTCTGAGTCCCCTCCCAGCCATGGGCTTGTTGCAGCCAGCCGGGTGGGCTTAGGGCAGGCACCCTCTGGCCTAGGGAGCTTCTTGGCTGGCCCTGCACCTCTCACCAGCACTTAGATCAGGCTTGTCACTGACTTGCAAGGAGACATGGCAGCTACTTTCTTTGGTTTGGAAGGGGCCAGAGGGTTGGTGAAGCCTAGACCTTAGAAATACAAGGTTAGGGAGGACCTAGCTGAACCCAAAGCAGAAAATCCCCAGCCCGTTTTTCCCCAATCACTGAAACACCAGGAGGGTGTAGCCTTTCTGCAGCCTAGTTGTAGTAGGCGAGGAGAGGCCCTCAAGATGGCCACGTTCTAATCCCAGGAACCAGTGAACACCACCTTATATGATGAAAGGGACTTTCCAATGTCATTAAGCTAAGGTCTTTAGACAGGGCGATTATCCTGGATTATCCAGGCAAGCCTGATGTAATCACATGGATCCTTATTAGAAGGAAGCAGGAGCTCAGAGAGGAAGTAGGGGACAAGGTGACCAAATCAAGAAACGAGTAACGCGAGGCAGGGGTCACAAGGCAAGGAATGAGGCAGCCTGCAGTAGCTGGAAAAGACAAGGAGGGCTTCCCTGGTGGGCCAGTGGCTAAGAATCCACCTGCCATGCAAGGGACACGGGTGTGATCCCTGGTCTGGGAAAATCCCTCATGCCTCCAGGCAACTAAGCCTGCGTGCTGCAGCTACTGAAGCCAGAGCACAGCAGTGAAGACCCAGTGGAGCCAAAAAATAAGTTAAAAAAATAATAATGAGGCAAGGAAACGGATTCTCCCTTCATAACTTCCAGAAGGAACCAACCTGCTGACACCTTGATTTTAGCTCAGAGACAGGTTTCAAATTCTGACTGCCAGAACTGTAAGAGAATAAATTTGTGTTGTTTTAAGCTACTAGATTTGTGGTAATTTGTTGCAGTAGTGAAGGGAAACTAATACTCTAGTGAAGGCTCAGAAACACACAACCCGGCAACTTCTACCCTGGCAGAAGCCGACATTCCCCTTGGGGCTCAGAGATGCGAAAGGCAGCGCCCCCTCCTGGCAGGGATCTGCCACAGCGGAGAAGCCTGACGTGAAGGCTTGCGAGACCCAGCTTTCTCCCAGAAACTTTTGACTACGGAGTTAAGATAGACTTTTCCCAAATTATCAGTCCTGGTTCTGCTCTGGCTTTGCCCCACTTTCCCTCTCGCCAGACTTGAGTCCTGACTGCTTTTCAGGAGGAGGGGAGTTTGTCTCCCAAATCCCAGCTTGATGAGATCTGAATTGAACTCATGGGACCTAGCTGTTCCCCAGACCCTAAAGAAGAAAGCACCTCTGGGGAGGCAGGGGGTGAGATTCAGGCCGGGGGCTGGTCCCTGGGCCCTGGGAGAAGGGAAGCTGCAAGTCCCATCGGGTTGCCAGGGTTGGGGAGAGAGGAGGGCAGAGGATGCAGTAGCGATCCCGCATGCCACAGCCGAATGAATACGTAAATGTTTTAAAAAAGAGCAAACACGCACATGGTCCCTGAGTGGGCAGGGCGAGATGGAGAACCTGACAGGTTGCCCACACAGGAGTCAGCTCTCTCACTAGCTGCTCCAGGAATTGACCGCGTTTGTGGGGGAAGCAGTGGGGAGTGCGGTGGTGGCAGGAAGGAAAAAATCCACGTCTGTTGATTTCACCTTCTGGGTAGGGTCCTTTTCTCTACACCTCCCATTTCATTCACGTTGGAAATACCTCTTGGGCACTTGCTTTACACTCACCAGGATTCCAGGTGGGAGCACAGCAGAGGAAGAAAACACAAAATCCCTGCCACGCAGATGGTGGTGATGCTTGGAGAAGGGCATTCATGGGTTCTCACAGCCATCCTGTGAGACAGCTGGCCTTCCTGCTGCTTTGGATGGGTAAGAAAAGGCAGGTTTGTCAGAGGGACCCAACGGGGCAGCTGGGCTGGAACCTGGACTCATCCCCAAAGCTCATGCTTCCACCATGCCTGAAGTCCGAGTCTTCTCAGAAGCAGTTTCCTAAAACTGAAGGCCACAACATTTGTTGAGCTCCTGCTACGTGCCAGCAGGCCCGTTATACAAGCCCTTTGATTTAGTGCTTGCAGTCAAAGGGTAGCCAGCACCCTTGTTCACTATATTATAGATGCACAAGATTGAGGCTCAGGGAGAGAGTAACTTGCTTGAGGTCAGATAGCGGCACGTGACCCAGCCCAGCCCAGGAATCTCAGCCAAGATTCCCAAAGTGCCGATCTCCCCAGTGTTCGTAAGACACAGTAGACACCCATGGACCTTACTGAGTAAGTCTCTCTCCCCATGTGGGGAGGGGCAGGCCCTTTCCTCGCTGAGCACATGGTGCGGTGTGCCTGGTGTGCGAGGCCTGCACCTGGCCACCAAGGGAAGAGAGGACAGGGCGGAGTCATGGGACTGAGCTGGGTCTGGAGTGGTCCTTGCCCATCTTTGGTGGCTGCCCACACTATTACAGGCCTTCTGAGGTAGTCAGAGAGCTGGGGGCAGCATGAGCCAGGCCTGGCAGACGGACGGACACAAGCTGGCTGTGGGACCAGGAGATGGCATGGGAAATGTGGGGCCCAGGAGCGTGAGGGGCTGGCCAGAGAGGGAGGTGAGACCAGGCCGCAGAGATCCTGCGCAGAGGTCAGAAGGTTTGCCCTGGCGACAGAAAGCAGGTGAGGCAGACTCACCTCCGCCCTCAAGGTCATACGCGCCCTTGCCCAGAGCAATCACCATGAGCTCCGGGGAAAGACCCCCCCCCACCAGATCCCCAAACTGCTTCAGAGGCTGAGCCCAAGCCAGGGTCAGGAGGACAGGACGCTGGACTGGTACATACCTGGATAATCCAACAAAGTCCCCATCTCCCCCCAGCTATAGGGAATGAGAGCCCAAAGCCCCTGAGGCTGACTCTCCAGCGAACACTGAAGCCTCGGTACAGGCAGGGAGATATGATCAGTTCACTTGACAGTTGAGGAAGCAAACTCAGGGGAGCAAAGGAGTCTTGCCCAAAGCCCCAGACCAGGGCCCAGAGTGGTCCCTTGTCTCTGTGACTGGCCCATGCCAGCCTAGTGACGTTCTCCCACTTTGGAAGCTGGGGAGGATGGCACGTTTATTAAATGCCCTAGGCCACCAGAATGCCCAGAGGGGGCATAGGCAGGTGAATTGAACCTCCTCCACAATTGAGTTGGATTGTGAGGGTTCTTGGGGTTTTGTTTTCTCTTTTTTTTTGGCCACACCATGCAGCTTGTGGGATCTTAGTTCCCCAACCAGGGATTGAACCTTGGCCCCCGCAGTGGAAACTCGGAATCCTAATCTCTGGACAGCCAGGGAAGTCTCAGATTGTGAGGGTTTTTAGGGTTCTGATGGAGGCAAGGATCTTTCCGAGAGAGCCCTGGAAACCTCATATAGGTAGCAGCAGCCAGGAAGCAGCCTGTGGCGGGGTGCCTACCTTGAAGCCTGGCTCAGGCAGCTCAGTTCCACAGTCCTAAGAGGTCAGCTGCAAAGTGCAGGAGCCAGGATTCAAACCCGGTGATGTGGCTCACAGTCCGTGCCTTGACCCCTGCACTGGGCCACCTCTCTGAGTTGACCTGACAGGCCCACCAGATGCCCAGTCCAGCACCCTCCCCAGAACCACAGCCATCCAGAGCACCCCCAGGAACTCCCAGCTGGCACCCCTTTGCCCCTCAACCCCTCCTCACAACCCTTCCCCCTGCTTCAGTCTCACCGCTACGCAGAGCCCAAGCTGCTAAAGCAAGGTGGCACCAAGCAGATTCCTCAATAAATCAGTCTTGTCTTCTTAAGCCAGAAACAATTCCACCCCCACAGCCAGTCCTTCTGGCCTCATGCCATCTTGGATCCAGCCGGCAACTTGCAAATGAGCCCTGCATCCAGGCTGAGGACTAATGTTCATTCATAGGGAAAGTCGGGGTGGTTAATTGGTATTTATGTCCCCAGGCACACACCTTGAAGTTGATAGATGGTGCTGTTCCTGTCAGCTGGAGGCAGGGAGAGAGACTGGTTAACACGGTGTGCCAAGGTCCTCACCTCACCCACCCTCCCCGGGGCTGAGTTTCACCTTGGCTACATTTGCTATCTGGGGTGGGCTGGTAGTGGGGGTCGCCATTGCACATGCGAATTCCTCCCTCCCCTTAAAAAAAAAACAAAAAAACTCCTATCTGTCTCTTCTCTTCCCTTAAAACCATGAAACTGAAATCAGACCAACTTGAATTAGACCCCAGCTCTGTCTGGGACTACCTCTGTGATCTTGGGCCAGTGACTTAATCTCTCTCAGCCTCAGTTTCTCCAAATTCAAACTCTAAAGCAGATGAGACACACCTTCCAGGGCCAAGTACAAGGTCTGAAATACAGCAGGTGCCCATTTCACCACTGCCCCACGGACACCCTCACCATGTCCCCCAGGCCCCTCATCTCAGTGGGTTCCCACCGAGCTCAACATCCCCCCACTGCCACCCCCAGTAGCCTAAGCCAGAAGACTGGGCATTATCTGGGACATCACTCTCCCCCACCCCATAACATTTAATCACTATTTAGCCCCAACGATTGTACCTCGTATGTGGTTGTCCCTGTACATGTCTCTCTACCCATTGCCATGTCTTGGACACCTTCATCTCTCTGAGTTCTCACACCAGCCTCTTAACTAGTCTGCCTACCCTCAGTCTCATTCTGCTCTCCCTCTCCAGGTATAGAGCCTTGCAGCCAGAAAGAGTTCCCTCGAGAGTATATCTAATCCGGTCACTCTTTTGTTCAAAATCTTTCCATGGCTCCCCCTGCCCTTGGGACAAAGTATAGTCTTGGTTACAGATAGGATCTAGAGAATCCTTTGCAGCTGCCTCCCCCAACCTCTCCCACCTCACCTCCTGCTGGGGCTTCCTTGTTCCCTGTCCCAGGTCCTGGGCTCGTCGTGCTGTGCCTGAGTCCAGGTGGAGGACTCCAGGTGATCTGTGCACATGTTCTCCTGTCTCTCCCTTCCACATCTGCCCTGACTTGCTCTTCAGGGCTTGGCCTGGGCATCAGCTCCTCCTGGAAATCTTCTCTGCCTCTCCAAGCTGAGTAGGACCCTCCTCTGGGCTCCCACAGTCCCCCATGCTTCTGTCTTGTTTTCCTGCAGAACTCTGCACTGAGTAGGTGTTCAGACTTGAATGCTGCAGGATCATCCCTAACAGGTTGATACAAACAGGAGGGTGAGAAGGTTACATAAATCTCCTTCCAAATAAGAGGAGCTCCCTCCTGATCCCCAGGCTGGCCCGAGACCTCGTAGGAGGCTCAGGTCAGCTGGATTCTCCTGGGCCCTAGGGGCAGTGGCTGGGGCTCGTTCAGCCTCTGGACAGCCCCATTGCCTGCCTGTGGTCCTCCAGGACTCAACTCTCTCCACCAAAGTATTACAATCATCTGCTCTTCCACACATTTCGTTAGCCTCCTGAAGCAGACCCAGGAGCCTCAGGGGCTGAGCCTAAGCCCAACATGAGGCCATCAATCTTCCTGCCAAATCCATGGCAAAAATAATCTCCCAGCTCCAGGCCAGACCCTTGGCAGTAGCTTTCCTGGCCCAGGGCTCACAGAGCAGCCTCTGGGTTGGATCCTTGCTGCCAGCCTGGCACCTCCAACCCAGCCTCTACACAGCAACCATGGGCCCCTCCCTTCCTGAAAACCTTCAGGGGCATCACTGCCTGCCTGAGAGGATGGAGTTCCTGCCCCCGCAGCTGACCTAGGAGGCACACGTGACCTCATTGCACCCACCCTCCCTGCCTCCCCAGACCCTACCCCACCCTATCCAGCCCTGCTTCAGCTACACAAATCCACCTACTGCTCCCACCTGTACCTGCCCTGGCCTTTGCTCTGCCTGGCAGGCCCATCCCACCTTTTCCCAGGAAAAATGCCTATTAAATGCCATCTCCTCTGAGTATCCTGCTTGGACTGGCCAAGGAAGGCAGGCATTTCCTCCTCTGGGCCCTGCGTACTCTTCTGTTATGGCCCATGACACAGTGCTATCCTTTCTGCTTTTGGCTTTTGGCTCTCCAGCTAGACTAAGCATTCCCGCAAGGCAGGGGCCAGGCCAAATTCACGTCATCTCCAACTTCCTCTCGAGGGCTAGATTAAGGCAGGCACTCAAATGTTTGAGGGATAAAGTAGGAAGAAAGGCTCCCGCCTTGCCTTCCCTGGCACCTCTGTCCTCATGTATCATATGTCAGCCATGCGCCTACTCTGGGCCAGGCTGTATAGCCCTCCACTAGTCGGGGTGTCTGGGCTTCTTTATCTAGCTCCAGTGGGCCAGGGAGACCCATTCAGAAGCAGGTGGCCTCAGGGTCCAGCCAGGGCCCCTCTGCCAGGCCACTATGCAGGGCTTTCACTGACGGACCCCTCCCCCAGGCCTGGCTCTGTCACTCCCTGGCTGGGCGCTTGTCTCCTGCCCATTCTGTTTGCAGTCGGTCACCTGTCCGTGCCCACAGAGGTGACTGTGGAGGAGCACCAGCCCACCTGGGTGGCTGGACCAACCGTGGCAGAGGCCACCCTGCGAGATTTTATTCTGCACTTTGACTTTGCGGGCTCTCACCATTGTCGTGTGTAGCAACCTTGTCAGATGCTCTTAGATGTTTTTCCAATACTTCCCGGGCTGCCCCAGAGCCACTCCTCTCGCCCAGTTAGGATCCTGGCTCTTCCTCAATTTTGCCACTTGGCTATGATCAAGTACCTCATCTCGAGCCTCAGTTTTCACTTCTGCAAATGGAGGTCATATCCCTTGCCTGTTGGTGAGAGGCACGGATGAGGCAGGGGAGGTGTGAGTGATGGCTGTGGGAGACAGAGGCCACTCTGGGGGCTGCAGAAGTGGCAGCATCACAGCCCCTGCCCTCCAGGAAACTTTCCCGCTGCTGCAGCCTGAGTCAGTTGGGGACATCTTGGCAGAGACCGGGGAGAAAGAGCCTGGGACCAGGTGTCAGCCCTGGTGCTGGGCTCTGGCAGCACTGGCTCCCCAGCTGGCTCTCAGCCTCCCTCTGAGAAGGCTGACTGCCACACTGCTCTCTGGGTCTGTGGCAGGTGGCAGGCAGTGAGGAGGTCTCAGCAGCTGCCCAGTGTCAAGGAGGGCCTTTCTAGGGTGCCCAGCAGCTGGGGTATGTGTGCTGGGGAGACAGAGAATTGGAAGGTCTCAGTCAGAAGCTAATAAACAATATTGGCTTACGGTGAAGGAGGAAGTGGGCAGCTCCACAACCATCGAGACTGATCTATTGGTTAATTAGGAGGTTTCCACAGCCACAGACTATGCCTGCTGTGTGTAGGGCCAGGTAGGGAGGGGGCCACAGGGTAATCAGGGCTGCTGGAAGGCCAGCTCGGGTCTGAGTGCAGCTCAATGTCTCCCCTGAGCCAGGAGCCTTAAATGGCTGAGGAATAATGCGAGAGGTTGGGGTCAGGCAATGGACCTAGGGCTTGACGCCTGGGGCCCGCCCATCAGGACTCGCTGTCCTGAGTACCTAAACAGAATTCTGCTAGAGCAGGGGCTGGGGGCCCTCTGCGGTTTCCAGGGCAGCCAGTTGAGTATGGGGAGCTATAGGTTTGGGAAAGAGAGCTGAGGCAGAATCAGGAAGAACCAAGAAAAACACTGGAAACCATGGGATCTGAGAACAGAGGTCCCAGAGGTGGAGAAGTCGGTTCTTCTAAGTAGAAAAAGGTAAACAGCAGTAGGTGTGAATCCAGACTCTCCCAAACACTAGCTGTGTGGGGCAAATTGCTAAACCCCTCTGATTCCTGATGTCTAGATTTTTAAAGAGGAACGAATGATATCTACCTTGCAAAACTGTAATTAGATTGAAGAATGTAATACCACAGTAGCTGTTCCCTTCTCCAGGGAATCTTCCCAACCAAGGAAACGAACCCAGGTCTCCTGCATTGCAGGAGTCTTTACCAGCTGAGCCATCAGGGAAGTCCTATGGGATACATATGAAGTGCTTAATAAATATTTGCTATATTTATTTTGTATCTGTTAGTATTAAGTTACTCTAACTTCCCTGATGGCTCAGATGGTAAAGAAATTGCCTGCAGTGCAGGAGATCCAGCTTCCATCCCTGGGTTGGGAAGATGCCCTGGAGAAGTGAAGGGCAATCTACTCCAGTATTCTTGCCTGGGAAATCCCAAGAGCAGAGAGGCCTGACGGACTACAGTCCTTGGGGTCTCAAAGAACGGACACGACTGAGCAACCAAGACTACCACTACACTATTAAGTTACTCAGGACAGCGCTTCGAAGGGAGGAGGAGCTTGGTAGAGGAAGCAGGGCTTCCAAGATGCTAACAGAGTTGGCAGAATGGGCAGAGGGACTACCCTCGTTCCTGCCAGACTTGGTATGGGCACAGTCTGGGGGATTCCTGGCCTGGGGGCCTGCGCTTGGCTGCCTGGAATCATTTTCACCGTCCAGGGGTGTCCACTCCGTGGACTGAGTATCCACTGCTCCTCAGAGGGCTCCTGACTTTGGCCCCATCCCCTAGTACTGTCCGGCCCTGGGGGAAGAGGAAGGACAGACAGACGGACAGCCGGCAGAGCGGAGGCAGACAAAGTTTATTCTGGCCCTCTGACAGGTAGGGCCCTGCATGCCTCTCCACCACCTGCGGGCTCCGGACCCCGCTCCCCGCCCCAGTCGCCGCCCGCCGGCAGCCTCCCGCGAGGCTGGGCGTTCCCGGAGCAGCCGTCGGGGCCCGGGGACCCCGGGAGGACGCGACGGAGGGCGCGGCGGGCGCGGGGGCGGGGGCGGCGGCGGCCGCAGGGCCACAGGCGGCGGAGGCGCGCGCGGAAGTGGCGGGAGGCGAGCGCGTAGACGAGCGGGTTGAGGCAGGAGTTGGCGTAGGCGAGGCAGTGCGAGGCCAGGCGGCAGGCGTAGGTGGCCGGGCTGAAGGCGAAGCGGCCGTACCAGAAGCAGAGGATGAGCGCGTGGTGCGGGCCCCAGCAAAGGGCGTAGAGCGCCGCCACCGCCAGCATGACGCGCCCCGCGCGGCCCGTGGCTCTGCGCCGGGCCTCGGCCGCCGCCGCGCCCGCGGGGCCCACGGCGGCCCACAGGAAGCGCAGCGTGCGCCCGTAGGCCAGGCTCACCACGGCCACGGGCAGCAGGTAGCCGGCGGCGAAGGTGGCCACGTCGAGGGCGCGGCGGCGCGCGTCCTCCCAGGCGGGCACGCAGAGCTCAAGCGCGCCGTAGCGCACCGTGCCGTAGTAGCTGAGGTAGGGCGCCGAGAAGAGCGCCGCCAGCAGCCAGACCAGGCCCACGGCGGCGCGGGCGTTGCGCGGCGTGCGCAGGGCTCGCGAGCGCAAAGGGTGCCGCACGGCCAGGTACCTGCGGGCGGGCGCGGAGTCAGAGCGGCGGCGGGCGGGCGGCCTGGATACCGCCCGGGTCTGAACCGCCGCCACGGTGACCACGCGCCGGGCCTCGCTCGCAGAGAGGTTGTGGGGATGAAGGGAGTTAGCGCGCAAAGCGCTTGGAGTAGCGCCCGGCACCTAGCGAGGCTGGGTCGGAGCTCAGCGAGAAGTGACCAACCGCCCCAAGGTCATCAGCGAATCAACTAGAGAGTGAGCCTGGGCTTGACCCCAAGTTTCAACCCCTGAAAGCCGGTCTGACCACAACTCGGGCCAGATGTGGGCGGTAATAAAATAGCTGATGAATTTCATTTATGTGTTCCTTTTGCCATTCATTTCATGCTTACAGAGCACGGACTAAATGCCAGGCCCTGAGCTGACACTTGGAACACAGAGATGTTCTCTGGATTCTCCCAGTGAAGATGGGGTGAGGGCAGGATGACCCCCTCAAGTATGCCCTGCAGGTGCCCCGAGACTGGTTGGTGGGGGCCAGACAGCTGTTCTTTTTCTCCCTCCCCCTCCCTTTTTGGTCCCCCATTCCCTCCTTCCCCTCCCCCAGACCGGGCCGCGTTCCCAGCCCAGCGCACCTGTCCACTGAGACAGCCGCCAGGGTGAAGCTGCTGGCGTACATAGTGAGGTAGATGAGCAGGTGCACAGCCTTACAAACCAGGGCCCCGAAGAGCCAGTCGTCCAGCGTGTAGATGGCGGCCTGGAAAGGCACGCAGCACAGGATGAAGCAGAGGTCAGCTGCCGCCAGGTTGAGGATGAATAGATCCGTCGTGCTGCCCGGCTCCTGCCAGGCACTCGGGCCAGGCTGCAGCAGCACTGCCAGCACCAGCCCGTTGCCCACCGTGCCCAGCAGGAAGATGAGGGCAAAGACCACGGGCACTGCCACAGCCCCCATACTCCCCGGGCTGTCTAGTGAAATGTTCTGGATATCAGCCATCTTCCCAACAGATGGGCACCTAAGGAAGAAAAGCTGGAGTCCTCAGCTCTGGTCACTTAATTCAGGGGTCTAGTTCCCCCACCATAGGCCTGGCCAATTCTCCTGGGGTGGAAGCTTGTGGGGATAGGGGTGTTTGGCAGACAGAGACAAAAGTTGTCCCTGAGACCCACTGTGCAAGCTCCTGGCAATCTCATTGGTGTCTAAGGTGGGTTTCTCAGTTTCCTAGGAAACATCCCAGGGCCTGAAGGACTGATTAGGTAGTTGATAGACACCTTGAACCAATGATACAGGTAAAGACACATGCAAAGTGGGTGCGGGGAGCGGCAATTCCAACCCCAGGATCTGGTGTATTTTCCTCACTTTTCAATGGGGATCTGAAATACAGGGAAGACTTTTGGATATTAGTAAACATGGGTGACACCCCTGAGTCACTGGATAGTCCAGCTTAGTGAGAGCACCACATGGCACAGCTGGGAGCACCAGATAGGTCTCTGCCCCCTTCGCAGATGAGGAAACTGAGGCTCAGAGAGGGGACTTGGGAAGCTAATATCACACTCTGAGTGGTAGATCTGAGGTTGTTGCCACCCTGGTACCGACTCCCAGGCTGGAGCACTCATCTGAGAGCTGTAATAGGCGGTGCCCCTGACAACCTGCATGTGTGCATGTGTGTGTGTGTGTGTGTTACATCTATGTAATCTGTGATCACCTGACCCGTCGCACCCCATGGCCCACATCGGCTGCTACCTGTGGGTCTCTGTGCATGCTTGGATCTCCGGGGTGGCTGGGTGAATGAAGGGTAAGGGGGCCAAGCAGGGAGGAGGAAAGAAAGGTGATATCTTTGAGGACCCCCCATCCCAGCATGCAGGAGCACCACCCCCGCTGCTCCCCTCCCCACCGGCAAGCCCAGATGGGCGACACAGACCTCAACCCTGGGCACTGGGCTCCTGCTCTCCCTGGGCGAGCTGACCAGGCTGAAGCTGCCTCCTGGCTCAGTGGCTGCCTCTTGGTGCCTACCTGCAGGTACAGCTCTGCCTCCCACTGCTCCCTCTTCTCCTTTAAGGCCTCTCCTCTCCCTCCGAAGAAGTAGCCGCCTCCTCCTCAGCCCCTGATTTTCCCCGGGTGGCATGCTCTTCTGCCTGGCTCTCCTCTCCTCCGCCTCTCTGCATTGCTTCTGCCTTTCTGCAGCGAGTAACCCATTGATCTCGCTCTCTGAGATTCTCGCTTTGTGGTTAACCCCTCTGTGCCCAAGGCCCAGTCCATTCCTGGCCCTCTCACCTCCTGTGGTCCTGCCTGCTCACTCCACTCCACATCCTCTCTGCTCCCTGCTCCAAGAAGGGCTCCAACCCAAGTTCAGAAAGGACTCCTAATCTTTTTTTTTTTTTTTTTGCCACACAGCCTGTGGGATCTTAGTTCCCCAACCAGGGATTGAACCAGAGCCGTCTACATTGGAAGTGCGGAGTCTTGACCACTGAACTGTTGAGGAAGTCCCAGGACTTCTAGTCTTGAATGGAGTGTCCAACGCTAGGAAACCAGATTAAAAAGTCCCTTTTTCTGCAGACTAGGATTCCTCCTGGCCCTGAGAATTTCAAGACCTATCAGGTTCCCTAAGTTGATTCCAGGGCTTCAGTCTGCCTGAAGACTGGAGGGTCTATGTGCATGTCTGGAGTCTGGCTTTTAGTCTTAGGGCAGTGGGAAACTACAGAAGATTCTAGGGCAGAGACGTGACCTGCTCATTTATTTTGTAATTAGCTTATTATGATCTGGGGTTAAAAGAATGGCTGGAGGGGGAGTGATTTAATGAGAGACCCATTAAGAGCCTCTCCTCCAGGCAAAGAGGTTACCAGTCTTGGTGAATGACTGCTGATTCGGTCATGGGGTTCTGGTCTGGACCTCCTCTTGGAAGGACCACATGGCCACACCTTCCAGAGGGTTAGAGGCTAGTGGGACAAGATGCATTGGATTTAACAACAAGGTGGTTGTTGGCACTAGACAAGTGTAGCGGTGGGGGAAGAAGACAGTCTGTAGTGAATGGGGAGGAGAGGTGGTAGGGGTTGTGTGGTCTTTCTAGAAGCTGGGAGTGTGGGGTGAATGTCAAGAAGTCTGTGCAAGGGGAAAGAAAACAGTCTGAGAGGATGCTGACGAAGCCAGGACTTGCCACCAAGGTCCGAGGACCTGGGAAGAGACTCTTCAGAACTGGCTTCCCGAGGCCCTGGGATGTTCACCAGTGCTCAGGCTCCTCTAAAGCCTGATGCCACCCATCTCAGATGTGGAACATCCTCGAACTTTTAGAAGCAGAAACTCACTGAATTGAAGATATTAGGGATCATCCCTAGATTCTGCAAACCCAAATTCAGAGCTATCAAAACTGCATTAAGGAGTTAGAATTGTAGGATCTTGTGATCTCTGAAGAGCAGAACTGTAAGATCTAGACTTAAGAGTGGTGGGATTTGAGAACTTGGGGGCCCAGAGATGCCCAGAAGCCTGGACTCACAAATGTGGCAGGCCTGGCCCCTGAAAGCGCCTGACACACTGCCCTCCCTCCCCTTGGGAACCCCAAGCCAGCTATGCCCCTCCTTGCCAGAGTCTGGGCTCTGGATGGGTTGGAGCAGTTCTAGGGCAAAGAGCTCCCAGAAGCAGCGGTGCTGAGCTGTGATATGACAGCAGAGGAGAGGAAGATGGTGGCAACCAGAGGGGGACCACCTATGAGGCAGGCAGGACGGGCACCTCGCCATGGCCTGAGCCCCAGCGGGCCCCGGGCACCCACCCTCCCCTTGTTCCAACTGCTGCTTCTGGTGGCTGTGGCCTTTAACTGTGTGCCCAATGCAGAGGACAGATGGTGCGCCCTGAGAGCAGTCCCTGGAGATCTGGGCCCTGCAAGACACGAAACTGCGACTTTGTAGCTGGCCCTCAGCCCTATAGCCTGTCTTGGCCTCTGGCAATGACCCAGGGTATGTGCTGAGCCCAAGCATATGTGCCCAGAGGTGCCCCTTGCCTGCTGACACGTCCTCTGACCCCTCGGGACAGTTGCAGAAGACCTGCGCCAGTACAGGTCACATGCTGAGCCATGAGCTGGCTGAAAACTTGGCACCCTACTGCGACGAGCTGGCCCACAGTGTCACAGTGCTGGGCTGTCCCCAGGCACACAATGTCAGCAGCTGGTGGTGCTGGGAAACTGTAGGAGGAAGAAGCATGCACTCTGTGCCACTGGTGGGTGGACCTCACTTACGGCTGTCTTGTCTTGGCATCACCAACTGTGACCCATCATCCCGTGGCTGCTCATGGTCACCTGCCATGACCTGCCAGCCTGAGCAGACCACACACATCAAGCTGCTGGTCTGGCCAGGGGCTGGGCACCAGGCGGTGGGTACTTCCTGCTGAAGTACACCTGGTGCTAGATGCCCTACCCTGTGTGTGTGCCCCTGACGTGGCCACAGCAGCCCTCTTCCATGGGGCTGTATCCCCCAGTACCCCAAACTCCTGGACCCCTAGCTTCAAGGTGCCCAGGATCACAGGCTAGGATTCTCAGAATCCCAGTGTTAAGACCCTGCTAGCTGGGGCCAGAGCTCACCCAGGCTGTCCCTCTCTAGACATCCAGGCAGAAGGGAGGGCTGGGGGGTGTGGGGCACCAGAGCCGTGGTCCCCACCTTTCATGAAAAAGGGCTTTTTCATCCTCCCTGCCCCCTCACCAGCAGATTATCAGCTCTCAAGGCCACACCATGCTGAGGCTGGTGACTCAGACCCATCCTTTACCCTACCAGGAGCCCATAAGGCTGAGTGGGGAGGGCTATGGAGAGAGAAGGGCTGCAACTGTGGGAAGGGAATGTCGTCTCCAGCAGGGGAGCAGTGAGCCATTGTTGGGGGGCAAGGGAGAATGGGGTCTTGCTGTGGGGCTGCAAAAACAGCCTGTCCAAGGCCTGAAGTCTAGAAGGGGCTGGAAAATAGCAGCCAGAACCTGAGTTCACTGAGCCCCCTAGCGGTTCCTCTGACCAGGCCAGTGAGCCCTGGGAATACAGAGATGGAAGGGCCCCAGATACCAATGTAACAGCCAGTCTTGGTATAGCAGGGAAGACCAAGGCACACACGGGGGAAGGGGCTGCCTAAGGCCACAAAGGCAGGGACAAAGTGGGGATAGAATATAGGGTTCCAGACTCTCGGGGCCTCTCCAATAGTGACATTCTTTTCTCTGGGGCACAATCTTCTGCTTCTCCCAAACATGGGCTTGGGTGTCCAGCCCCTTCTTATCTGGGCAGCTGCAGGCCATCCTTGGGGTGGGGAGCAGAGGTCGAGGGGTTCACCAGGGCTAGACTCTGGAGGCTGCGGAGTAGGGGGGCGGGTGGCATGGGAAGGGGCCTGTAGGGCTGGTGCTCAGCTTCTTTCTACATCAGGAAAGCATCCAACTGAGCCAAACGGTGGCCCCAGCCTCTGTCATCCCACCTGCCTGGGTCCCCTCTTAATTTGGGAGAGGTGGTTAACTCTGAGAGCTCAAAGTCCTCAAAGCCCCAGCTCCTGCCTGATCCTTCGACCAGCTGCAGGACTGGGATGCTCCGAGAGAATAAAGCAGACTAACACGTCACAGCTGATTTCCACACGGTTGCTTTAACCTCACACCCACAAGCACAGGCCTCATCCCAGCCTGGCGCCAGGACTGACAGAGCTCAGAGCCTCTGGCCTGGGCTGATGAAAGGCCCTCCTTTTCACTGTGTTGGGAGGGGTACCTCGGCTCTGTGCGTCACTACCCAGAACTCAAGGCAGTGCCCCGTGCAGTCGCCCCACCTCCACGAAGGCCTCCACACAGCGGTCAATGTCCTCCTCACTGTGCACTGCTGAGATCTGGACTCGGATCCGGGCCTTGCCCTTGGGAACCACAGGGTAGCTGAACCCAATGACAAAGATGCCTGTGAGGGTAGAGAGGGTCAAGCTGGGGCTCACCAAAGCCAGGCAGGTTCTGGGGGCATGACAGATAGCTCCTACTTTTCTGGGGGCTACAGAGGGCAAGGGAGTTGCCAAAGGTCTCTCAAAACTGGGACTGCCTCTTGGCCTAGGGGTTTCAAGCTTGGACAGATATCTGATCTAAGAAGGGTAGTAGGGCTGGGGAAAGAGGGGATATTCACAGTCTAAGGGTTCCCTCCTTTTCTTTTAGGACCCACATCTCAAGCCACATCTCAAGCCCCGCCTCCTTACCTCTCTTAAGCATGTCATCTGCTATGTTTAAGGCCAGTCGTGCATCACCCAGCATCACAGGGCAGATGGGGTGATTGGCTCCTGAGATGGTGAAGCCAGCAGCCTCCATCTGACTGCGGAATCTGTGGGCATGAGCTGGGTGTCACTGGGAGTTGGGGGACTGTGGAGCAATCACACCCACTCCTGATGGACATGGATGTGACCCAAGGCTTGTGGCCAAGTCTGCAGGAGGGACCAACAAAGACAGAGATGCTGACCCAGAGAGGCAGATGGGGAAAGAGGCAGAGGAACAGGAAGACCAATTAGGAAGGGAGAAAGACAGGACTGTACAAGAAGGGGGAATGCAGGATCATTTGCAAAAAAATGCACCGGGGAGACTTCCCTGGGAGTCCAGTGATTAATATTCCATACTTCCAATGCAGGGGGTGTGGGTTCGATCCTTGATTGGGGAACTAAGATCCCACAGGCAGTAGGGCCAAAAAATAAAAATACATGAAATGCACCACGAAATGGAAGGAAAAGACAGATAGAAGAGGGTGGGGGCAAGCAGGTAGCCCCTGGTTAAGAGAGCCAAGTCCCAGTGCAACCCGCTAGGGACATAAAGGTGGGCAGAGGCAGGATGCAAAGGCAGGGAGTTATGGGCCTGTGCAGCCACACAGGGCAGGCCCTCACCAGCTCCCTTGCCCCAGCCGGCCCCACCCTGCCCAGGACCGCACCGCAGGGTCTTGGCTGCCATAGACTGGACGATGGCGTTGCTCTCCATGAGCAGGTCCAGGGCCTTGGAGGCACAGCCGACAGCAGCAGGTGGCAGGCTGTTGGAGAAGAGGTAGGGCCGGGCACGCTGCCGTAGCAGGGACACCAGGGCCCCAGGCCCGGTCGTGTAGCCCCCTGAGAACAAGGGTGAGAACAAGGAGCCAGAGCTTACCCCATGGCCCTCCTGAGAGGACCGTCCATGCCGTCTTCTTCCCTGCAGCCCCAGGTCTCCCCTTCCCACCTCCCCCAAGACCCCTCCAGGGCCATGCATGCAGATAAAGGGAGCCCAGGGGCCCAAGCCTGCAGACACCTGATGCTCCGCCCAGGGCCTTCCCCAGTGTGGAGTTGATGATGGTGACTTGGTCCATCACGCCCAGCAGCTCATCTGTGCCCCTGCAAGGGAAGCTGCCACTACCACCACGGCCACCTGAGCACCGAGGCTCATGGGTTGGGCATGGGAGCTGGCCTTGTGGTTTCCCACCCACCCTGACGAGTCCAACCCAAGGCCTCAGGGGCCATGTGCTCCCACCGTCCTGTGGGCCCCAGGAAGCCAGTGGCGTGGCTTTCGTCCACAAAGACCAAGGCACCGTATTGAGAGGCAAGGCGGCAGATCTCTTGCAGGGGTGCGATGTCACCATCCATGGAAAAGGCCCCATCAGTGGCCACCAGGCGCAGCCGATGCTTCTGCAGGGAAGATACGGAAGGCAGTGGCTGGTATCATGATTTGGACCAAGTCACTCCCTTTCTGTGCTGCTTGGCGCTCTAAAGGCTCACTCTGCCCAGTGCCCAGAACAGAGGGGAGCACACATGTACCCTCGTGCTGAGGCTGGCACATCCTCTCCCTCCGCTGGGCCTCTCTGGGCCTTCCCCATCTCTTCCAGGGCAGTCTGGAGACATGCTTAGCCACTGGGCAGTGAGAATGCTCCCAGTGTCCTCTCCAGAGGGCAGGGTGGAGTGGGGTCAATTCTGTCCATAAGCTTATCCCACTTTGATGCTGGGCAGGGGCCTGCCACACATAAGGTGCTTCCTCGAATTCAAAACAGCTTTGTGCCATGGGATAAAGTTTTGGGTCTGAGATTGTTGATGTTGTTTAGTTGCTAAGTCATGTTGGGTCTGAGGATCTGGATTCAGATCTTGGCTGTTTCGAACTTTCAGGCTATTTGCCTGTGAGTGAGGAGACGCCTTCTGCAAGCCTCTTTTCCTTCACCGGGGTAGGGGGCAGTTTGCGGAGGAGGCTGAGGCTAAGACCAGTCCTTGGCCCTGGAAGTGTGAGGCCCTGCCGCACCTGGGCCTCCTGCAGCTTGGCCTCCAGATCAGCCATATCCAGGTGGCGGTAGCGGTATTTGTGGGCCTTGCACAGACGGATGCCATCAATGATGGAGGCATGGTTCAGCTCATCTGACAGGACTGCGTCCTCCGAGGTCAGCAGGGCCTAGTGGAAGGCAGTCAGAAGTAGAGCCATCACCCAACCACCATGGGGTTCTCCCTCCCTCATGACTCCCCCTGAATCAATATTTCACTGCCAAACAGGGCATTCTTCTGGGCAGGGAGGCAAGGAGCCCTCTGCCTCAATCTTGATCCCCAGGCGTTCCAGGACTGGGCTGAATCAGGGGCCCTGCTCTAACAAAAGCAGGTGAGAACATGTTTGGTGAATGCCTGGCCCCTAACACCCTCAGCCTTCCAGCTGATGTAGGTTACCTCCCAAATGCCCTGGAAGCTGGCCTCCTAGTAAGCCCCAGGATTCCCCCTGGAGACCTGCTGGCCCAACCTTGACCTCCAAAGAAATGGGCACTGGAGCCTCTCGACATGGCCCTGGCATCCTGCCAAGTTCTCTGGACTGCACACTCCCAAGCCCTGCACAGCCTGGCAGGCCTCACCAACTACCACCCATGGCGTCACACACCTCAAAGAGGCCGGCATTGGCATCAAAACAGCTGGGATAGAGGATGGCATCCTCCCTTTGGTGGAAGCGGGCTATCTTTGCTTCTAGATCCTTGTGGATGCTCTGAAGTAAAGGAGTGAAACACATATTAATGCCTTTGGGGCCACATGGGACAAGTCCTGGGGACAGAGGCTTAGAGGGCCACAAACAGATCCTCTCCCTTCTTTTTGCACCACAAGGGTTCACCCGGAGCTAACACAGGAATCTGAAGCATTAGGGGCCCACTAGGTGCCCCTCTTCCTGGTTGGGTTTTCATTTTACAGTGGGGGTCTGATGGTAGAATTATTATGCTAATGGCAAAGGAAGATATTTTCTCTATCAAACAGAGTACCTTTTTTTTCTATTTTTTCTTTATTTTCCTTTTATTTATTTTTTGGCCACACCACACAGCATGCAGGATCTTAGTTCCCTGACCAGGGATCAAAGATCAAATCTGCGCCCCCTGCAGTGGAAGCACAGAGTTTTAACCACTGGATCATGACAGAAGTCCCTAAGTGCTTTTTTCTGTTGTTTAATGGCAAAAAGGAGGATTATGTAAGTAACTCTAGGTTCATTTGGGCCTCCAGTTGTTAGATTTGGAAGCTGTCCAGCCTAACCTGCCCTGGTTAGAAGTCAAAAGTTCCATTCATTTCCCCTTCACTTTTCCGAGAGGACAAGTAATAATAATCACAAGGACTCAGAAGCACTGACTCTTGAGCGAGGCCATATGGGTTCAAGTTCTACCACAACAGGCTGTGTGCTCTGGGCAAGACAATTAACTTCTCGGGGCCTCAGTGTCCTCATCTCTAGAACAGGCACAAGAATAGCACTTAGAACTTGGGATTACTATCTGCATTAAGGAGTACTTTGCAATGTTCTTAAAATAGCACATGATACATAGTAAGCACTGTAAGTTTCATATATAAAGGGTTCATTTTGTAACATTTACAAAATAAAATTATTAAGCAACATTTATTGAGCACTTCTGTGTGCCAGGCCTTGTTCTAAGCATTTTTACATGTATTGGGTTGGCCAGAAAGTTCATTTAGGGTTTTCATAAGAAGTTATGGAAAAACTTGAACACACTTTTTTGCCAACCCACTATTAACTCTTTAATTTGGAATAATCTTATTAATTATTATTTCCACTTTACCAATGAAGGCATTGATACTCAGACAAATTAAGACACTTGCCCATGGTAACAGAACCAATATATGGTGGTACTAGAAACCAAACTCAGGCAGAATAGCTCCAGAAACCTTTATCTCAATCCCTGCCTTCTATTCTTCCTTTCTTGAAGAGGAACAGGTAAGAAGCTCTGTTCTGTGGGTGGGGAAATGGATGCTCTGAGAGGTTAAATTTCTTGCCCAAGGCTTCACAGCAAAACAGAAGCTTGAACCCAGTTTTTTCCAGTGAACAGCCCTGGGGCTAAGCATAGGCCCAGAGTTCTGGGATGAGCTGAATTGCCTAAACCAGCCCTTCTGACTGCAGAAGCAGACATCTGAAGTCAGTGCCCAACACTGGGGGCCACCCCGTCCTCCCCTGCCCCAGCCTGGGCCATACCCTCGGTGTACCTGGGTGCCACAGATGAAACGGACAGAGCTAAGGCCGGCTCCAAACTCCTTTAGGGTCTGCAGACCTGCCTGGATGACCTCAGGGTGGCTGCTCAGGCCCAGGTAGTTGTTGGCACAGAAGTTAATAATTCCTGAGATGGAGGACAGGGGATAGACACCGGAGCTCAGGACAATCAGGGCCTGTAAATGGGCCAGGCCCTGAGGACTCAAGAGAGGAAATGAACCTGGAATCGCCCTTGAAGAGGCAACAACCACAAAGTACGATCTGTTCTGGGGCAGAGGCCAGGTTGGGGAGCGGGGAGCCCCTAGAAGGCACCGAATTCAACAGCTACAGGAGAGGGAGGGGCAGAAATGGACTCCCAGAGCAGCACTTTGGAGAATGAGAAGGTTTGGATCACATTCACCCACAGCCCTTCCTCTCCGGCTTCTCCTATCTCTGAAGACAACCAGTAACCCCTAATCTGGCCCTTCGCTCTTTCTGGGTAAAAGAAGAGGGCATCACAGAGCCCTGCGATGGTCTCCAAACTCCACACAGTTGACTTTGCTGCCTGGTACAGAACTGTATGCCCAGCAGGGTGGCCTCTCTGAGACCTTGACCCTTGCATTTTAAAGCCCAAGGTGGACACAAGTGACCCAGGGAAGAAACTAAGGCTCCAAGAGGGCAAGGTTTACTCAGTTTGGGAGAGGCAAAACAGGATGGGAACCTGGGTCTCCTAATTTCCCACTGTTTGATCTGCTCCAAGGTTCCCTGGAGGAGGATAGAGACCTCTGTTTTACAAAGAAGCACAACAGCACCAAATATTCCAGGCCTATTTCCTGGGCAGAAGACAGGTTTGGAGGCCTATTGGTAACCAGCACCCACCTGGGTACTGGCACAGACAAGATGAGCAGTGACCACAGATAAGACAGAAGCCAGGGCGGCCTGGTGGGCCAGTTCACAGTATGACTTGTGGGGCAGCCCTCAAGCCCCTTGCTCAAACAGTGATTTCGGCCAGAAAGTTGGTCTCTATGGACAGTTACGTGACCTTCCAGCTCCAATATACCAGAATACCTACACTAAAAGCCCAGCTCTTCCTGCAGCTAGCTGAGGGTTTATAGGCAAGACACTTCAAATCTATGAGCATCCGCGTCTCTTCGTTTGTAAATGGGACCAGTCATGCCCATGTTTTGAGATTTGCAGGAGTGCAGGCACAGCAATTAGCAGAAATCTGAACAAAGCAGCAGCTGTAGAAATGCGGGATTTCTTGCTGCTGCCTCCCCATCACCCTTTCTTGAATCCGTATGGTGGGAGCCAACTGGCTGTCTCTCTTTCTTTCTTACGTTCTCACAGGCTGGATCTCGGATCGAGCCCTGGCCTCTAAATAAAAAAGGTGCTCAAGGGGCAAATTACCTTTTTCTGGGGGAACGGATCTAACCAGGTTAGAATTAACTGTGGGAAAAGGCAAGTCGGCCTGACAGATGGGAAGCGGTCCAGCAGCGGCTACGTGTGCCTGTGCTCCGGCCCGCTCACTGTCTCCAGGACCTCCACTTCAGCGAAACCCTCAGGACGGGCCCCCGAACACTCGGCCAGGTCTGGCGATTCCCAGGAAGGGGGAGTTACCTCCCGGGGCACCGTCCACGTGGATGTGCGCCCCCTGACGGGACGTGATGACCCGCTCGCTCTTCCAGGTGCCAGCTCCGCGGATGCTTTCCAGCTCCTCCTCCAGGATGCCACGCAGCTGAGCCAGCGCTGACTGTGCCCGGCTGCCTCGGGGGACCCGGGAGAGCGCAGCATGTAGGACGCGGCCAGCCCACATTTTGCCCACCTCGCCGTAGCTAGACTGCCCGCCCAGGTCCTTGCGCACCGAGGCCGCAGCGTGATCACGTGCGGGGGCTGGGCCCCGGCAGCCAATCGGAGCGAGAAGGGCTGGGCTCTAGGGCAGGAGAGGCGGACCTAGGAATAGGAGGGCGGGATCAGCAGAGGAAGAAAGTGGAGTGACTTGTAAGTTGAGACTGGAGCTGTCCGTGTTGGGGGAGAGGAGGCGACGGGGGTTGGAAGGCACATCAGGGCCAGACCCACCAGACCCCCACCCCATTCCCATGCCGTGCCTACACACACATCTCCCGGAAAGTAGAGACGCCCTCTGGACGCGGGCGCCTAGAAGCAGGCTGAGGCACGTTCCATATGCTCCAGCCCTAAGGTTTCCTGGGTTCTGTCTTGCTCTTGGAACTCTCCCCAGTGTTTAGGTGCAAAAGCCCGCAGGTTTCGCCCACCATATTGCTCCGCATTCTCCTTCAGTTTTAGAAGTATGGAAAAACACACCGCTCAGATTTTTTTTTTAATTTTATTTTAAAGTTTGAAAATTACAAAGACAGCAAATTCTTCCAGGCACAAATAACACTTATTTAAAAATAAAAAGGGGCGAGGGGGGTGGGGAGAGCGCAAGCGCGCCTATTTAAAAAAAAGGAAAGACTGTACAGGGTTTTTTTCTCCCAGCTCCCGGGTATGAAACGTTAAGTACTATCCCTAGATAGGTATATATACATACATACACACACACACCAGACCTAGCTCTGTAAAACTACTTAGCAATTCAAAGTCGACTGCAGTATGTCTTACTGTCCACTCCCCGCCCTCCCCTCCCCCCCCCTACTACTACATATAAAAAAAGTAAAGAGGTCTGGAGGTTTTTAAGTGGTGGGTGATAGGGCTGAAGCCCCACTGGACTGCCAAGCAAAGCCACCTCTTATACAAGAACCAAAAATCAGGGGGGGGAGGTAGGAAAAAGGTCCTCCTAGGAAACAATACAATTGTGTGGAAAAACCCAAGTTTCAACAGGGGCACACTGAGGCACTTGGCTGACCGACTCCTCACTCTTCCCCTAAAGTTTCCACTCCCATTTAACAGGAGACTTTCTAAATGCACAGAAACCCCCACAGTGGCTAGTTTCTAGCTGACTGAAAGAAGCTACAGTTTCTAGGACCAGCTGTCACTTTAACCCTCCCTCCCATTCCCTAGGACAATACAGAGGCTACAAGGGACAGACTAACAGAAGTGAGAAGGACACTTGGTTTGGACCTCCCACTCTCACCACGGGAAGGTGGCACACAGCCAAGAGAGGGCTTCCCCCCACCCCCATCTACCTCCTTTGCCTTCCAGCTGCTGCCATCCCTCTCTCCTCCCCAAGGTTCTGAAACTCTCACAAGGAGTGCTCAACTTAAAGCTTGATGGTCTCTGAGAAACTCCTACAAATCTTACAGTTCCTGGGCTCTCTGTCACCTAGCCCCAACAAACTACCTTGCCCATTCCTCCCCACAACCCCACCGACTTTTACCTTCAGAGTGAACCACCCACCCAACTAAAGAAAACACACAAACCCACCCAAATTCCCAAACCCACAAGCAGATTAGTAACAAAACAAAAGTACGTTCTCATCATTACAGATATATTTGTTGTTGCTGTCCTTGCATGGTTGGTTAAGGAAAAATGAATTATTCCCTAATTTCTGAGGAATACAAATTCTGTCTCTTTATAAAGTCAGAAGGAAAAGGGGCAAAGGATGGCAGATGAGACCAAGAGAGAAGGAGAGAAAGTATTTACAGAAAACAGACAGGCAGAAGTGTCCACAAGAAAAGCCTCATTGTCACTTCTTCTTGCCGGTCCTCTTGGCACTGGATTTGGCTTTGGGCTTTACTGGTTTGGTCTTCTTAGGCTTGGATGCCTTGACTGGCTTGGCTTTGACAGTCTTAGGTTTTTTGGTTTTCTTGGGCGTGGCAGCCGGCTTCTTCTTGGCCTTCTTGACTGGGGTGGCTTTGGGCTTCTTGCTTGGGGCTTTGGAGGCAGCCTTCTTGGGCTTGGCTGCCTTCTTTGGCGTAGCCACCTTCTTGACTTCTTTCTTCGTCTTCTTGAAGGCCACGGACCTTTTGGGCTCATCGCTCTTGGCCAGGCGGAAAGACCCCGAGGCACCCACCCCTTTGGTCTGCTTGAGGACTCCAGTGGTGACCAAGCGCTTGATGGACAACTTGATCTGGGAGTCCGCGTTCTCACCCACCTTGTAGTGGCTCTTGATGTACTTCTGGATGGACTGGCGCGAGGAACCAGCGCGGTTCTTCTCTGCTTGGATGGCAGCCACGATCATGTCTGAATACTTGGGGTGGTCTGTGGACTTCTTGGAGGCCTTGGCCCGCTTGGGCTTGGCCGCAGGGGTGGACGTGGAGTTCTCGGTCATGGTGGCCTGCCTGGTCCTGCTGTTGAAGAAGGCACCTTCCAAAGGGCCAGCCCTCGTCGGAAGCCAAGGAAAGCCTGATTCGGGATCTGCTCTGGAGCCTCTGGCTCCCAGGCCAGTACAGAGGCCGGCTCTCGGGGGCCCGGCTCGGGTCGCGGGGAGGGCTCACTGGGCCGTGTCTGCGTGGCCCAGCCCCGCCGGTCTGTCGGTCGGTCTCAGCGCCCGGCTCTGCCTCCGCCTCCTCCTCTTCTGCCTCCCTTTTCCCAGCTCCGCGTCTGGCGCTCGGGCGGTGCATCCGGGTATTTAGCGGCGGCGGGCGGACCGCGGTGAGGACAGGGCTGCTGGCTGCCTGCTCCCGGCCCAGAATGGCGCCGCGCCGCCGCCATCTGTGTTTCTTCCGCCGAGCAAATCCGACCTTTCCCCCCGGCCCGGGCCTTCCTGCTCCCCGCCGCCGCGCCGGGCCGCTGCCTGGCTCTCTGAGCTCCTCCGCCAGGCGTCCAGCTGCCTCGGCCGCCGCCCCCCGCGTAATTTTATTTTAAAGTTTGAAAATTACAAAGACAGCAAATTCTTCCAGGCACAAATAACACTTATTTAAAAATAAAAAGGGGCGAGGGGGGTGGGGAGAGCGCAAGCGCGCCTATTTAAAAAAAAGGAAAGACTGTACAGGGTTTTTTTCTCCCAGCTCCCGGGTATGAAACGTTAAGTACTATCCCTAGATAGGTATATATACATACATACACACACACACCAGACCTAGCTCTGTAAAACTACTTAGCAATTCAAAGTCGACTGCAGTATGTCTTACTGTCCACTCCCCGCCCTCCCCTCCCCCCCCCTACTACTACATATAAAAAAAGTAAAGAGGTCTGGAGGTTTTTAAGTGGTGGGTGATAGGGCTGAAGCCCCACTGGACTGCCAAGCAAAGCCACCTCTTATACAAGAACCAAAAATCAGGGGGGGGAGGTAGGAAAAAGGTCCTCCTAGGAAACAATACAATTGTGTGGAAAAACCCAAGTTTCAACAGGGGCACACTGAGGCACTTGGCTGACCGACTCCTCACTCTTCCCCTAAAGTTTCCACTCCCATTTAACAGGAGACTTTCTAAATGCACAGAAACCCCCACAGTGGCTAGTTTCTAGCTGACTGAAAGAAGCTACAGTTTCTAGGACCAGCTGTCACTTTAACCCTCCCTCCCATTCCCTAGGACAATACAGAGGCTACAAGGGACAGACTAACAGAAGTGAGAAGGACACTTGGTTTGGACCTCCCACTCTCACCACGGGAAGGTGGCACACAGCCAAGAGAGGCCTTCCCCCCACCCCCATCTACCTCCTTTGCCTTCCAGCTGCTGCCATCCCTCTCTCCTCCCCAAGGTTCTGAAACTCTCACAAGGAGTGCTCAACTTAAAGCTTGATGGTCTCTGAGAAACTCCTACAAATCTTACAGTTCCTGGACTCTCTGTCACCTAGCCCCAACAAACTACCTTGCCCATTCCTCCCCACAACCCCACCGACTTTTACCTTCAGAGTGAACCACCCACCCAACTAAAGAAAACACACAAACCCACCCAAATTCCCAAACCCACAAGCAGATTAGTAACAAAACAAAAGTACGTTCTCATCATTACAGATATATTTGTTGTTGCTGTCCTTGCATGGTTGGTTAAGGAAAAATGAATTATTCCCTAATTTCTGAGGAATACAAATTCTGTCTCTTTATAAAGTCAGAAGGAAAAGGGGCAAAGGATGGCAGATGAGACCAAGAGAGAAGGAGAGAAAGTATTTACAGAAAACAGACAGGCAGAAGTGTCCACAAGAAAAGCCTCATTGTCACTTCTTCTTGCCGGTCCTCTTGGCACTGGATTTGGCTTTGGGCTTTACTGGTTTGGTCTTCTTAGGCTTGGATGCCTTGACTGGCTTGGCTTTGACAGTCTTAGGTTTTTTGGTTTTCTTGGGCGTGGCAGCCGGCTTCTTCTTGGCCTTCTTGACTGGGGTGGCTTTGGGCTTCTTGCTTGGGGCTTTGGAAGCAGCCTTCTTGGGCTTGGCTGCCTTCTTTGGCGTAGCCACCTTCTTGACTTCTTTCTTCGTCTTCTTGAAGGCCACGGACCTTTTGGGCTCATCGCTCTTGGCCAGGCGGAAAGACCCCGAGGCACCCACCCCTTTGGTCTGCTTGAGGACTCCAGTGGTGACCAAGCGCTTGATGGACAACTTGATCTGGGAGTCCGCGTTCTCACCCACCTTGTAGTGGCTCTTGATGTACTTCTGGATGGACTGGCGCGAGGAACCAGCGCGGTTCTTCTCTGCTTGGATGGCAGCCACGATCATGTCTGAATACTTGGGGTGGTCTGTGGACTTCTTGGAGGCCTTGGCCCGCTTGGGCTTGGCCGCAGGGGTGGACGTGGAGTTCTCGGTCATGGTGGCCTGCCTGGTCCTGCTGTTGAAGAAGGCACCTTCCAAAGGGCCAGCCCTCGTCGGAAGCCAAGGAAAGCCTGATTCGGGATCTGCTCTGGAGCCTCTGGCTCCCAGGCCAGTCCAGAGGCCGGCTCTCGGGGGCCCGGCTCGGGTCGCGGGGAGGGCTCACTGGGCCGTGTCTGCGTGGCCCAGCCCCGCCGGTCTGTCGGTCGGTCTCAGCGCCCGGCTCTGCCTCCGCCTCCTCCTCTTCTGCCTCCCTTTTCCCAGCTCCGCGTCTGGCGCTCGGGCGGTGCATCCGGGTATTTAGCGGCGGCGGGCGGACCGCGGTGAGGACAGGGCTGCTGGCTGCCTGCTCCCGGCCCAGAATGGCGCCGCGCCGCCGCCATCTGTGTTTCTTCCGCCGAGCAAATCCGACCTTTCCCCCCGGCCCGGGCCTTCCTGCTCCCCGCCGCCGCGCCGGGCCGCTGCCTGGCTCTCTGAGCTCCTCCGCCAGGCGTCCAGCTGCCTCGGCCGCCGCCCCCCGCGCCCGCCACGCGCCCCAAACAGCGCTGAGGACCGCTGGCGCGCCGGCACATTTCCCCTTTGCGGGGGGCTGGCTCTGCGGGGCCTGGGAGTCCCGCTGCTTGAAAACCCCCGTAGGAAAGCTCCCCCCTGGGGCTACCGGAGACCCCACTCCCGGCCCGCGGCGGGACCCCCCAGCCCAGCAGAGCGGCCCGAAAGCGGCCCCAACTAACACACGCGGCCCCGAGACGGGCGACTCCCAGCCGGGCCGAGCTGGGACAGGGGGGAGGGGTCGCTCCCCCGGGGTCCGGTCACCTCTCGGGGGTCATCCTGCCACTGGGCCCCCCGCACCTCTACCATCTCTCAGTCCATGGGACCCCTAAGTAAACTTTCCCTGGAAGAGTTGGAAGGGCACTTTCAAACTTTGTCCCTTCCCCCTCCTCTGTGTTCGCTCCCCCAGCGCGCCCCCGACATCTGCATCAAGGATTTCTCCTGAGGTCGAACCCCGAATGCTGCATGGGTCCCTGAGGGAATGAAGAGGGGTCTCCCAGGTCTCCTCCTCTCCTCAAAGCCCCCCCACCCCCCCATCCTCCATGTATCCTAACTGGTAATTCATTCATAGTCCTTCCTCAGCCTAGGAGTTTTGGGATGTCAGAGACAGAGCTTGCTGCCCCCACTCCTAGGACCCAGCCTGGGGGTCTAGTCCCCCTCCCAGAGCTCCTTGAAGACAATGAGCGGGGAGGTCCACAATGAAGGCGCTGCTCAGAAGGCTCTAAATCAAAGACTGTCTTGGGGACCCCTGGGATGAGGAGAAGCCCTGAGAGCTTTGGGAGTTTGGGAAAACGGGGCTCTGGCGGGGAGGTCGAGGAGAGGGTCATGTTGTTTGAGCCTTGAGTGATCTTCAGAAAGTGTGAATTGTTCAGGGAGCCCCGGCCGGGACCACCTCCATTTTGCTGGGAAGATGCGATGTCTTTGTTAAAATATATGTATCTTTTCCTTTGCTGCTTGGCAGGTACAAATAAGGAAAGCAAAGGGCACCACCGTCTGTGGGGAGCCTTGGAGGCTCAGAGGGCCTTTAGTGGTCAGAGGCTCAGCTCAGCGTTCCTGGGACCCCTCGTCTGCCATAGACGTCCTATATTCACGTGCAGGGTCCCTCTTGGCAGGGGTCCTAGGTTGAGATTCTATAATGCTCCCTCTCTGAGCCGCCTCCCAAAACAATCCGCTTTTATTCTCTAAGCAAATAAGCCGACACTCTTAGCTTAAACAATACCCTGGTGGTGGGGGTTTATAGCTAGTTAAAGTGATGAAGGCATCTGGGTAGTAAGGTCCAGGAGCTGTTTGCAGACACCAGGTGTAGACGGGGAAGGGTTGGAGGGTTTAGATTGGGGAAGAGGGGGGAAACTGGTCGCAATTGGGAGGTGTGTATGTGTGGGGAAAGGCTCCTACTGGACTTGGGAGTCTCTGAGGACAGGAAAATTAATGGGTTCCCCCCTCCTCATACACACACCAAGAGTTGGATTAATCCAAATGATTGGGAACGGGAAGGGGGAGTCTTGAGACTCTATCGGTATGGGATACCTTCTCCGGGCTTATCTTGGTGGCACAGATGAGAAAGAGAAACCAGGAAGGGCCAGGTTAGTTCAAAAGCTCAACCTTCTTATTTGAATATTGTCAATTACCCCGAAGTCTCCTGGCTTGAAAACACAACATTCTGATGGGTTTGCTTTGCTTATTGTCAAAGACAGTTCTTCCGGTTCCCACTAAGATCTGGATGGGAAAATAGGCATCCACGTGACAGCCACAGGTCCGAGATGTTGTTTCAGCGATCCTATAGACATGTCATCCCCTCATCCCAGGTCCCCGTGTGTCTAAAAATAAGGCCTGAATGAATTCAATGGCACCATGATGAAATAATTTTATTTGCACAGCGCTCTCCAGCTGTTTCTTGATCCTTCGCGCCTCCTGCCTAGGAAAGCAGGTAACGCGATCACTCCCCCGCATCACTCCCATTTTACGGTGAAGGTCACGGGACTAGGAAGGATGGACTTGGAGGCGCTTTGTGAGGCTCAGCTCTCCACGCCCCCAGATCTTCACTTCATTTTGTAGTTCTCACATCTCGAATCCCCGCCCATCCCAGCAACCGGTAAATTCTCTCCCGGTCCTGAAGCCAGAAATGGAGGGAGGTGTCACCTCGGGGTCTCGGGGGCTTTACCGCCGGCGGACATCCTTTCTCCCTGCAGGCGCCGAGATTCTCTGCCCCGCCCCTTGTAAGGGAGAACTGGATAAGAAGGTGGGGGGGCGGGGGTTGGCAGGGGTTTCCCCGGAGTTAGGCATAGAGTCCGAGACCGAGGTGGGCACGAAGAGAAAAGGGTGTCACCAGATTGGCTTGGGCTCACCTCGCCTCGCAGACCCTGCAGAGTCTGGGGGGGGGTCTTCTAGACCGCGACCCAGCCCCACCCGCCTACCCTGGCAGGGTACCAAGCTTCGAGTCGTTTAGTGGCGGGCAGAAGGCGGAACTCCCTCCGCCTCATTTAACGCGAGCCCTTTAAAAGCTAGGGAGCCGCAGAGCTGCGGGCAATTCCTCCTGGGAAATGTAGTCCCCGGGTGGCAGCCCCGCACTGCCACCGGCCGGGGACCTCCCGAGCCTCGGAACTGCGGAAGCGCCCCAAGCATGGGGAGGGGGTCAGACCTCACCTGTCCATTCATTTAGGGAGAGGCCCAGACCTCCCTGCAGTTTTTCTGTTGTCAAAAAAGGCCCTTGGTGTTTTCATTTATCAAAAAGGGGCTCTACCTACTTCTGGGGTTGGTGTGAAGGTGAAATGAAATCCTGTATTTTAAAGGGTAAATCGAGCTAGAATGCGGGGGTCTTCTAACATGTGTGGGTGAATGTGCCTGTAAATTTACTGAGTACATTCAAGTCATACATAACATCTCCATTTTTCAGAGAGGAGGTCTGTGATGGCTAAATGATTTGTCCAAGGTGGGTGAACCAGGAGGGTGACGGGTGACAGGCTCTCAAGCCAATGACTTTCCCGCTCCAGATGTGAACTCATTCTGGTCTTTGGAAAACTAAGGTATTCATTTGATATATGCCAGGCCCTGGGATAGGGCTGTGAACAAGAGACCTCTGCTCTTGTGGAACTACTTTCTAGTGGAGAAGCTAGGTAAGCAAAGAAGTCCCCTGTATGGTATGTCGGAAAGCCTTGATTGCAAAGACAAAAATTAGAGCGGGGGACTCTCCAGGTGGTCCAGTGGTTAGCAATTCACCTTCCAACCAGGGGGAAACAAGTTCAGTCTCTCCCCGGTTGGGGTACTAAGGTCTCACATGCTGTGGGGCAGCAAGGCCCAGGTGCAGCAGCTGCTGAGCCCAGGGCCAACAGAGCAGGTGCTTCACAGCAGGAGAAGCCCTTGCACCACGTGAGAAGACACGTGCCACCGCAAAGACCCAGTGCGGTAATTTAAAAAAACAGAGCAGGGTAAGGGGGGCTAAGAGTGCTGAGAGAAGAATGTTTGCAGTTTTAAATAGGGCGGTCAGAGAAGGACTCATTAAGAAGCGGACAGGTGAGCAGATTCGAAGGAGGTGAGAAAGGGAGCCATTTTTATTCTTGGAGGAAGAATCATTCAAGCAGAGGGAATACCCAGTGCAAAGGCTCTGTGGCAGGAACGTACAGGGTGGTTGAATTAAGAAGGACACTAAGGGGAGATGAGGGTTTAAAAAAAAAAGATCTGGGAAACAAAGGAGGCACAGGTCACATAGTTTGGGATACCACTGTAGGGACTTTGGCTTTTACTCTGAGGGAGATGGGAGCCACTGGAGAGTTTTGAGCAGAGGAGGGACATGATGGGACCCAGGCAGTAGCCAACCAGTCACCTGTTGCGGCTGTGTGGAGAAGCCGCAGACGGCAAGGACAGAAGCAGGGTAGGGAGTCTGTTGCAGTAATCTAGGTGAGAGATTATGGCAATTTGGTCCATAGGGCAGCAGTGGAGGGGACCGAAAGTGGTCAGGTCCCACTAGGGCACTGCAGATTTTGACTTGAACAAGCAAAGATGGAGTTGTCATTAAGTGAGGCAGGCAAGACTGGGGTTTCAGAGTTCTGGCTGGGTTAGGTTTGAAATGCCTCCCAGATGTGTGAGTAGAAATGCTGAGAAGGTAGATAAATAGAAGAACCTGAGTCTGGAGTTCAGGGAGAGAGATCTACCTTCCTTTTCTCCCATTTAAAGACCCTCTACTTTGGCCAGGTGGGAACAAAACAAACTTGGTTTGGTCATATTGGGCTCAGAGGCCACTGGGGAGACGCCACTGATATCATTGCAAACTGTGATTGTGTCAAGCGCAGATAAGGCTGAGAACCAGGACCTGAGAAGGAGGTCACAGGTGGGCTTTTGCAGATCAAGCGCCAGGGGAGACCATGTGGTTAGAGGGGGGCAGGATGGGGAGTGTGATGGGAGATGTCCTTAGGTTGAAGAAACAGCTGGAGCACGTGGGGCTTTAAGCCACGGCAACAGGTGTAGATTTTGGCTTTGAGTGCAGTCAGAAGCTGCTATAGAATTTTAAGCTTAAAATTTTGTTTCTTAAAATAATTAACCCAGTTATTTTAAAATAAAAAATTTAAATCATGACATACATCACCTGTGCAAGAGAGTATGCAACGTATATTCAGTTCTAAAACCAATGTGGAGACAACTGTTTCTTTTGCTCAAGTTAACATAAGAAACATCATCAGTCCATTGGAAACCCTGTTTATTGCTCTCCCTGATCACGTCTCCATGACCTTTATCCTGAAATTCTGTAAGCAATTCTCTTGTGTTTCTTTCTTTATGGTTTCCCCCTATGTGTACTTAACCCCATACACTACTGTATAACTTAGTTTTGCCTGTTTTTGGACCATAGACAAATGGAATCATATCATGAGTATTTTTTTCTGTGACTTGTTTCTTTTATTCAGTGTATTTTTGAGAGTCATCCCATTGGTGCAGGCAGCTGTAGCTCTGTGGTCAGAGCACATACTGATTGTGTAGGACCTGACATTCATACAATTTTTAGAGTCCTTTAAAAAAATACAAAATTGTAATAGAATGTTAGGTAACAAGTGAATTTATATTTAGAGTGAGAAAAGAACTCACAACAAATCCTAGATTTTTTTTAAAAAAACTTGGTAAATATCACAAAGATCATAAAACCAGAAATACATCTTTTCTGATGCACTGTTTGACCCACATTGCTAGGATCCCTCTCACGGCCGTACAAGAGGCTTGGGCAAGGGAGAGAACTTTCACTGAGGCAGCTTCACAGTGAATCCATCCCAGAAAGTGGTATGTTCCACTGTAGGAAGAAGCTGCAGTTTCGCTTCATGCACTTGTGATAATGGGGGCAGGATGGGGAGTGTGATGGGAGATGTCCTTAGGTTGAAGAAACAGCTGGAGCACGTGGGGCTTTAAGCCACGGCAACAGGTGTAGATTTTGGCTTTGAGTGCAGTCAGAAGCTGCTATAGAATTTTAAGCTTAAAATTTTGTTTCTTAAAATAATTAACCCAGTTATTTTAAAATAAAAAATTTAAATCATGACATACATCACCTGTGCAAGAGAGTATGCAACGTATATTCAGTTCTAAAACCAATGTGGAGACAACTGTTTCTTTTGCTCAAGTTAACATAAGAAACATCATCAGTCCATTGGAAACCCTGTTTATTGCTCTCCCTGATCACGTCTCCATGACCTTTATCCTGAAATTCTGTAAGCAATTCTCTTGTGTTTCTTTCTTTATGGTTTCCCCCTATGTGTACTTAACCCCATACACTACTGTATAACTTAGTTTTGCCTGTTTTTGGACCATAGACAAATGGAATCATATCATGAGTATTTTTTTCTGTGACTTGTTTCTTTTATTCAGTGTATTTTTGAGAGTCATCCCATTGGTGCAGGCAGCTGTAGCTCTGTGGTCAGAGCACATACTGATTGCGTAGGACCTGACATTCATACAATTTTTAGAGTCCTTTAAAAAAATACAAAATTGTAATAGAATATTAGGTAACAAGTGAATTTATATTTAGAGTGAGAAAAGAACTCACAACAAATCCTAGATTTTTTTTAAAAAAACTTGGTAAATATCACAAAGATCATAAAACCAGAAATACATCTTTTCTGATGCACTGTTTGACCCACATTGCTAGGATCCCTCTCACGGCCGTACAAGAGGCTTGGGCAAGGGAGAGAACTTTCACTGAGGCAGCTTCACAGTGAATCCATCCCAGAAAGTGGTATGTTCCACTGTAGGAAGAAGCTGCAGTTTCGCTTCATGCACTTGTGATAAATGGCTCCCAGACCTGTCCGCATCCTCTTTCCTGGAACCCGTGCATATGTTCTGTCACATGGCAAGTTTGCAGATGGAGTAAAGTTTGCCAACCTTGAGATGGAAGATTACCCTGGATTATCCAGGGGGACTCCAGTGTAATCACAAAGGTCCTTAAGTGGAGGAAGAGGGAGGCTGAAGAATAACAACCAGAGAGATGGCATCATGAAAGAACTGACCATTGTGGGCTTTTAAGATGGAAAGAGCCCACAAGCCAAGAGGTGGGCTGCCTCTTGAAGGTGGAAAAGGCAGAAGCCAGATCTTCCCCTACAGCCTCCTGAAAGAACACACACCTGCTGACAGCTTGATTTTAGCTTAGTGAGACCCTATTTGGACTTCTGACCTCTAAAACTGTAAGGTAATAAATTTGTGTTGTTTCAAGCCACCAAATTTGAGACCATTTGTTTCAGCAGCCTTAGGAAATTAATATACTACTGTTTGGGTTGATATTTAGGTTGTTCCAGTTTCTTACTTTCCAGATAACGTTGCTGTTTGTGCAGCCTCAGCTTTACCAGGTCGAGGCAACTGCTTCTCATAGGCTACAGTTTGGCGGATTTGGGAAACGGCAGGATGAAGGCGGTGAGACCATAAGGGGCCATCTCAGTGAGCTAGAGGTGAGAAGTGACAGTGGAGGTGGGAAGAAGGGTCAAATGTGAGAAATATTAAGGAGGACTAGTCCGCAGGACTCCCTAAAGGGTTCCCTGTTGGAGGTGGGGGAGTAATCAGAAAGAGTCCCGAGTTCTGGAGCAGAAGCAAGGATGGTGGTGGAACCAGAGATGCTGATGGCTGGAAGTCTGATACCAGGACCCATCCTCAAGGGCATCCCCATTCCCACCCTCGCTGGTGGCTCTCCTGGTCCCTTCTCATCCTTTACAACCTCATGCCTTGGAAGCTGACCTCTTACCCACTTCTCCCAAGTTAGGAAAACGATCGAAATCCCATGTGAATTCAGAGCCAAATGATGGACAGAAAGATAAACACACACTCCCAGGACAAAGGAATGAAAATGCAGGTGATAGCTTCACCATTAAACTTTAACTAATCTAGCTGAACTAAACTTGAACTAGTTTTCTAAGATTTAAAGCAGCAAAGACATCAGCAAGGCAAAGACTGAGGGTTTTGATTCTTCAGTTCAGTTCAGTTCAGTTCAGTCGCTCAGTCGTGTCCGACTCTTTGCGACCCCATGAATCGCAGCACGCCAGGCCTCCCTGTTCATCACCATCTCTCGGAGTTCACCCAGACTCACATCCATCGAGTCAGTGATGCCATCCAGCCATCTCATCCTCGGTCGTCCCCTTCTCCTCCTGCCCCCAATCCCTCCCAGCATCAGAGTCTTTTCCAATGAGTCAACTCTTCGCATGAGATGGCCAAAGTACTGGAATTTCAGCTTTAGCATCATTCCTTCCAAAGAAATCCCAGGGTTGATCTCCTTCAGAATGGACTGGTTGGATCTCCTTGCAGTCCAAGGGACTCTCAAGAGTCTTCTCCAACACCACACTTCAAAAGCATCAATTCTTCGGCGATCAGCCTTCTTCACAGTCCAACTCTCACATCCATACATGACCACAGGAAAAACCATAGCCTTGACTAGACGGACCTTAGTCGGCAAAGTAATGTCTCTGCTTTTGAAAATGCTATCTAGGTTGGACATAGAAACAGTTTAATCTCCTGCATCGACACCATCCTTTGGGAACACGTGACTCTTCCACAGGAGAGGAGGCTGTATGTGCAGATTTGGGAGGTGTCTGTAGTACACCAATTCAGAAAAGCAGACTGAGAACAATTTATGTGGGGATCTAATTTGTATAAAACAGGGCACTTCATCCAGGTATATAGTAATAGTTCACATAGAGCATTGTGCTGAGGGCTATCTGCTCTGTTGATAGGTAGTAATGTGACAGAGGGTGAGATGGTTGGATGGCATCACTGACTCAATGGACATGAGTTTGAGGAAACTCTGGGAGATAGTGAAGGACAGGGAAGCCTGGGAGTGCTACAGTCCATGGGGTCACAAAGGGTCGGACACGACTTAGCAACTGAACAACAACAACAATGCATTTGGACCTTTTTCTGTTATTGTCACTTCCTCGGACAGATGGGGAAGGAACCTGTCCAAAGGGGTCTGACTCCATGCTCTAACCAACTCTCAAAGCTTCCCCTCCCTTGGACTTCCCGGGTGGTCCAGTGGCTAAGATTCTGTGCTCCCAATGCAGGGGGCCCCAGGTTTGACCCCTGGTTGAGGAACTAGATCCCACTGCAATAAGAGTTCGGGTGTCACAAGTAGAAGATCCTGCATGCTGCAACTAAAAAGATCCTGCATGCCACTGCTGGGACCTGACACAGCCAAAGAAATGAATAAGGGAAAACAAATGCGTATTAAACAAACAAACAAACTTCCCTTCTCTTAATCTGGGGACTAGGAGGGCAAATTTGTGGCTGTCTCTGGGAGCCCCAGGAGGAAAGAGCTCCGAGCACCAAGCCCTCTCTTATACAGATCATTGAGATTAGCTGCCATCTGACCCATTGAAACAGTCCTGACTAAGGTCATCTGGCAAGACACCTATGCCCCTGAAAAGGGAAGTCACTCTGTGGGAAGGCAGACATCACATGTGGCTTGGGCAGGAAGCCATGCTCTCCCCCAGCTGTGCCCCCACCCTCTGGCATCATTCCCATTTCAGGGATCAAGAACTGAGCTCCTGATATGAACCTTGGGGCCAGCAACAGCCAGGCTGGGAGCTATGGAAGTGGGATTGGCCTTAGAATCCAGGGAGCTCTGGGAATCTCAGGCTATTCTGGAAGAGACCTCAAGAGGGAGACGCTGGGCCTCTTTACCAATAAATGCATGGGGGTGCATGACAGATGGTTTTTAAAAAAGCAACCACAGGACTTCCCCAGCAGTCCAGTGGTTAAGACTTCACCTTCCAATGCAAAGAGTGTGGGTTCGATCCCTGGTCAGGGGGCTAAGATCCTAAATGCCTTGTGACCAAAATGAACATAAAATAGAAGCAGTATTATAACAAATGTAATAAAAACTTAAAAAAAAAATAAAACATGCTGAGCTGTGACCAGTAGGTCATTCTCCAGGCTGGACAAGTGGGCTATGGATATGTGTGTGTACATCCATGTTATTATTGCCAGTTTTCTCTGAGGAGTAGAATTAGGTAATGGCAGGCTTTTTTTACTTTTATACTTCCATTTTGTTTTAATTTTTGAAACAATAAGCATGCATTACTTTTGTAATAAAGAACCTTCAGAATGTCAGAAACATACATGTGAAGAAAAGGCAAAAAATAATATGCAAAAACTGCTTCAGAGTAAATATGATGAACATTAAATGTCCAAAGCATATAGAATAATGTTACAATCCCTTGGAAGAACAATGGTCACACCACAGTGGGAAATAGTACATAAACAGATAAATTATAGACAAGTAAAAACAAATAGCTCATTTGATCTCATATATAAGCTAAGATGTACAACATTAAACAGTAGCAATGTCAGATTTTCCACCTTTCAGGATTTTTTTTTTTTTTTTGGTCGCACAGCTTGCAGGATCTTAGGTCCCCTTAGTTCCCTGACCAGGGATTGAACCCAGGGCCTTGGAAGTGAAAACATTGTGTTAACCATGAAGGAATTCCCTAAGATTTTTACAAATGGTAACAGGACTGGGAGTGAGTCAGGCACACCCTTCCCCTGCTCACGGGAGAGGACATTAGATCAACATGTTTGGATAACAATTTTCTGCTAGTACTCAAGGACCTTGAATTGTTCAAGGATCTAATCATGAGAAGAGAACCAGAAAACGCAAACCAAGGGACATTTACAAATGTCCCTGAAACATTTACAAATGTCCTGGAGGGACATTTATAAGATGACTGGCCTGGATCCTCCCAAAGCATTGAAGTCATGAAAAACTACAAAGTCAGAGACATGTCCCAGATTACAGAAGACAAGAGGGACCCAACTAAATGCCGTACGTGCTTCTGGATGGACCTTGGATCTAAAAGAGAATAACTTCTAACAGACATTATTGAAATGGTTGAGGAAGTTTGAATGTGGGCTTGATAATAGATAACATTGCACCTGTGTTCCATTTCCTAAATACGATCATTGGATTGTGCTCTTGTGAGTGAATGTCTTTTTACTTAAGAGATGGATGCTGAAGGTCTGAGAGAGTGTTGTGATGTCTGCAACTCAGATAACTGAGCAAAATAAATATATTTAGAGAGAGATATAGAATATATATAGACAGAGATGTCAGAGAACACGAGAGAGAAAGCAAGGATGGCAGAATCTCGACAGTTGGTGAGTCTGGGCAAAGGATACATGGGAATTTAATTGGACTATTTTGGGGGTAACATTTTATTTATTTATTTTTGGCTGCACAGCATGGCATATGAGGATCTTAGTTTTTGTTTGTTTGTTTACTTTTTGGCCATGCCCTTGGCATGAAGGATCTTAGTGTCCTGACCAAGAATCGAATTCATGCTCTCTGCGTTGGAAGCTCAGAGGCTTAACCACTGGACCACTAGGGAAGTCCCAGCAGGGATTTTAGTTTTTATATCCCCATATGATTCCCTGACCGGGGATCAAACCCACATCCCCTGCACTGGAAAGCGAAGTCTTAACCATTGGATACCCCAGGAAAGTCTTCCTGTTGAACTTTTCTTGCAGCTCGTCTGTAGGTTTGAAAATGCATAGAATAAGTTGGAGGAGAAGTGTTTAAGGTCAAGTGAGTCCAGCGGCACAGCCCATTCTCAACTCAGGCTTCTGAGTGACAGGCAGGATGTGCAACCTGGTGGGGCTGACCCTGGCACTGGTTCCAGCACCCCCCAGCTTGCTCCTGTTCTCTGTCCTTCGGGTCCCAGCCCTCAGCACTTCCGGGCTGGAGACCCTTTGCAGACCTGTCTGGAGGGTTCATGCCACGTGCTGCTACTGCACCCTGGTTTCACTCCAGACCCCGAGCCAGTCCTTTCTCCTCAACCCCTCATCCCACGGCCAGGATGAGGCCAAACTGGGACCTTAATCTCAGCTCTCCCTCTGCCTGTGATCTTTTGCCCTCGTCTATCCCTGCGTGCTGCCCTGGGACCACTTCCTCACTGGACTTGCCTGTCCGTCTTCCCTAACACTGGAGGCTTGTGTCTTTTCCGGCAAGTGTTGCATGGGCAGCCACAGCCTGGAAGATCATGGAAGCCTCCAGAGGTGGGGTCTCCTGGGAGAAGCTGGGAGCACCCCATCCCAAATCTGAGGCCCTGCTTCTGCCACCCCAGTGCAGGCCCTGTGGAAGCCCAGGGCATGTGGAGGGTCTGTTTGATTTTATTTTTTCAAAAACCAGCAACACCCAACTTCAGCAGCAGTTGTTCTCCTTAACCTCGGGGCACATGCTCTGCTATTGAAGTGGTCAGCTGAGCTTGACCTTGGGGCCCTTCCAGTGAGCAAGAGCCTGCCTGGATGAGGAAATAAAGTGGGGTCCCTGGATAGGGGCAGGGGGACCAGGGCGTCTTGCAAACAACACACAACACAAACAAAACCAGAGTTTCTGGGAAAAGATGGCAGAGTACACAGGTCGTGGCCCTTTCTCTCTGAGAGACCGAAACCAGCTGCCTGTCAACTCTTTGATGTTTTCCAGGCAGCCACTCCCTGACTGCCCAAAGGAGGGACCGCTGGCCTTCCTTGACCCTAGCTTTTGGGAGTGAAGGTCAAAGATTCTAGAATCAAAGAATTCAGAGAAATCATGGAAGCCAAGAATTCGGTCCTCATACTAGAATTCTCACTTTCGTTAGAATTCTTAAATATTAGATTCGGAATCTCTTATAGCTGGACTTCCCTGGCAGTTCAGTGGTTAAGACTCTACACTTGCATTACAGGGGTTCGATCCCTGGTCAGAGAACTAAGATCCCAAGTGCCACATGGAAAACAAAAAACAAAACCAACAACAAAATCACCAACCTCTTATGGCTGGAAAGTGATTAGACAGACGGGCAAATACAGTTTTTCTGCCCCATGCACCATACTTTCAGATACCCTAACTGGTACTCTGACCAGTGCCAGCAGCTAAAGGAACCTGGAAGCGAGGCTGGGATGCCCAGGATGGCGAGGAGGCCTCCATACCGGGTCTAGCTGCTCTCTGGTGAGAGCCATGCCCAACTGGAGCCCACACATATCTGGCATCACTCCCTGCAAGTGTTCAAAACATGCTTTGGTGCTAGCTGGGGTGGAGAGCAAAATGCTGCTCCCAGGAAGGGGTGGGCAAAAACTCCAGGTCTCTGAGGCATCTCTGCAAAGGTTCAGGGCCTTCCCCACGGGCACTGAAGGTGTTTAAACACATCTGAGGAGGCAACATGGATGGGAGAAACACCCGAATCTGCTATGTGACCTAAAATAGCTTGCTAACCCTCTCTGGGCTCCTGTGCGCTCTCCTATAAAATCAGCATTGGGAAAGCCTCACTGACCCACTAGAAGTCTACAAAGTCTAGCCTGGTGATGAGGTCCAAGCACCATAGATTCATGTTGTCTGGGTTCAGATCCCAGCTTTACCACTTACGGGTATGAGGTCTGGGCAAGCTGACACTTCTGTGTCTTGATTTCCTCCCCCTGTAAACTGGGGGCAATAGTGGCACATCCCTAATAGAGTTTTCACGAAGACTAAATGTGTGTATATGTGTACAGATAAATATGTGTATGTGGGCTTCCCAGGTGGCTCAGTGGTAAAGAATTTATCTGCCAATGTAGAAGACTCCAGTTCCATCCCTGGGTTGGGAGGACACCCTGGAGAAAGAAATGGCAACCCACTCCAGTGTTCTTGCCTGGAGAATCCCATGGACAGAGAAGCCTGGTGGACTATAGTCCATGGTGTTACAAAGAGTCAGACAAGACAGCAACTGAGCATGCATGCATATGTAATATGTTTATAGTAAATTATATGTCATTTACCTAACATCTATAATATTATTATAATATGATTATATCTATATCACTTAGAAGAGTGCCTGACACATACTCAGCACACTTTAAGCATTAGCTATTATCATCACTGTTGGTATTTCATCACCTGGACGGAAATGATGTGTTTACCCACAGTAAGACGGGAGAGACTCACAGATGTGTTAAGTGTCTTTACTTTTGGCTGAGATGTGTGTCAGTTCAGTGTGGAAACAGTGGATTTGCTCCTGCTGATCCAAACCTCTGATTGGCAGTTCCATATGGCTTTCCTTAATTTTTTTTTTTTTTAATGTAGAGATCTATTTCTGAATGTAGGTTGTTTGAGAGACCAGAATTTTTAAAACGTGAAAGAGGGCCACTTAGAGGAATCCAACCTAATGAAATGACCCTTAAATTCACACAAATATTTCTGCATGAGGATGTTCACTGTAGCATTATTTTTAACCCTAGAAAAATGGAAAGCACTCCTATGTGAAACAGAATACGAGTGGAGTAAATCTTGGTCTTATCTCATGCCAGTAGGAATAATGGTGGAGCTCTCCAGTTTGTTGTCATGAAAAGATGCTGATGTGTGAAGAGGTTGAAAGATTTCAACAGAGCATTTTTAGCATTTTGCGGTTATCGAGTAGCCTGTGTGTAGTGTGATTCCATGAAAAGCATATACATTTTACATTAAAAGAAGTATATAAATGTGCATGGTCGTGTGTATACATAGGGTTACAAAACAGTCTGACAGGATATTCAACAGTTTCATAAAGTTTTGCTTCTAAGTGGTAGGTTTACTGCTGATTCTTCTTTTAGCTCATCTGCTTTTGCTCACTTTCAAAAATTAACATACTTCACTTGTATAGTAAATGTTTTAAACTTATAGGGGACAAAATAAAAGTGACCAAAAAGCTGGTTCCTGCTGTACCTGAAGAACTCCAGGGCCCTTGGTGGCTGAGCCCAGTCCCATCCCAGTTCCCTTAGATCTTTGCCGGTCAGGTGATCTCATTCCTCTCCTCTCAGGGCTGGTTTTCTGAGGATCTCCTCAGGGCACTGTGCTGAGCGTCTTGTGTTCATGATACCATCGTATCTTTAAGATCTTCCTTTGAGGCAGGGATGATTTTTCCCATTTTATAGATGAGGAAGCTGAGAGTCACAGAAGTTAAGCTACGTGCCCATGGTCACACAGCTGAAAGGCACTGGAGCCAAAACCAAACGTGCTGGACTCTAAAGCGCGTGCCTGTAACGATCGAGTGGTCCTCTCTCCCTCCTCTGAACTCTGGCTGGAAGTCACCGCCAGCCCATCTCTGCACAGGCAGTACAGGCTGGGGTACATAGAGTCCTTTTTTTTAAGTCTTTTTTTTTACTACAGTTTATGTGCTCCCAGCCTGGCAAAGAATTCCCAACATACTGTCTGAATTTTAGGGAGTTGAGTTGGTAAATACTGATGATGGTGGAGTCAATATCCATGTTCCCCTTGGAGCACAGTGACACATAGTGTCCAATGTTTGGCTTGGGCATGTGACCACCCAAAGTGGAGGCTGCCTTTTCCACCCTCTTTTACAATTAAGAATGGCCATGTGACCAAGTTCTGGCCAAAGGAATATAAACAGAAGTGTTGTGCTAGGGCTTCCTTAAGAGAAAGCTGGCATAGGCCCTTTGCCCTTTCCTCTTCACTTCACTTCTCCTACCTCCTGGCTGGGATGCAGATGTGTTGACTGGAACTAGAGCAGCCATATTGGACAATGAGGTGCATTTGTGAATGGACCCACTGTTTAAGATGGGGTGTAGGTCCTAGATATAAGTATATAAGGAAGCTGGATCCCAGACACTGTGACTCAGCTCAGCTTGGGATCCTTCCTTCAGACTTTTCCAGATAAGGCAAATAAATATCTTTCTTGTTTAAGCTACTATTTGGTCACGCACAGCTGAATATGTCCTAACTAATTCACTCACTGATGACTCTCTTTACCAGAATTTGGACTGGGTTTTGGGAACAAAGACAAATCACACATGAGCTTTATCTTCTCGACACTCACAGTGTGAGGGGGAGACGAAGATGAAATAGATAATCCCAGGACAACTCTAGTCTCAGTTTCATACAATAGGTAGCCATTTGTTCATATAGTCAACTCTTGCCAAGAGATGGGCCTTCTGCTCAACACCAGACACTGTACTGGGTGCAAGAACACAGATGCCACCAACCCTCAAGGGGGCCCAGGCTGAGAACACACACCACAATCCTGGAGCCTTCTTTGCATTCAGAGTAGTAGCCTCTGACTCAGTGCCTCTGGAATGTGGTTCCTGGCCTCCTATCAGTCTGGGTCTGCTATTAGTGAGTCTGAAAAGGCGGCTGGGGCCTGGGGAACTGGCTTGGTTCAGGCTGGGTCAGCCTTTCAGATGACCTGCCTCACTGCCCTGTATGCATATCTTGCTTGGGAAGAGAGGGCGGAGGTGAAGTGAGCACCTTTAAAGGATGCTTGTGTGCAGACACGTGTGTGTGTGAGGGTGTGCGTATACATACATATGCACATGTTTGTAGGCGTACATGAGATATGTGGTGTGTGCTAACAGGCTTTTGTGTATGTATACATAAAATACTTATTTAACTTATACGCAGAGTACATCATGAGAAACGATGGGCTAGAAGAAGCACAAGCTGGAATCAAGATTGCTGGGAGAAATATCAATAACCTCAGATATGTAGATGACACCACCCTTATGGCAGAAAGTGAAGAAGAACTAAAGAGCCTCTTGATGAAAGTGAAAGAGGAGAGTGAAAAAATTGGCTTAAAGCTCAACATTCAGAAAACTAAGATCATGGCATCTGGTCCCATCACTTCATGGCAAATAGATGGGGAAACACTGGAAATAGTGTCAGACTATTTTTTTGGGCTCCAAAATCACTGCAGATGGTGATTGCAGCCATGAAATTAAAAGATGCTTACTCCTTGGAAGGAAAGTTATGACCAACCTAGATAGCATATTGAAAAGCAGAGATATTACCTTGCCAACAAAGGTCTGTCTAGTCAAGGCTATGATTTTTCCAGTGGTCATGTATGGGTGTGAGAGTTGGACTGTGAAGAAGGCTGAGCGCCGAAGAATTGATGCTTTTGAACTGTGGTGTTGGAGAAGACTCTTGAGAGTCCCTTGGACTGCAAGGAGATCCAACCATTCCATCCTAAAGGAGATCAGTCCTGGTGTTCATTGGAAGGACTGATGCTGAAGCTGAAACTCCAGTACTTTGGCCACCTCATGCGAAGAGTTGACTCACTGGAAAAGAGCCTGATGCTGGAGGGATTGAGGACAGGAGGAGAAGGGGACAACAGAGGATGAGATGGCTGGATGGCATCACCGACATGAGTTTGGGTGAACTCTGAGAGTTGGTGGTGGACAGGGAAGGCCTGGCACGCTGTGATTCACAGGGTCGCAGAGTTGGACACAACTGAGTGACTGAACTGAACTGAACATAAAATACATGTTAATATAAATCCTCTAGGCATGTATTTAGTAAAACATTAATAGAGTCTATGAAATATGAACACATCATGTAATGATATTAATGTATCATTGAGTGTGTTAGAATTCATATTAACATGCCTATTAGAAATCATAACAGTGAATATCTGTTGAAGAGTGTTTTCAGTACTCCACAAGAACTACCTCATTTAATCCTTACCACATTCCTACAAGGTCAGTACTGTTATTATCCCCAGGTAAGAGGTACGGAAACAGGCCCAGAGAGGTTAAGCGATTTGCCTGTGTTCACACCGGTATTCAGCAGTCTGTCCCCAGCCTGCACCCCCAGCTGCCCACCTGCAAAGCCCTGGAGCATATGCAGACTCCTGTGCAGGCTGGATGTCTGAGCGAGGCAGCATGCAAGCGCAGAGGATGGGGTGGCCGTGGGCACAGGTGTTCTCGACAGCATGCATCTACAGCTCTGTTTACATGGTGTGGCTCCAGGTGTCCCTGCCCACTCCCTCAGCCTGGAGTGCCCTTCTCTGCCTTTGTCTCCTGATGATGCCCAAGTCCGTCCCCAGAGACTCAGTGTGGGCGTCACCTCTCCCTACAGGCGGCCCTGACTCCTTTCGCTGGGGCAGTTGCAACATCCACCCTCCCTGGTGTCTTCATTGGGGGTGAGGATGTGTCCTTCACATCTATGTCACCGAGGTCCTGGGACAGGCCTGACCAGGACATTAACAGCAATGATGACAGCTGCCACTTGGTGGGCACGGGCCCTGTGGCCAAGTGTGCCTGGGGGTGCTGCCCCCATGACCTCACAGAATCCTGTTTATCAATCCATTCCAGATGATAAGGAAGTAAGTACTTGGCTGGACCAGAAATTGAACCCCAGGCTTGGCTTTAGCTCTGTGGTTCCCAAGTGTGCTCCTCTGGGGCTCTTTTATTTTTTTATAATATACACCAGGTCTTAGTTGTGACACATGGGATCTTTAGTTGTGGCATGTGGGATCTAGTTCCCTGATCAGGGATCGAACCCAGGCCCCCTGCTTTGGGAATGCAGAGTCTTAGCCACTGGACCACCACGAAAGTCCCTTATTTTATTACTTAAGCTTTTATTTATTTGGGAATAGCTATCACTGCACCTGGGAAAACTCAGGAAAGCCTACAACTTCAAAATAAGAGTCTCGTCCCCTGTCACCCACCCTTCTAGACCCCTCCCAAGGCAACCACTGCTCCAGGCTTTTGCACGGCCAGGGCCATATTCCCCCTGGGTTTTCCCTCTCCATGTGCATGCACGTGAGTGTGTCTCCTTCCAGAGAGGTTCTAAGCATCTCTTAAGTACACATGCCAATCATACCTGTTGTATTTTCTTTCTTTTACATAAACAGTGGCACACCCCACACCTGGATTTGCCTGCTGATTTCCTTCACATCTTGGAGATCTCTCCACATCAGCATATAAGAACTTCCTCACCGCTTTTAAAAAATTAATTAATTAACTTGGGGACTTGCCTGATGGTGGTGAAGGCGATGGCACCCCACTCCAGTACTCTTGCCTGGAAAATCCCATGGACAGAGGAGCCTGGTAGGCTGCAGTCCATGGGGTCACTAATCGGACACTACTGAGCGACTTCACTTTCACTTTCATGCATTGGAGAAGAAAATGGCAACCCACTCCAGTGTTCTTGCCTGGAGAATCCCAGGGACGGGGGAGCCTGGTGGGCTGCCGTCTATGGGGTCGCACAGAGTCGGACACGACTGAAGCGATGCAGCAGCAGCAGCAGCAGCCTGATGGTCCAGGGGTTAAGACTTCCTGCTCTAAACGCCAGAGGCCCGAGTTCAATCCCTGGTGGGGGAAGTAAGATCCCACATGCTGCACCGTGCCACCAAATTAATAAAAACTTTAAAAATTAATTTGGCCGCCTTGGATCTTCCTTGCTGCACGGACTTTCTCTAGTTGCAGCAAGTGGGGTACTCTCTAGTTGTGATGCTTGGGCTTCTCACTGAGGTGGCAGCTCTCTTTGCAGAGCACAGGTTCTAGGGCACCTGGGCTTCAGTAGTTTTGGCTCGAGGGTTCCAGAGCACAGGCTCAGTAGTTGTGGCTCATGGGCTTAGGTGACCCACAGCGTGTGCAATCTTCCCAGACCAGGGATTGAACCTGTGTCCCCTGCATTTGCAGGCTGATTCTTTACCACTGGACCACCAAGGAAGTCCCCTCACTGCTTTTTATAGCTGCTTGACGCATGTGGTGGGGAATTTATTAACCACTTCCTATTCCCAGTGTGGCAATGAACGTCCTTGTACAGGCACAGACTTTGACTTAATAAATGGATCAGTGAAGGGGTGAGAGGATGCCTGAGGTTGGGGCCTGGGTTATGGGGAGACCCTGAGTGTGGAGTCAGAGGTACCTCCAAACCTGTCTTCCTAAGGAAATGGGAGAACATGAGAACCTCCTGGAGTCCTGAGGGTCCTGGCCAGCTGGGTCCCAGGTGAAGGTCTCCCAGCAGGATCCCCTCGGCTCCTCTTCAACAATGCAGCAATGTCTCACTGCCGGTGAGGTGTGTCCACCATGAGTCACCTTTCACGCCCGCTTGGCCAGCTGCCCCCCATCTCTTGAAGCTAGAGATGCCTCTCTGAGGTGGCAGGACCCATGGGTGGCCACACCACATGAGCATCTTTGGGACACAAGCTCCACACCTTGCCCTGATGGCAGAGATGGAGACACAGAGATGGCCACTGATCTCAGTGAACCATGATCTCAAGGAAATGCAAGGGCGCTTGGAGAGAGCGGCCAGCTGGGTCCAGCATGCCCAGAGCCGGGGTCTGGTGTGGGGGTTCAGAATGGGGTTGGAGGTCCAGGCAGGGAGACACACTGCAAGAGCCCCCGACCCAGATCTCTTCCCTGGTGGCTCAGACGGCAAAGAATCTGCCTGCAAGGCAGGAGACTCAGGTTCAATCCCTGGGTTGAGAAGACCCCCTGGAGAAGGGAATGGCTACCCACTCCAGTATTCTTGCTTGAAGAATCCCATGGACAGAGGAGCCTGGCGGGCTATAGTCCATGGGGTTGCAAAGAGTCGGACACGACTGAGCAGCTAACCCTTTCACTTTCACTGACCTGGGGAGATGCTGGAGCTGCAGGATGGTGAAGGGACAACAATGCAGGCCCCTTCCTACCCTTTCCAGGGGCCCTAGCCTTCCTAGCCCAGTTGGGAGGAAGCTCTCTTGATCTGCATAACTGGGGAAACTGAGGCAGGAGTGTGGCGGTGGCTCGTCAAGTTAGCCCAACAGAGGTGAACCCCTACCTCCCTGCAAACCTATGTCCCAAGCAAGAGACCCAAGGCATATGGTCTGTGAGTGGTTTCCAGTAAGAAGACCTGGGTCAGCATGGGAAGCCCCCTGTGCTATGAGACCCACTGACCTGGACTCGAGCTCTCTGATTCCTGCACTGCTGGGTCCCTGCCCCTCACCTATAAAGTGGAGGTAACAACCGCAAAACAAAACAAAAACAGAAAAAAAATTTTTAAAGAAAGAAACAACCCAAAACAAACAAAAAATAAAATAGAGGTGACTATGCACCTCCCTCTGGAGAAGGCAATGGCACCCCACTCCAGTACTCTTGCCTGTAAAATCTCATGGACGGAGGAGCCTGGTGGGCTGCAGCCCATGGGGTCGCTAGGAGTCGGACACGACTGAGCAACTTCACTTTCCCTTTTCACTTTCATGCATTGGAGAAGGAAATGGCAATCCACTCCAGTGTTCTTGCCTGGAGAATCCCAGTGATGGGGGAGCCTGGTGGGCTGCTGTCTTTGGGGTCGCACAGAGTCGTACACGACTGAAGCGACTTAGCAGCAGCAGCAGCATGCACCTCCCTCACTGGTTCTGGGGATTAAAAGAGACGATGAATGCAAATGCTTATTCTAGAACCTGGCACACGGTTAGCGCTCCACAAAAGGTAGATATTTTTCTCTTCGGCAGGTAGCCTGAGTAAGATTTGGGCTCTAGAACCAGACACGCTGTGATGTGACACACTAAGTTATTGACCTTGGTCCTGTCCCCTTTCTGAGCCTCAGCTTCCTGCTCTGCAAATGGGGATAACACATCAAAGAGGTGTTGTCTGAAAATCCACTCACAGCAGATGCTCCCTCAATGTGAGCTCCTCCTTCCCTGGGCCTCAGAGCCCAGGGGCCCCTCATAAAAGCCAGAAGGGGACGCTGGGATGACAGGCTGACTCACAGTTACAACCTGGGCCCTTTCATGTAAAGGAAACTGCCATTAGCTCCCAGCGCCTCAGGCTGGTTGCTGAGCTTCCCAGCTGGTTTATGGGGAGACCTCACCCTTTGCCGTTCGGCATGGGAGTGAGGCTGAGGCTGTGTCTGTGCCCTGTCTGGAGGGTGCCTGACTGGGTAGTCATTCATTTCCAGTCAGTCAGTCAGGAGGTCAATCAACAAACAAGAATCCAGCTGAGACTCCAGGTGTTCTGTGCTGGGCGCGGGGGAAACAGGAGTGAGAGCTGGCCCCTGGCTTCAGGGGGCTCCCAGACTGAGTGAGCCATGCAGAGAGAACATGTCAGGTGGAAGGGCTGTGGAAGCCAGAGCAGGCTTCTGGCTCCATTTGAGGGAATCTGGGTGGGCTTCTTGGAGGTGGCAAGTGATGACTAATCTGCGTCCTGACTCTGCCAGGGGCCTACCAAGGGAAGGGCAGGAAGTGGCAGGTGCAAATGGAGGAGAAGGGTGAGGACAGACAGGTGCCTGGGTGGGCACACTTGAGAACCGCAGGTGCCTTTGTGGAGTGGAAACCCAGAGCCCAGGGGTCCTGAAGGGGCAGGGAGAGGAAGCCGTGGTAGGGGCTCATGTGCCAAGACTCGATCCTAAGGACAGCAGGGGCTCAGGGCAGGGTTTCACAAAGGGAGATCTCTGTTTTAGAAAACCCACGCTGGTGGTGTGTGGATTGGATGGGAAGGGGAAAACCAGAGGCTGGGGGCCGGGGAAGAGGGTGACTCAGGTCCCAGTCGCTGGGACGGGGGAGGACGCAGAATGAATCATGCGCTTGGAGACAAAGATAAGCAGAAGGAACAGGCAGTTCCCCACGGCCAAGTGGGCTCCTCCCAGAATGCCAGGTGCCCCTACTTGGGATCAAGAGGGCGCGGGGATGAGATGGTGAGAGCTTGCTAACAGGACTCTCCTCCAGAGGATTTATCACAGAGCCCCTGAAGGGCGTGGCTGACATGGCAACAGATCCCTGCCACACCCCCCTAAAGAGAAGTCTCAGGATGCCCTGACAAGTGATAAGTGGGAACCTGCCAGATGGGATAAAGAGGCCCAGATTCTTGAAGGCCATGGAATTGGGGTTTGGACTAAGTTCAACCAGATCTCCTGGAAATGGCAAGGGGCAGGGGCAGTTGGCTAACCTCTGACTAAAAATAAAAGATAATAGTTCCTGTTTTTGAAATACTGTATTGTGGGCCCCATGCCATGCATTTTACTTCCATCATTTCATTTAATCCTTATAACCATCCCATAACAATAACAATCACGGCAATAATAACATTTTTATTGGATTTTACTAGATCCCAGGCACTTTTCTCACCATGTTACATCTTTTGGCTCATTTTTGAGCTTCACAACATTCCTGAGAGGGAGGTACTACTATTCCCATTTTACATATGAGGAAACTGAGGCACAGAACATTTATATAACTTGCCCAAGTTTGCCCAGGAGCTAGGACACGGTTGGAGGGCTCTCTGGGCCCCTCACTCCCCGCCGCCGACCCGAGCTCTTCCTCGCTCCTCACCCTGCCTCCCACAGGCGTCAGAGGCGGCGGAAGGGAAGGGCTGCCTCACCAGTGCCTTCTGAGGCAACACTGCCCTGCTCTTCCCAGAGGAGCTGCAGGCCCCTGGAGCTGAGGGGCAGAATAAAGTCTGACAAGGTGTAAAAAGTGAAGGTGGTAAGGAAGTGACAAAACTTTGTCCTCTCCCCATAGCCCCAGTCCCCCCCACAGCTTCCCACCCTCCGTGGCCTGAGGAAATCCAACAGGCCCTTGGTGGGCCTTTTCTCCCAGCCCGCCAGCCAGTCCCTTCTCAAAGCATTCACTCCCTGGGGCTGTTGGGAACCTACCTACTGTTCTTCCTTGGGTCCTGTCCTCCCCTCCAACCCCCACTACATGCCACCCCTAAGGCCAACTCAGAGCCTTCACCAACCCTGTGTGCTGAAGGGGTTGTGCACACTCCCATCTTTGCCCAGATCCTCATCCTGAACGAGGGCAGTGCCCACTTAAAACTCCCCAATGGCTCCCCACTGGGTTAAGAATGCAGCTAAAGCTTGGACCCATGGTGCCCACCCTCCGTGCAGTTTGAATCCCAGGTCTGGCTTGCTCCTCCAGCCTCATTTTGGATCCCTCTATATATGCCAACCTCAATCCACATTCAGCTGCTCTGCCCCTGAATGTACTCTTCTTTCCATCCAGTATCTTTTATTTTTCTGACCATGCCATGCAGCACACGGGATCTTAGTTTCCCAACCAGGGATTGAACCCATGTTCCCTGCACTGGAAGGCAGACTCTCAACTACTGGACCACCAGGTAAGACCCATCAAGTGCCTTTAAAATTTTTATTTATTTTTATTGAAGTATAATTGATTTACAATGTTGTGCCAATCTCTGTTGTATAGCAAAGTGACCCATATATATATATAGACCTTCTTCTCCCATCTAGTGCCTTTGAACATGGTGTTCATTCGACCTGGAATACATTCTCCTAGCTAGTTCTGGCTTAGCTCCAGGGCCGCCTCCTCCAGGAAGCCTCCCTTGACCTCCCAGGCTGGATTTGCTGCATCCTCTGTGCTGACTGCACGTTCTTGTAATTAACTGAAGAGGAGTGGGTTGGAGGGAAGACAGGACTTTAATAGCAGCCCTGAGATTGAGGCTTCCCAGGTCTGGAGTTTCTGAGAAAGGTCTGGACTGGAGACAGACAAAAGCCAAGGACTATGGCACCCCACTCCAGTACTCTTGCCTGGAAAATCCCATAGGCGGAGGAGCCTGGTAAGCTGCAGTCCATGGGGTCGCTAAGAGTTGGACACGACTGAGAGACTTCACTTTCACTTTTCACTTTCATGCATTGGAGAAGGAAATGGCAATCCACTCCAGTGTTCTTGCCTGGAGAATCCCAGGGACGGGGGAGCCTGGTGGGCTGCCATCTATGGGGTCGCACAGAGCTGGACACGACTGAAGTGACTTAGCAGCAGCAGCAGAGATCAAAGACAGAGAGCAAGCTTGTCACAGGAGAACGTGTAGAAGATGGGAGAGCTGAGGTCAGACACTGGGGAAGCCCAGCATTAGAGGGCTGATAGCAGAAGAGAATCCCACAAAGGAGACTGAGAAAGAGGAGCTGGAGAGTTAGGTAGAGAAGCAGGAACACAGAGGAAAAAGCCAGCTCCCCGTGGACCAACCGCCAGCACTCACGCCCTGCTGTTGTCCCCCTCCCTTGAATCTGGGCTGGCCCTGTGACTTAGTTTTGACAAATGTGATGGAAGCAGTGTCACAGCACTTCCAAGCCTAAGTCCTAAGAGGCATGTAGATGCTTCCAGCATCATTTGAAACTCTCTAGGGAAGTAAACCAGCATGTAAGAAGTCAGACTACAGACTGCCCGGAGACTGCTGTGTCGTGAGGAAGCCCAAGCTAGCCATATGAAGTGACCACATGGAGAAAGAAAGAGAGATGTCCAGTGGCCTCTGCTCTCACCACCATCCCAGCTGAAGCCCAGATATGAGGGAAGAAGCATCTACGATGGCCAACCCAGGTGACCGTTCAGGTCACTCCAGCCCTGCCACTACTGACAACAACTGCAAAACAGACAGCGAGAGGACCGCCCAGCTGAGCCCAGTCTATCCACAGGACCAAGGGTGGTAACAACAAAACTTTCTCAACCATTAAGCTTATAGAGTTGGTTACATAGCAATAGATCATTGAAACAGTTGGAAATTCAATACGTGAATAACTCTCTGCGGCAGGCATTATCATCTCCACTTGAGGGTGGGGAAATGGGGACTTCCCTGGTGGTCCAGTGGTTAGGACTCCTCGCTTCCACTGCTGGGGGCTCAGGTTCAATCCCTGTCCAAGGAACTAAGATTCCACAAGCTGAGAGACTCTGCCTAAATAAATAAATAAAAACACTGGGCTTGCATGCCTAGGGCAGGGGTCCTCAAGCTTTTTGACAACAGGGATCAGTTTTGCAGGAAGACAATTTTTCCAAGGACATGGGAGTTGATTTTCAAGTGCATTCCATTGACTGAATCTGTTGAGCAGGAGGAGGCGCTCAGGTGGTAACGCAAGTGATGGTGAGCGGCTGTAAACACAGATGGAAGCTTCGCTGGCTTTCCTGCCGCTCACCTCCTGGTGTGCAGCCACGTTCCTAAAAGGTCCATGGCCTAGGAGGTGGGGACCCCTGTTCTAAGGGGAAAAAGAGAGATGGGGAAATAAACCCAGAGAGGGATGTGACTCCATGAGGTTCATGTAGCCTGCTGGAGGCAGCAGTTGGGGTTTGAAGCCAGACAGGTGTGGCTGCTACCTGCCCTGTGCGCTTTCCACAGCACAGGCTTGGTTGCCGGAGGAGACCAGACCTAGCAGCAAACCATGTGGCTGTGCAAATTCCTGGTGTGACAGGTTACTGCGGTTTTCCTAGGAGCTTCACCTGGGCACCTGCTAGAAACTTGGATTTCTTAAAAAATTAGACACGATTCATGTAGTCAAATGCACAAATCATTGCGTGCAACATGGTAGGTTTTTACATGTGACCTCCCTGGTCAAGATACAGAACATTTTTGGCACCCCAGAAATTTCCCTTGTGCCCACCACTGGTCCCTGTGCTCTACCATACTAGGAAGCCAGAGGTACCCACTGTTCTGATGACTATCCCCATAGTGACAGTTTTGCCTGTTCTTGAACTTCTATAAATGGACTTGTACAACATGGACCTTCTTTGAAAAAAAGTATTTGACTGCGTGAAGTCTAAGTGCAGCATGCAGGATCTTCTATCTTCACTGCAGCATGTGGGATCTTTTTTTTTTTTTTTT